>CM076579.1:28968789-29519136 GCA_034641835.2 Pinus albicaulis
GCCCATATGGATCTGTTAAGGGTCTTCTTCTTATCTGCCATAACTTGCTCCTCAAAGTCTCTGACAATGCTTTTCTCTTCTGATACAATAGTCAAGGATTCCCAAGCTACTTTCATCTCTCCAATGATTTCATTCCAGATGATATCTTTAGCCTGTATCAAAGTTATATTACCCTTCAACTTCTCCTTTAGACTCTTAATTTCAGCATTGCCTGTTTGAAAATCTGTCCTGTAGTTATTAAATTCTCCTTCCTGGGCTTGCATTATTTTTGTTACTATTTCCAGATCACTCTGTGCCTTTCTGAGGTCATTCTCTACCATTTCCAGTTCAGTGGTTAACTGAGATAACTGTGTTGTTGGATGATCATTTCTAGATGGAATGATGGTAGTACAGGAATGAGAATCAATCTTCCTTTGCAATTTAAGTACAACTTCTTTCAACTTATATATATCCTCTTATTTCTACAAGAGTTTTTGAAGAAGATTTTCCTTTTCACTTTCCACTTCTGCCACCTCTACTGCCATTGAATGTTCTCCCGTAGGTAGTTTCAAATTTTTCTTTAACACATAAATATCCGACTCTGCACTTTCTAGTAATCTTTTCACATCAGACCTATCATTTTGATCCACTCCAATCTTCACAATTATCCTCTTCAGTTCCTCATTTTGGGTTGTTAGGGCCCTAGAGTTGGCTTTATCCAATTTTAGTTGCTTGATCACCTTCCCTAGCATATTCTCTGCCTTAAGAGCCATTGCATTTGTCTTGGTCAGATCATTCACTATTAATTGAATTGTCTACATGTGTAAATTGACCTTATTAACCAAAGGAATCTTCCTCACATCAACGGCTAAATTTACAGTTTTGAAATTACTTGATGACCCTATAGTCATATCAGAAGGATGAGAGAGAGAAATTTTAAATTGATCTCTTTCTATATTCATGGTATTCAATAATCTAGTCTGGTCCGGAGTTACTTGACATTCAACCTGTGCCTCCATACTAGCCTTCATCTTTTGATTCTTTTAAGAAATTTAACAAAACACATGTTTAATCAAAGGCATTTGATCATGAGCATCTCCATGTCTTCTTAGTGAGGCCGGAACATTCTGTTTGTCTCCTAGTTGAAGAAGGAAACCAGGCTGAGCACCTACTATGTCTTCAGTGAATTTTTCTCTCTTTTCAGCTCTTTTATCTTCATCTTCGAAATCTACAACTACCTCTTTACTCCTCTTGCTTGACCTTTCAGATATGATAGGAGTCTATATGCTAGAACTAGGAGAACCTGCAAAAATTTTATTGGCTAATTTCTTTATGTTAGGTCTACTATCATGACTAAATGTTGAGTATCCATTTTCAACTCTCCTATTTGAATTTACTTTATGAGGATCATAAGCCCATTTATATCCTAATAACAAGTGCATACCATCTAATATCTTGTTAAATTCATCAGTTGCCTGCCTCATGTTGACTATAAATGGACCCACAGACATAGGAAACTTAAACATGTGACCCTTTTTAATTGGGACAAAATATATTTGGTCTACATTCAAACTCTGCCTAATGAATTCTAAGGCGAATAATCTCATAGGAACAAATGTGGTAAGTCTATATGGTTCTATCCCAGCTCCATAAATTCTGATCTTTGAGTAATCTTCATAAACATACCAGTCTCCAAATTTACAATTAGCATCCAACTGAGGAAATTATTGAGACTTTGGTAAGAAACATGGGGGGGAAACCCCATTCAAAATATTATAAGTGGTGGACATAAAATGATTTGAAAAATCAAAAAACCCCTCCTCATTTTGTTCCTCTCTTACTACATCAGTCCAAAACACTACTCAAGGCCTATTTTTATTTACATCCATGATATTCAACCCCAAATGCAAGAATTCCTCCACATTTTGATATAAAAAGAGATAGGTGAGAAGAAAAGGGAACCTGAACAACCCAGTGAGTGATAAACTCATGATTCGAGTATTGATGACCTCCTACCAGTAAGAGGGAATGTCTAGCACTAATCCTAGCTTCATCATCAAAGAAAATAGTCCCAGTACTAATTTATCAACTAGAATGTCATCCAACAAGCAGGTTACGTCACTATGGGAGGCCTTTGGGTTGTGGAGTGCTCATCAGGGCCTTGCCCCCGTAGTGAATCCAGACCGTTGATCAAGATCGGCCGATTGGTTAGCAAGGTAAACTGCGGAGGCACATTCCCCATCAACCTATGCATTGATTGTGCCCGCGGGTTGCTATGTTTAACCTCTGACAAGATAACTCTTAGCTCCTTCTTACTTATTTTCTCGATCATTAACTGAGACACTAGGTCCCACCTCTCTGGACCCTTCAAAATATTTAACTTTAGTCCTTACAAAAACATTGCAACTTTGGTTAAATTATTAGGAAGCTATACTTTAAGACATATTTTTATATTTTTCCCTTTTTTGTATTTTCAAAAAAAATAAAATAAAGATATTGCAAATGAGCCACAACATCTAGCTCCACCTGGGGATAGTGTTTTTTGTCACGAAACACTAAGAACTGCAGATTAGTGCCTTCACTTCGGGCATGGTTTCAAATGTTGTTTGATGAAATATGAATAATGAGGAATCTGGATATGTACAATGGTGAACCATAAAATCTTAATGTTGAAAGTAATGTTTGAGATATTGTCCATTCACAGGCAATTGTACTGTCTCTCCATCAAGATTCTCTAGAATGAATGTGTTATTTGATCTTACCTTAGTAATCTTGTATGGGCCGTACCAGAGTGGGTCGAACTTACCATGTTTTCCCTTTTCTTCTCTTCTAGTGTTCCATCTTAACACCAAATATAAAGTTTGAAAAGGAATCTCCTTTTCTTTTCTATCAAAAATAGACTTCATATTTTCTTGATAAGTGATCAAATTTTCTCTGACTTTGTTCCTGCTCTCACTCGATTCTATAATTTTGTTCAACCTTCTCACCAACGCGTTAGGTTCTTCTTGTGCTTCTTGAAGGAAGGAAATCACTTGTCTAGCCAACTGAGTAGGAAATAAAGCTTGAGTTCCGTAAACCAGTTCATAAGGGGACTTACCTGTAGATCTTCTAGTAGTTACTCATACTGCCCAAAGAGAAAAAGTCAATTTTGAATCCCATTCTTTCTAATTTTCACTAATCGTCTTCTTCAAAATATTAACCAATGCCTTGTTAAAATATTCAACTAGCCCATTCCCTTGAGGATGATATGCTGTGGAGTGATGTAAAATAACAATATATGTTTGGAAAAAATTAATGAATCGAACTGAATTGAATACCTAGGCATTTTCGGTTACAATATTGACTGGACACCCAAACCTGTTGAAGATGTTTTCTGTTGGGAAAAATACTGAGATGGGGGGGGGGGGGGGTGAATCAATATTTAGGGAATACTCAAATCCTTTTACTTTTCTTTACTTCAAAACCCATACGCTACTTTCCTGAAGCCAACTAGCGTATACACGCGGATCTCCTTCATTAAACTCGCATATACACAGAGATATTATTATGCAATTAAATCTTTACTTAGATCTATGCAACATTCATTCTTCTGATGTTTAGTTAACAATAAACATGTGCAGTAACAACTGAATAAATCATCACACATAAGCATCACACATGAACACCAGGATTTTAGGTGGAAACCCAAGTCGGGAGAAAACCACTGCTGTCGTTGTCTCAGCCTTCAATATTTTATTATAGAGAAAACATCTTACAACAATGTGCTGGCGTAGTCTCTTACCAGCACGCAGGCACCCACTTGCACTCGTTTACCAGCCTCTCCTGGAAGGGAGCACCGACCCCCTGCTCTCGTTTACCAACCTCTCCTGGAAGGGAGCTACGACCCCCTGCTCTCGTTTACCAGCCTCACCTGGAAGGGAGCTACGACCCCCTGCTCTCGTTTACCAGCCTCACCTGGAAGGGAGCTACGACCCCCTACTCTCGTTTACCAGCCTCACCTGGAAGGGAGCTACAACCCCCTGACTGAAGGCTACAACCCTCAGCACCTCTATGGACCATGTTTCATCAATTTTCACACTGGATCCAACAAATTCAATAGAGCACAACTTGCAGGCCACGTTTCATCATATTTTCAAACTGGACCCACTCCATACATTTAAGCTCAATCATACATCAAACTGATACATATAACTCACTTACAGATATCATTAAACCATCAGAACAGATCAGACATTTCTTACCACAGACTTCAGCAAACCCTAGTTTTGAATATGTGCTTTCCTTTCACGGATCCTGTGCATATACACGCCTTCGACCATAGAAACCCGTGTATACTTCTGTACATATTATAGAACTAATTTCTCTTCCCATACGCGCTTTCTCTTCAGCAAACCCGCGTATATACACGCTTCCTCTGTGGAAAACTAGCTTATGGTTCTTCAGACATTTAGGTCATTGCAATTATTCAGAACAGATACATCACACAGATTTTACCCTTTACTTCAGACAGATGTTCGCCTCATCTCAAATCTAAGCATTCCATAAACAGATCTAGAAAATACAAATATATTTCAGATCTAGGTACCCTTCTTCATCATTTTCTTCATTGGTGCATCATGCATTCAGATCTATCATTAAACTGTAACCCTTTCCATTCAGATATACTTCAGAGAGAAGTATTCATTCAAGCTCAGACATCTTGTACTCACGCTCATACTTTGCACAATGAATCTCTTCTCCTTATATAGGTTTACCCTTTTTCAATACCATGAGCCAAAACTACATTACTTCTGATGGTATTCCTGGACGGGGTCACATAGACGAATCATTACTCAATACAATGGGTCAATACCATGGTGGTTACCCCTGGTTTTGCACTTTATGAGCGCTTTTTTCCCATACGCGACTTGGAACATTATTTCCCACGTGCATACGCGACTTCTCCTAGACAAAGCTGTGTATGCCTTGAGACAAACTCTTTTCATCATGTTCTAGCACATACTGACATTCCTTCCATTATTACCTTCTGTACTCATTGTATATATATCAGATTTACATCATCTAACAAGTTCATCAAGAAATATTCCATCAGGGACAACTTCATCAAGTAGGTTGCCATCATCTTCATCAAGTGGGTTTCCATTCAAGGACAACACTGTATCAAGTGGGTTGCCATCAAGGACAACACTCTGCATCATATTGCCAACATTTTCTTCCAAAAACTTCATTACTACCTAGTCATTAGTGTTTTCGGTAGGTATTTCCTCCACCCACTTTGTGAAATAGTCAGTGGCAATCAGAAACCACTTGAACTGTCCACTTGATGGTAGATTAATCCCCCAATAAAATATAATCCCCATTGCCTAAAGGGCTCTTCAATGAACACTGGGAGAAGAGGTAGAGGGGCTAACCTTTTCTTTTCTACAAATAACTAACATTTATGGTAGCTTCTAACTAGTTTGTATAGTTCAGCAAACAAGGAGGGCCGGTAAAAACTTGATTTGAGGATTTTATGAGTAGTAACCTTCCAACTATAATGGCCTCCACATAGAGTCTCATGGTATTATTTTACAACTTCAATTGATTCACCTTTCGTTAAACATAACAGTAAGATGCTAGCAGGATCCTTCCAATATAAATTAGCATCAATTATGATATATGGTTGGGATTTGAGCTCAAGGGCTCTATATTTTGTTATGTTTAGTGAGGCTGGGCAAGAGAAAAAACATAAGTAATGAAAAATATAATTATACCAATAAAAACACAAAACATTGTATGTAATTACTCTCTTTGTACTGGTCTGACTCCTTTCTTCAACAACTTCATCCAAGGGTGCCAACAAATTAATCCCCAAAGCTTGAAAATTTGACTCTGTCAGCAATTTTTCCAAACCCTGACCCTTGACCAATTTAGTGAGCTTGATATAGAAGTCATACTCTTGGATTTTAGCTATCCACTTTCCTCTTTTACCTTCAACTCCACTTTGAACTAACACATCTTTCACAACAAAGTTAGGAACATAAGCAACTATCTAAGACTGCATCACATAAGTCCTGAAGATTTTTAATGCTTTGACTAAAGCATACACCTGTTTTTCTAAATTTTGTACTTAAGTTCAGCGTCCTTGAGAAATTTACTGAAAATTTCCACAAGTTTCTCTTTACCATCTTCATTCATTTGCAACAGCACAACAAAAATGGTAGTAGGTGATGCAAATTAAAATATTTGAAAATCCTTTTCATAATCTGGACTTCTCAGAACTGGAGCTTCTTGAAGGGCTTCTTTAATAATAGCAAAGGATTCTCTAGCATCCTTATCCTATTTTACTTCTGCATTCTTCTTTACCATATATTTTATGTTTTTGACAATTTTGGCATTGTTTGGGACAAATATCCTCAGGAAATTTATTTTTCCTAGAAACCTCTAGATATCATTTTTACTCCTCGGCAAGGGAATTGTCTCAATAGCTTCTACTATCGTTGGGTCAATTTTTACTCCCTGATTCGAAACTATATATCCTAACAAATTTCCTTCCTCCAAAGCAAATAAAGTTTTTTTTGGGATTTAATGACAGCCCAAATTTTCTGCATTTTTGGAAAGCCTTCTGTAAATGCTCCAAGTGTTCATCAACTGAACCTGAAAAAATGGTCACATCATCCAAATATATAACTAAAAACTTATCACCCAAAAATGCTATGTCCATTTCCCTTTGAAAAGTCGCACCTATGTTCATAAGGCCAAATGGCATTCTTGCATACATGAACGTTCCCCAGGGCGTGGTAAAAGTTGTTTTCTTCTAATCTTCTTTTTCAACTGCTACTCGATTGTATCTGGAGAAACCATCAACCATAGACAATCAGTATGCTCTTATCACTTTCTGTAATACATTGTCCATATTAGGCAAAGGATAATTATCTTTAAGTGATGCCCTGTTTAAATTCTTGAAGTCAACACATAACCTTATTTCTCCATTCTTTTTCCTCACAGGAACTAGGTTAGAAACTCGGTCTAAATATCTAAGTGGGACTATAATTTTTAAGTGCAATAATTTTTTCACTTCTTTTTCAATTGGAGCAAGGAGCAATGGATTGATCTGTCTAAGTTTCTGCCTGTGAGGCTTGATCCCATCCTTCAACGGTATCTTGTGCTTAGTTATTTCTATAAAATATGTCTTCGAATCCCCGTAAGACCATGCAAACACATCCATATATTTTTTAAAGAGTTCAATGTACCTTTCTTTATAATTCTTAGGGACACCCTTGAATAAATTGACAACCTTGGGCCCCTGTTGGGTTCCTAGATAAAAATCTTCCATCTCACCCTCTTGAGGTAGCTTCTTTGGATCCATTGCTATGTCATTTGAATCAAATAATCTTTCAAGAGGAACTAATCCTCCGGGAAACATGATATCTTTCAACTGGATTACTTTCTGATCACCTATTGATTGCTTAAGATTTTTCATCTCTTCATTATGATCAATCTGTTCACTTTCTTGGTCTATTTCAATATCTTCAATAGCACAAAAGATTTATTGCTAAATTATAATGCTTTAAACATGAGATCCATTTGGTAGGCCATATCCATAAACAACGACCTAGAAGGCACAAACTCTGGAAGTGTGTGTGGAAAAGTGAAAGGGAAGGGAATTTCATTTTTAACTATATTTCAGGCGAATAAATAGAAATGATTTATCTGCTCTGTTATCACTCATATTGAACCTTAGGCTGAAGGAGGCAATCCTGAGGTAACCTCAAACCACTCTTAGCCAAGTAGCTAGCCCTACTAGGCCAGGAGAGGGCTCTCTCTGTATAGATCATAATCAAGGTTACTGAGGAAATAATATTTTAGGCTAGGTATAGTAGCTCAAGGTTTTGATTTTGATTGTTTAGGGTTTTTTGGTCAGGAGGAGTCAAACAACTAGGGTAAGGAAATTAGGTCAAAATTTGCAAGGGTTCTAAGGGGCAAGATAGGTAGAAGGCTTGACATGAAATGATGATTATGGTGAAGTGAAAAGACTGGTGAGGAGTTAGGAAAAGCATACAAGATGGATTCTCCCAAAATTGAAGAAGATAAAAAAATTATGCTACATTTCCCAAAACTTAGCATGAAACATGAATTCTGCCTTTTTAACTTCAAATTAGGCATATCATAGACATGAAAATGGTTTATGAGCTAAAAATGCATTCATACAAATAATAAAAAAGAAGAAACTATGTCAAACACTACAAACCACATGGATCCCAAAGAAATAACTACAAATTTCTATTAATGTCCAAGCCAAACTGATACAACTATGTTCCTTGGGATGCCCAAAGCTCCAAGTGAGTCCAAACTCTACATATGACTGATAAAATACATGATATAGACCTCAAAACCACTATCCCTAGCATTAGGGGGTCTAATCCATGAGATTAGGATCATTTTCACCTAATCCCAAACAAGAAACTAAAAACTAGGAAGACCCAACAAATTGTGTAATGTTCCCAATTGGGGAAATAAGATATATTTGACAAAAAAATGGTTATGAAGCATCCAATAATGTCATAAAAGATGTTTAATAACGAATCCTTTAGTTTATACAACAACATAAACCTTATACAACGTTTTAGGGGCAAAAAGTTGGGGAAAAGTGATGATTTTGGCCCTAAAATGTGTATATAAAGATATCTGTGAAAATAATGGTGGGAAGCGGTTTTATATGATATATTAGGTCCCGAGGGACCTATTATCCGAATTTCAGCTTAAAAAAATGATTCTATCTTAGTTAAATAGCTCCTCCTTCCCAAACTAGGCTTTAAAACCTTGATTTCCCAAGACTTGGAGTATGCAGAATTTTCTAAAGCATAGAGAGCATATTTTATAAAATATTTTGTGCAAAAAATGAATTAATAGGTCTTATATACAGATTATATCAATAAAAAAAAAATTAAATGGAATTTTAAACACTTATACAGTAGAAACAAGACTCCCAGCAACATTTCCAGCAAAATGCATGAAATAAGAAATACTGCAGAAAATAACGCAATTGCTGCAAATATGTATTAATATTGACTGAATAAATCATATAATGGCTGAATAATATAGAAATAGGGCCAAATGCCTCTCTAACAAAACTATCGGAGGGAAATAATCACCTCCTCTTCAAGAAATAACACAAAGTCAAAGGATGCAACAATGATGTTGCTGCCTTTGCATGAAGGATGCAGTTTCTGAAGATGAATGTGTTGTAGCTGAATTTATATGAATGACCTCAAGCCAAATACAGAAATGAAGCTCAAATCCTTCTCTCTTGATCCCTTAAGCAAGCTGATCCAAAGAGGATGGAATTCTCGCATGGGAATTCTTTGCACTAAGCAGTGCAACAACTCTGGCTAAACAGCTGAAGTATGAAAATGGTCTCTAGAAAAAAAAATCTGAATACATGAATGAATACCCTTTGATGCTATGTCCTCCTTTTATTTTTTGTGAGTCTCCTCACCTTGGGTCCCACCTCTTAGGGTTTCCATCTTCATTTCAATCTCTTCCCTCCAAAACTGTGATGTCTTCTTAGGCAAGCTACTCCTCCTTAGGGTGCGCTGGTTGACTTGGTCAACTTGACCTTGTCCTCATACAATTGGCACTTTTCACACTAGGAGGTGTAAAATAAGCTCCTCAAAGGTTCCCTTTTACATTAGGAAGGGTTTTATTCATGTTACGAGGCCTCCTCTTCCTTTTTATTCACCTACTATACAATATGAGCAAAAATTAATGTTCCAATTTATTCATGAAAATTTTGGAACATTATAGTCCTCCCCTCCCAAATGTTTCTTTTCCTCAAGAAACTGCAAGGATAGAACTAAGTGAATCTCCTTACCTCCTCCGATAGCATCAACATATGATGGAATCCTCCAAAGAATATGACGCCATCTCATCCATGAAACTCCATAGTGCCTCTCCCAAGCATATAGACTAGCATTTGGTGAAACACCCCAAATGACTAAGATCATGACAAGGAAAGTGCTCAAGGAGACAACCATGTGTGGTCTAGAGGTCTTCTCAAGGCATGGAGTGCAAGATGCATCAGAAATCTTATTCCCCAAAGTGAAACCTCCACCCCCAAGCTATCATCCATATAAAATGAGTCGCCCTCCAGCATGGTAACTCATGAAGAATTCCCTCCACCTTTGGCTTCTGAAGTGTAGGTGGGCTGAATGATTGGACATTATAGGTAAGAAGGCCTATCCCATGCTATCCTCCTCCCCACTCAAGATAAGTGATGAGGGTATACTGATCTTGGGCTGCAACATGAGTGCCCTCCCATGGCAAGAAAGAAGTTAGACCTCCAAAGGTCTCTCTCCCAGCGCTGTGCATCAAGCTAGCCCAATCTATCACACACATAATGGATAGGAAATCACTACCACATGACAACCCATCCATCTCATGGCCCTCCTCATTAAATAACAAATGTGTTGCTATAGAGGCCATGTCTCCTTCCATGTTCCCCTTAGAACATGCATTGCAGAAAATATGGAAGTTTTCTCCCAACAAGGACACATCCTCCTTATGTGTCACTCCCCTAATCATGCTCCCCATAAGGATAACAGCAAAATCAGAAAAAGAGAAAATAATCATCAATAATATGGGGAATGTATTGAAGGTCTCATGGTGTTCAACAATGTACCAACAGTCTCCCAAGTGGTCACAGCGCAATTTGCCAAACTGTTGCTTGAAGAAGTGATAGGGCAATATGTCTTCTAGTTCATGGGAAATAATGCATGTTCTTACATCTGATAATGCATAGTAGGTGGCTGAATATATAAGATGAACATGAAAGGAAATAAACACTTTCCCATGGCCATATGAGAGATGGTTGTCTCCATCACATAGTCTAGCCCAGAACATTCATTTCAAAATGAATGGCACATTATTTCCATATGGCATCCAAATCAAAAAATTGTTGAAGGTCTTGTGCAAGTTTGGATGATACATATGGTCTCTATGGTGGATACAACACAGCCTTCTCAATTGCTGATTTATAACATCATGTGTCAAGTTGTCCTCCAAAGAATTTTCAGCTATGTATGTTAGCTCATCTACTTTGAAGTAGTAAGTAGAAGTATATACCAGCTGTACATAATAAAAAAAACAACATACTTGCCCAAAGTCATGTTTAGATGGGCTGCTCATGTTACAAATATTGGTCCTAAAGTGACCATGAAACCCACAAATACTCTTGCCCTTTTGTGGAGAAATGCACTGTTCATATATGGTGAGAAAATACAAATGATCAATGGAGTAATCAACAAGTACAGAAATGTATTTCTTACCATGCATGGTGAGTAACCTAAAATTGAGGTCCATGAATGAGTCCTCCCATGAGAATCTTCTCATTAAAATCTGCAAGGAGAGAGGATGCATACTCCCTTTTGAACACTCCATCAATAAATACATACTCCCAAGTGACAGCGTTGTAGGCTTTAGTGATAAGTCTCTAATCATCCCATGACTTCTTCCCTTGACATTCCACATGCCAAAGCCATCCACCATTATGCTGCTATGTGAGAGAATCTTCTTCCCATGTGGAAACCTCTCCTTGTCCTCCAATGCTGAAGGGTAGCCTCTTTGCATCTTGAATGTGCTTTCCTTCTTTCCAGAAATGTCATGATAAGTATGGGAAAAATTCTTCCCATACTCTCCCAAGTGTAACCATAGCACCAAAAGAATTTGTTGCCTCCTCATACTTACATCATACACATCAAATGATGACAATATAGTGATTTAAATTCATATCATATCAACACCATGTATACATACTTCTTTCTACCCCATGATGCAAGTATCCTGCCAAGTTCCTCTCCTCCACACACCCTTTGGAGAAAGATGTGTCATATGTTGGCCAAACTCTTTTAGGAGGAGCCAACGCAGCCTTGCATCTTCCTGTCCTATGTCATAAATTTGAAAGTGGCTCACCAACCTCTTTCCCTCCATCCAGATCCACTCAACTCCTTATGGATGCCTCATCTTATCTCCTTTCTTTGTGTCCTCACAATGAAGACTATCATTTTCCCAAAGCAGATTTTTCTTTTCTTTGCATTTCATGATATGTTGAAATGCATCTTCTTGGAGATCCCTTAGAGGAGATCTCATGTCCACAACCATCTTGAACCCATAAGGATCTGAATGTAAAGAAGGAAAACCCTCCTTACTGCTATCTCTTGACAACGTTGTAACACTCCTTCGGGCTGTTTTGGCTATCTCATGTAGCAACTACCAGATGAGCATTTGGTTCTGCATGTATTTGTTTGGAGCAAGGTTCACTCCATCCTCCAAGGACTCATACTTCAACCTCAAGGGTTGTGTGTAACTTATCAGAGATGCATGAGGTTGATGGTTCAAATATCCCTGGAACCCTCCAAGCTTGCACAACGCAGTGCAATCATGCTGCTCTACCTCAGCAGTACTATTTTATCCTAGGCCATATGCAAAAAAATCTCCAAACCCTTCCATAACATTTTCTGAAATGTTGAGATATGGAAACTGATGCATACCTTTGTGAGCCTTTGGGACATCTTCTATGGCTGTAAGAGGTCCCCTCTCCAATATGTTGGCTGATCCAACTGCTGGTGTAGATGGCTACTCTCTCAAGGTCATGGCAGCGCTGGTACTTGCCTCTTCCCCTAGTGGTGTGGGTCTTATTTCTTCTCTCAGTTGAATAAACTAAGGAGAATCTAGGGTTTCTTTGAAATCCCTATGTTGGCACTTGTATTCTGCAAATACCCACTTAGATTTTCATGCTCTAAGTGGTCTCCTTGTTCTTCACTTCCTCTACAAGAACAAGAAGTGCATGCATCTACCTTTTCTTCTTGAAACCCTCTAGAGGGTTCTCTTCAAATATCTCCTCCTTGAAACCCTCTTGGATTTTCACTGCATTTCTCTTCTCTTCTCTTCTTGTATCTGAATATGGATGAGAGTAAAATCATCCTCTCCATCGTTCTGACCTTGCTTGAAGCCACCACTGAAGAAACCCTTTGATGGAAATATGTACAAGGATATTTCAGAGATGGACTGAGTGGGAATTTACCGGATATGTCACCTCTAAGGAGAGGATGAGATCTGGAGGCTATCTGGCCCGTTCTCAGGATCTTTCTATAACTATGTAAATATTCCTCCTTCAAGGAGTTAACACTTTGGCATGAAGCCACAGGCTGAGCCAAAGATCTTGCTCTGATACCACTGTAATGTTCCCAATTGGGGAAATAAGCTATATATGACAAAAAAATGGTTATTCAGCATAAAATAATGTCATAAAATATGTTCAACAACAAATTCTTCAGTTTATACAACAACAACAACCTTATACAACATTTTAGGGGCAAAAAGGTGGGGAAAAGTGATATTCAAACATTTGTGTGATAATAATGGTGGGAAGCAGTTGGATCTGATATATTAGGTCAAGAGGGACTGATGCTCTGAATTTTAGCTTAAACAATGGATTATAGCTTAGTTAAACAACTCCTCCTTCCAAAAATAGGCTTTAAAACCCTGATTCCCCAAGACTTGGAGTATGCAGAATTTTTTGAAGCATAGAGAGCGTATTTTACGAAAGGGTTTCTGAAAAAAATGAATTAAGAGGTCTGATATACAACTTATATCAATCACACAGCAAATAAATGGAATTTTAAACACTTATACAGTAGAAACAAGACTCCCAGCAACATTTCCGACAAAATGCATGAAATAAGCAATACTACAGAAAATAATGCAGTTGCTACAA
This sequence comes from Pinus albicaulis, assembly GCA_034641835.2. Taxonomy (NCBI): domain Eukaryota; kingdom Viridiplantae; phylum Streptophyta; class Pinopsida; order Pinales; family Pinaceae; genus Pinus; species Pinus albicaulis. Next base: position 28,982,522 of record CM076579.1, read on the forward strand.
CTTTGTATTAATATTGACTAAATAAAACATATAATGGCTTAATAATATAGAAATAGGGCCAAATTTCTCTCTAACAAAACTTACAGAGGGAAATAAACACCTCCTTTTCAAGAAATAACACAAAGTCAAAGGATGCAGCACTGTTGTTGCTGCCTTTGCATGAAGGACGCAGTTTCTAAAGATGAATGTGTTGTAGCTGAATGTAGATGAATGGAATCAAGCCAAATACAGAAATGAAGCTCAAATCCTTCTCTCTGGATCCCTTAAGCAAGATTATCCAAAGAGAAGACGGAATTCTCGCACGAGAAGTCTTTGCACTAAGCAGTGCAGCAACTCTGGCTAAATAGCTGAAGTATGCAAATGGTCTCTAGACCAAAATATCTGAATACATGAATGGATTCCCTTTGATGCTATGCCCTCATTTTATTTTTGGTGAGTCTCCTCACCTTGGGTCCCACCTCTTAGGGTTTCCATCTTCATTTGAATCTCTTCCCTCCAAAACTACACTGTCTTCTTAGGCAAGCTACTCCTCCTTAGGCTGTGCTGGTTGACTTGGTCAACTTGACCTTGTCCTCATACAATTGGCCCTTTTCACACTAGGAGGTGTAAAATAAGCTGCTCAAAGGTTCCCTTTTACATTAGGAAGGGTTTTATTCATGTTAAGAGGCCTCCTCTTCCTTTTTATTCACCTACTATACAATATGAGAAAAAATTAATGTTCCAATTTATTCATGAAAATTTTGGAACATTACAACTTGCCTCTAAAAGAGAGGAAACTGATTCATTTGACCTCAAATTATGACTTACCTAATGTATCTACCTTATATGAAAGTCAAAACATGAAATTTACATTCAACATGACCATTTACATCAGTAATTTTTCTCATTTTCCCAAGTAAAAAGTCAAAAAGTCAAAATTTTGTTGATGCTGATGAAAACTACATTTTCCTGTGAAACGCGTAGTGCCATGATAGAAAAAATGACATGTTTTGCAGACGACTTTTGGAGGCATTCCTGATGTCCAAATCGGCTCCATGATAGCTCATTGGAAAGCTATCTGAATCTAGGTTCCAAATATGCCTCTACTTGCAAAAATGGTGTCGATCTGCCCTATCAAAAACCTTTTCTCCTAAGATTGGTAAATGCGCAGTGCCAGGGTCAAAAAGAGGGCAGAAACATGCTTTTTTGGTGGTTTTTTGCCTCTTTGATGGACCATTTCTTCGCCAAATCTTATGAAACTTGCTGGACTTGATGTCCTCATTATTCTAAAAATGATGGTGGTGGAAATTCATCAATTGGATGCCTCAAAAAATAGCACAATGCCAGTGGTGTTGCACGTTTAGCAAATCTTCTGTGTGTTAAACTGTCCAAAAATAAAAATTTGCACAAGAATGCCACATGTGAAAAAATTGTGAATTTTCTTGCTGATTTAGGGGTTAGAGGCATGGAGAGACACCTCATCAATAATTTTCAACTTCACCTTCTCCTTTGGCTCGGTGAAAGCCCGAATATTTGCATGGGCTCGTTTGAGCTTGGCTCTTGCAATCTTGTTTCTCATGGCATAGTGTTTCACCATCTTCCCCTGAATGTCAATGTATTTATTTTCCCTCTCTAGTAGGCCCTCCAGATGCAAATTGGCTCTCTCAAGCCAAGACTCTTTGTCTCTTCTATTCTCTATGGCAAGCATCTCACTTGGAGTAAGTTGCTCTGCCAATTCAGCCTCCTTCTGCCTTTCCCAAGCTAAAGCCCTCTTTAGCCCAATTTTCCTCAATCTTCGTCTCGGAAGCTGATCTTCCTCATCATCACTCTCATCAAATCTACCTAAGGTCTACTCCAGCACGACCTTGTCCTTTCCTACCTCTCTTTGAGCTCTGATTGTCTTGAATTCATTAATGGTTTTCTTAGTCTTTAGCCGCTGATTTTCTAGCTCAAGAAATTCAATGATGTACTATGCTCTATCAATATTAGCTTGAAGCTCACTAATCTTGGTCTCCTTGCATCTAATCACTGCACTACTGGATCTATCCTCATCCTCCTCATCAATCTCAATCAACTAAAACTCCTACTCAGTTTCATGTTTGTCCTCCTGCTAAAAAATGTTAGGCTCTGTAGCCTTTTCCTTGCCCTTGTCTACCTATTTTGCTGATGAAGAAAGCATGACCCCTTTCACACTATGAAAATAAAAAACATGCATGTGGCCTCTTTGATATGTCATGGGAAATGGCTCTATATCAGTCATTTTAGTGCAAGCTACCTCAATGTCCCTTTCACTACTTGATGCTTTGGTATCATGATGTGATGGTGAAGGGTTATAGAAAGGTGATGAGATAGGATCAACATGATGTGAATGGATGTGAGTGGGTGGTGATGTATGAAAAGAAAGATGTGATGGAGAAGTGGATACGAGAGGATGAGATGATGAAGGGATATCCTTCTCATGATGGCTAGCTGGGGTAGTGAAAACCTCATTTGCAATGAATGCATCCCATGAAATTCTCTTCTGTTGAAGTTGATGCATGACCACCATTTTAATGAGTGAATGATGAAATTTACTCTGCATTTGATGATCATAATCCCTCATTTGCACAATTTAAGCCATCTTTTCAATGCTAGGAAAATAGAGTAAGGTATTCATATCATTCTAACTCTAGTGAAATGCATGAGGAGTCGAATATGATAAGATTAGGGTCGAGAAAACCTCCCCTCACAAGTGAATTATTTCATGATTATCCTCATCATGGGAACATACCAATCAGGGAGATGACAGAAACGGAAATTTGACTTCTTGTGATGCTTGTACCTTGGTTTGAGGTACGGTTCATAATAGCTCATATCCAAGTTTTCTTGTTTAAACCACCTCTCTCCCACACTAGGGATCCCTGTAGTAGCTGCAATAGCATTAGTGGAAATATCAAAAGTGACCCTATAAAGATTGACCTGTTTGTCATGTAGATTAGTGATGAAAAATCTTGTTAACCCTTGGTGATTTTGAATTTGCTACACTCTCTCACAAACCTCAAAACAAACCACATGTTTGAAGTGAGACATAGTGAGAGGAGAGGCCATAAATTCTCTTATAGTGATTGGTTCAAACCTGTTAATTTTCCCTCCTTTATGGTAATTTCTTCTTGGCATTTGTGCCTCACCAATACCACTATCTTCTTCTTGAGAAATTTTAAACTCTAACTTATGAAACCCTAGGTTACAAATGGAATGAGATGAAGGGGAAGGGGATGAGATGCCTAGCTTGAAAAAGTGAAGGGAATGAGTGAATGAACAAAATAGGTCAACGAAAACCCTAGGTGAATGAAATTTACCCTGCCTGTGACTGATATATGCTTAAGGAAAGTGAACAAGATGTATAAAAAATGATCATAAATTAAAATTAGGGTTTCATTAGGATTTCACTTCAAAAAATTAAATAGTCACCAAATAGCTTTGAAACAAGGAAATGAGGGTGTACTTAATATTTAGAATAGCCTTAGAGGAATTAGGAAAATTTTTATGTTTTTTTGAAGTGGTTTGAAGTGGTACAACCCTCAGCAAACTTGACTGTGTAGACGTGCAACACTGCTATGTGAGGGTGCAACGCCTATCCAAACGCGCAGCGCCACTGTCTGAGTGCACAACACCTTTTAAATTTCAATGAGATCTCCTGGAAAGGGCGCAGTACCACTGGGAAGGCATGCAGCGCTGGTTCAAATGCGCAGCACCTGTGGATTTGGCCCAATTTCACTCAAAAAACTTATAAATTTTTCCTTACTGAATACTCTTGATGCTTTGAAGGGTAACAATAGCCTTTTTGAAATGATTGATGGGATTTATAGGAAAGTGTATTTAAATTTAACTTCAATACCCACTTTTCTAATGTTTGAGGTCTTTTTCCTTTATCATTGATACTCTTTTGCTTTTTGACTTTTGGTATTGTAGGCTCTGATCAACATGAAGTGTGGCTCTTTTGCATCCACTTTGGGCTGGAGATAATTACTTTGACAGCTTTGGGATGAAATTATTACATATAATAGCATAAAATTACATTTGAAAAAATAAAAATATATTACATATTTGACTTTTCTATCAAAATATTGATTTTGATATAAAAGTCATTAAGCTGAAAAAAATACAACTTTAAAAGTATAATATTTACATCATGATGATGTGAAAAAAAATTTCCTTAATTATTCCCTCACATATATGTGTTGACCCCATCTGAATGAAGAAATGAACTTGAGAAATGCAAAACCATAATGACCTAATGGGATTGCTTTTTTGACGTGACTTTTGCTTGAGATTTTGACCTTTGACTTTAAAGACTTCCAAGTGAACATAGAATTTACATAGGTGTTATTATGCTCAAGGAGACATGAGAATGAGTCAGCCAATATGATCTTCTGAAGGAGAAGGAAGCGTATTTGACCAGGACAACCACCAGTGGAACAATTTTATATCATGACCTAATTGAATGATGAAAAATGTATTTCAGAATGGAACACCTAAGATTCACAGGAAAATGTGTTTTGAACCCTGGTGGAAGTATGAAAATACTGACACTCACATTGGCTCTAGCTAGGGATGGTAGCTCCTTAGAGGTGCCAAGAACATCATAGACCAAGTGCCTATTTCATTGGGCAATGGAGTCAAAAGCTAAAAACGAAAAATGAATATTGAAAGAAACTTGACATAATAAAATGACTCAAGATTGACTGAAAAACTTCGAAAATGACAGAAAATCAACACCAACCCACTCTAATCTTTAGGTGAAATGATCCTTCCAATGTAACCAATCCAGGAGATGGCTACTTACTGAAGTTCTGCTCTCACTTTCCTTAAGTAGGCAGAATGATGTACATGTAGGCAACTCATAATAAAAAATGAAACCAAGACTTATGTTGACAAACGAGACAACATTCATCATCTCCAGTGCTTGCAAAATACTATCGAAGGGATCTTGAAAATCAAGAAAATTTACCTCTTGCTGATCTAGAATAAACAATGTGGCTTCTTCTCTTGAATTTGATCTCTTTTCATAATGTACCCTAGCAAGAGTGTGTTCCTGGTCTTTAAAAAATTCTAAACAAGTAGGTGTGATCCGGATTTATGTAGGAACGCAAAAGAATACATAAATAACCATAAACATATAAATACAGCAAAAATAAGGCTTCATTTCATTAATATCAAATGCGCAGTGCCAGGGTCTAAAAACATGATGGAAATAAAATAGCTAGGGTGCTGGTAGCGAATCTCTGAGAACAGATGTGGAGACTACAGTCCTCTGAACTATATTACAATGAGGCTCGAGGGCCTATTTATTATGGAGAAACAATGGAGAATTCTAAACATCCAAAAAACTAACCCTAGGAGATGAAGCGCCAAAACTATGGGCCCTGTTTGGGTAAATTGTTGTTTCAACTTCCTAGGGACGTAACTTTGGCATACTATCTCTGTTTGGGGCTTCAAAATGGCTCCAGAAGTTCAGGACTCGAAAAATTGCTAAAAATAGTAAGTTGTGAAAAAAACTGAAAGAGACAATGGTGGGGCTCCAAGTGGAATAGGTGGGTGGCCACCAATATCCACCTGGATCATTCCTCCCCCCTTAGGAAGCAATGGGCCCCATTACGTTGAGTTCCTATTAAACTTGGTCCCTAGTGAATCACTTGCCTTGGTGCAGGAGTTGGCCAGCTTTGATAACTCGATACAGTTGGATCTTCTGTCGATGAGTGTTCTTGATTTTCATGTCCATGATACAGTCTATGGTGGCTTGCTCCATGCAGTCTGGGTTTAACTCTTTTGGTGTGAGTTCTTCTGCAATGTCAAAGGTGTCCAATAGAGGTGGGAAGTAGGGAGGAAGGCATTCTACATTGAATACTAGGTGCAGACCAAGGAATGGTGGAATACTAAGCTTGAAGGAATTGTTCCCTACAGCCTTGGTGATGGTGTACGGCCCATATCGGAGCGGGCGAATCTTGCGGTGGGGTCTAGTGAGATGATCCTTCTGCAAATATAGCCACACTTTTTCGCCCACCTGGAAGTTGTGTGGCACCTGATTTTGATCATGTCATTGCTTGTACTTAGCATTGGCTCTATCCAATATTTCATGAAGCTGTTGGCGGATGTGTTGAATGCGCTCGATGAAGTTGTTTGTTTTGTCAGCTTCAGACTGGACATGAGCTGAATCGGCCTGAGTAGTTGCAAATGGCATGGCTACATCAATGGGACATAGTGGCTAGAATCCCAAGCCCATATGAAAGGGGTTGTGGCCGATTGAGCTATGGAGAGCCTGGATATAACTGTGTTGTACATAGGGAAGGATCTCATCCCATGTGCATGGATGCCTTGAATTGTACATGCATATAATGTGTACAATCATCCTGTTGATGACTTCTATCTGGCCATCATTTTGGGGATGGAAAGTTGTGGACTTGGTGAGCTTGGTGTCCAACATTGACCAGAGGCTAGACCAAAATGTGCTGACGAACCTGTTGTCGCGATCTGATATGCTAGATTGTGGGATCCTGTTGACGACTTCTATTTGGCCATCAGTTTGGGGATGGAAAGTTGTGGACTTGGTGAGCTTGGTGTCCAACATTGACCAGAGGCTAGACCAAAATGTGCTGAGGAACCTGTTGTCGCGATCTGATATGCTAGATTGTGGGATCCCAAAGTGCACCCACACTCATTCAAAGAAGAGTTTAGCAGTGGCTTCTGCTGTGATATTCTTGTTGTAGGCCGCCATAATGGCCATCTTTGAGAATCTGTCGATGACCATGAAAACACAGTCATTTCCATGCTTAGTAGAAGGAAGGCATGACACGTAATCCATGGAGATGGATTCCCAAGGTCGACTAGGGGTAGATAGCGGAGTATAAAGCCCTTGCTTCTTGATGGTCGGTTTGGCAATGACGCACGCAATGCAGGATCTGATGTACTTCCAAACATCCTATCGAAGGTTCGGCCAATAGAAATACTTCTGCAGTACTGCCACTATTTTCTCGACCCCAAAATTCCCAAAAACTCGACTCTAGTGCGCTTCCCATATCATCTTGGCACACTCGCTTGAAGGAACACAAAGATGTCCCAGGTGACATAATAGTGCACCTTGGAGGTGAATATTTGGAACTTTCATACCCCCCCAAAAGTGCCTTGTATGTGTGCCTAAATTCTGGGTCGCTCTTGTAGAGAAGCGTCCAATCAGAAGTCTCACGCCCACAAGAGTTGAGAACGGTGGTTATGGCCAAGACTGGTGGTCAGCTGAGGCAATCTGAAACATTATTGGTGCTACCTTTCTTGTACTTGATGTTGAAATTAAATTGTTGCAGATATGTGGACCAATTCTGATGGCAATCGTTCTGCAACCTCCCTTGTGTCTGTATGAACTACAAGGGTCAGTGGTCTGTGTGGATGATTTTCTCCTTCCCCAAAATGTAATTCTTCCATTATCGACAAGCCTGCACAATGGAATACATTTCTTTGTCATAAGTGGGATAATTTTGAACTGTGTTGGAAAATGTCTCAATGTGATATGCCATTGGATGCCCCTGTTGAGTAATAAATACCCCAATAGTATAGTCAGAGGCATCTGTCTCGATCTCAAATGGTTGTTGCAAGTCTGGTAATGTGAGCACTCGGGAAAAACAAAGGCGATGTTTCAATTCTACGAATGCCTTCTGTTGAGATTCTGACCAACATAATTTTTCTTTCGCTCCTCCCTTGTTGACTTGACTCAAGGGCCAAGTGATATGAGATAATCCCAACACAAACCTGCGGTAGAAATTAGAAAGACCCAGAAAGTTGCGAAGCTCTTTTAGGGTAGTTGGGGCTGGCCAATCCCGAATGACTTGGATCTTGGATGGAACCACATGCACCCCCCTTTCATCAATAATGTATCCCAGATATTTAACCTGGGTCATGCCAAAAGTGCACTTCTCCAAATTTTCATACAACTTGTGTTGTCGCATTGTTTGGATGACTTCTCGAATGTAGTGGAGGTTCTCTTCCCAAGTCTAGCTGAAGATAAGAATGTCATACAAGTATACCACTACAAATGAGTTAGTGAATAGACGCAAGATGTCGTCCATCAACCTCATGAAGGTTTCAAGAGAATTTTTCAATCCGAAAGGCATGATGAGCCATTCGAAAAGGCCCTCCTTGGCTTTGAAGGTAGTCTTCCACACATCAAAGGATTCGATTGGTACTTGGTGATACCCAGACTTCAAGTCGATCTTGCTGAAATATTTTGCCCCTTGGATTTGGTCCAGAATGTCATCAATCCATGGGATCAGGTCCCTATTCCAGACAATGATCTTGTTCAGCGCTCAATAATCAATACAGAATCTCCAAGTCCCATCCTTCTTCTATACCAACACGATCAGGCTCCCACAGGGTGATGAACTTGGCCGGATGTGACCTTTCTACAATAGCTCATGAATTTTCCTCTTGATTTCATCATTCTCCAGAACAGAGCGCATATAGATCGGTCCATTGGGTAGCAACGCACCTGGGGTCAGGTCAATGGGTTTCTTGACCTGACAGTGTAGAGTCACTCCTGTAGGTGAGGTGAAGATGTCCCCGTAATTCTCCACAACCTTGTCCATTTGTCGTTGTCATGCAGAGGAGCCATGTCTAGAGGTCGTGCCCACAGTCTTCTTCTTTCCCTGGGGGCAAATCATCAGGAAAACAAATTTCCTGGTTTGGGAAATGAGCTTATTGCATTTTTTTGCAGTAACCAAAGAGAGAGTGTGAGGTGGTGGTACCTCTGGTATCATGTACAATTTATTTCCCAAAGTAACAATAACAGCGCGAGGTTGGGACTCATACATAGCATGTCGCTTCCACAAGTATGGTTGGCCTAATAATACATCAAAAACATCAATAGGAGCAATGTCACATAATACCTCATTCGTGAAGGGATTGATGCTATAGGGAAGGCAACACTGCTAGCTGACGCGAAGATCTCGTCCTTGGTGAAACCATCCGATCGTGCATGGTTGTGGGTGCGTTGTGCTTGTCAAGCCTAACCGCTTCATGACATCTACTGAAATGAGGTTCTTTTGGCTCCCATTTTTGACAATGAACCATAGTGGGGAAACCTTTACCTACATTTGGGAGTGGAAAAGACACTCTACCTCCTCTGGATCTTTTGGTTCCTCCTTTTGGATCTTCGTAGTGGCAACAATGGCGTTGGGCTCCGCATCAATAATCTGCTTCCCTTTGTCATTCACCTTGCCAGGTTCTGATTCAAAATTGGAGCATGCATCTGATTCAGAAGCCCTCATCTCGACCACCAACAACTGCTTGGTCCGACACTCACTTGTGTTGTGAGTGGAGCTCTTATGGAACTCACACCACTTTCCTATGTCCTTCTTTGGATTTGCGGTGTTTTTCTTTGCTTGTGTCTTTGTCAGGTTGTCTTGGGCCGCAATGCCTTGGATTTTTCATTTGTTCTATAGTTTGGGGGCACCTTTCCCTTGCTTTTGATTCGCAAATCCAAAGTCTCGCTTCTTCTGTTTGAATTTCTGCTCAATCTTGGCAGCATATCGATATGCCGTACCAAACGAGGAGATGTTGACGAACTCCATTTCCTCCTGAATTTATCTGTGCCGACAACCGCGATACTTTAGCACCAAATTTTTCTCTGAATCTTTGATACCCAACTTTGTGCATAGGGTATGGAATAGATTCGTTAGCTCATGCACATCTTGATCCCTTTGTTGTCGCAACGTGGTCCATTGTATGTACTTTTCCTCATAGCTCCCCACGGGATAATATTGTTCCTTGATGACATCTCGGAATGAATTCCAAGTGGGTATGGGTGAGAACATGAAGGGTTTTATCTCGTCCGAGTTCTCACAGTAGGTTTCCCACTAGTCCTTGACATGAGGGGTAGCTTTGAGGAGTGCAAAAATAATCTTCGCCTGGTCAAAAAAATCATGAACTGAGAAATATCCTTCTAATATATTCAACCATCTATCTATGGCATCTACATCTATTTGACCCTCAAATATGGGAATGTCAAAGTTTACTTGTACCTTAAAGGGAGTCGCACCTCCAGAGTGGCGGTTGGATGCAGATGCGCCGCCAGTGGTAGTTATTGAAGGATCTGGGAAAAGTTATCCATCATCGCATTCCTCTGTTTTTTGAGGGCCTTCTCGAGCAATATTTTGATAGGATCTCCTGCTCCCTTATCTATCTTTTCATCCCCCATGGGTGTCCGTTGGAGTTTGTGAGGCTGATCTTGCAAAGGTTCCACCAGATCGAGCCCTAACTCCTTATACCCCGACCTCGTTGGGGACATACAAATAAGGATCGAGAAAAAGCAGACCACTCTGATACCACTGATCCAGATTTATGCAGGAACGCAACAGAATACAGAAATAACCATAAACATATAAATACAATGGAAATAAGGCTTCATTTCATTAATATCAAATCACAAAAATATTCTCACAAACATGATGGAAATAAAATAGCTAGGGTGCTAGTAGCGAATCTCTGAGAAGAGATGTGGCGACTACAGACCTCTAAACTATATTACAATGAGGCTCAAGGGCCTATTTATTATGGAGAAATAATGGATAATTCTAAAAGTTCAAAAACCTAACCCCAGGAGATGAAGCCACAAAACTATGGGCCCCGTTTGGGTAAATTGGTGTCTCAACTTCCAAGGGACGTAACTTTGGCATATTATCTCCGTTTGGGGCTTCAAAATGGCTCCAGAAGTTCAGGACCCAAAAAACTGCTAAAAATAGTAAGTTGTCAAAAAAACTGAAAGAGACGATGGTGGGGCCCCAAGTGGAATAGGCGGGTGGCCACAAATATCCACCTGTATCAAGGTGAGTAGATTTCTTCTTCAAAAAACAATTCAAAACATGAAACATTGGAAGAAAAATATGAATGACAGTCCTCAATGCTCTGGTCCTCTGCATTTTGAATACATTGTCGATCATCTTCATATGACATGGCAACCAGATTATCATGTTTCTTATCACACTTATCAGTCATAAGAGGGAAAACTTCAGATTGTTATTGAAACCCAAAACTAACATTTCTATCATCTACCACAGATTCATCCAAAGAACATTTTTCACTTACTTGAACAAATATTTCATCTTGTTTTTCATAAAAGGAATGAATTATCTCCTCGTGAAGACTTTGTTCTGATGGGTTGAGAACACTGAGGTCTATAACTCTGCTTTCTTCATTAAAAGTGACCTCAAAAATAGAGCTCTCCTTCATGGGATCCGGAACAACATACTCTTCATCGTCACAATTTGAATCTAGATCTGGATCAACCAACTTGACTTTACCACAATCTAAGTTTGGAACCTCATTTTCCTGCATACCATATTTTGTTGCAATCAGATATGAAATAAGACCTTGTCTTCCATCATTTTCAACTGTAAGAAGATCTTCAGCCTGCTGCAAAATTTCCTGAGCATCTTTATAATTATCCTCTAAGATTTATTTATTCTTCTGAAATGGATTTTCATACAGGGCTTCCTTGATCTCATCGTCCATGAATTCATCATCTCCATAAAAATTCTCAAGATTTTCAATAAAACTATCAAAATATTTACAACAGTTCTGAACTAATATTAAGGATGGACAAGATTCTTTATAACTTTCAAAGAATATGGTATGAAAATCCTTTAAATAGTAAATACAAGCAGGCGGAAAATTTTCATACCAAGATCGAGCTTCATCTTCCATATTGGCCATGAATATCTTCATCAAGCAGTCTTCAAGAAAATCAATCTTTAATATATGCACGTGCATGTGAAATCTCACCAGATGAAGAGTAGCATCATTACCTTTCAAATTTTTGAACATAGGAAAATTATTTTGCCAATCTACCTTAGGCATTTTATTTGGGAAACCTAGAATGTGATCTCGGCTCATGGGAGCATACCTTCTTGCAACATTTTCCATCTTGAAAAATCTTGAAGCTACTGATCTTCATGCAATGGAGTCACCATGAAGTGTTGATTTTGGATTCTTCTGCCAATGGAGTCTTTGATCAATCCTGAAATGTGTGGCGTCACCAGGTGGATGATTTCAGCCTTCATATGTGTCTAGATGTTGTTCACCATCAACAATTAGATCTGATCTTTATCGTTCTTTCCTAGGGAAGATTTTATCTTATCACCTCCCCAATAGAGTCGCCAAAATGTTATCACTCGGATTGAACCTCAAGGTTGGAAGGAAATCCCGAGGTAAACTCAAACCAAGCTTTAGACTTGGTATGTAGCCCTACCAAGTCAGAGAGGGATCTCTCCACAAAAAACACAGCTAAGAGGGCTGGATGAAAAAAAAATTAGGCTAGGTATAGTAACTCAGGGTTTCGATTTTGATTGTTTATGGTTTGTTGGATTAGGAGGAGTCAAACAACGAGGGCAAGGAAATTAGGTCAAAATTTACAGGGGTTCTAAGGGGAAATATAGGTAGAAGTTTTGACATGAAAAGATGATTATGGTGAGGTGAAAATACTGGTGAGGAGTTAGGAAGAGCATACTAGATGGAGTCTCCCTAAACTAAAGAAGATAAACAAATTATGCTAAATTTAGCAAAACAAAGCATGAAACATGAATTCTGCCTTTTTAACTTGAAATTAAGCATATCATAAACATGAAATGTTTTATGAGCTAAAAATACATTAATAAAAATGATAAAAAATAATAAAATTTGTCAAACACTTCATACCACACAGATCCCAAATAAATAGCTGCAAATTTCTATTAATGTCCATGACAAACTGATACAAATATGTCTCTTGAGATGCCCAAAGCTCCAAATGAGTCCAACCTCTACAAATGACTGAGAAAATACATGATATAGACCTCAAAACCACTCTCCCTAGCATCAGGGGGTCGAATATATGAGATGAGGATCAGTTTCACCTAATCCCGAACAAGAAACTGAAAACTAGGAAGACCCAATAACTTGCCTCTAAAAGAGAGAAAATTGATTCATTTGACCTCAACTGATGACTTACCTAATGTATCTACCTCATATGAAAGTCAAAAAATGACATTTACATTCACCATGACCATTTACATCAGTAATGTTTCTCATTTTCCCAAGTAAAAATTCAAAAAGTCAAAAATTTGTTGATGCTGATGAAAACTGCATTTTCTTGTTAAATGCACAACGTCGTGACAAAAAACATGACCTATTTTGAAAACAAATTTTGGAGGCCTTCCCAATGTCCAAATCAGCTCCATGATAGCTCATTAGAAATACCCTTGAGTCTAGTTTCCAAATATGCCTCTAGTTTCCAAAGTGGTGTCCATCGGCTTTGTCAAAAACCTGTTCTCCCAAGACTGGTAAACGCGCAGTACCAAGGTAAAAAAGAGGGCAGAAACATGATTTTTTGGTGATTTTTGGCCTCTTTGACAGACCAGTTCTCCTCCAAATATTTTGATACTTTCTGGAGTTTATGTTCTCATCATTATGAATGCGATGGTGGTGACCTTTCATCAATTGGATTCCTTAAAAAATAGTGCAGCGCTAGTGGCATTACGTGTCAAACTGTCAAAAAATCAAAATTTGCACAATAATGCCACATGTGCCAAAATTGAAAATTTCTTGCTTATTTAGGGGTTATAGGCATGGAAAGACACCTCAAAATTAATTTTCAACTTCACCTTCTCCTTTGGCTCGGGCAAAGCCCAAATCTTTGCATGGGCTCGTTTGAGCTTGGCCCTTGTAATCTTGTTTCTCATGGCATAGCGTTTCGAGATCTTCCTCTGAATTTCAATGTCTTTATTTTCCCTTTCTAGTAGGTCCTCCAGATGAAAATTGGCTCTCTCAAGTCAAGACTCTCTATCTCTTCTAATATCTATGGCAAGCAGCTCACTTGGAGTAATATGCTCTACCAATTCAGCCTGTTTCTGCCTTTCTCAAGCTAAAGCCCTCTTTAGCCCAATTGTCCTTGGTCTTCGTCTCGGAAGTTGATCATCCTCATCATCACTCTCATCAAATTTCCCAAGGTCTCCTCCAGCAAGGCCTTTGTCTTTCTTGCCTCTCTCTAAGCTCTAATTGTCTTGACTTCACTGATGGTTTGCTTAGTCTTTAGCTGCTAATTTTATAGCTCAAGAAATTCAATCACATATTGTGATCTATCAAGATTAGCTTGAAGCTCACTAATCTTGGTCTCCTTGCCTTTGATCACTGCACTAGTGGCTCTATCCTCATCCTCCTCATCAATCTCAATCAACTAAATCTCCTGGTCAGTTTCATATTTGTCCTCCTGCTCAACAATGATAGGCTCTGTAGCCTTATCCTTGCCCTTGTCTACCTGTTTCCTTGATGAAAAAGGCGTGTCCCATTTTACACCATGTGAAGAAAACACATGCCTGTGGCCTTTCTGATATGTCATGGGAAATGACTCAATATCAGTCATTTTAGTGCAAGCTGCCTCAATGTCCCTTTCACTGCTTGATGCTCCTATATCATGATGTGATGGTGAAGGGTTATAGAAAGGTGATGAGGTAGGATCAACATGATGTGAATTGATGTGAGTGGATGGTGATGTATGAACAGTGGGATGTAATGGAGAAGTGGATATAGGAGGATGAGATGATGAAGGGATATCCTACTCATGATGGCTAGGTGGGGTAGTGAAAACCTCATTTGCAATGAATGCATCCCATGAAATGTTTTTCGGCTGAAGCTAATGCATGATCACCATTTTGATGAGTGAATGATGATATAGAATTGACATTTGATGATTGTAATCATTCTTTTGCACAATGTAAGCCATCTTGTCAATGCTGCGGAAAATATAGTAAGGTATGTGTAGCATTCTAACTCTAGTGAAATGCATGAGGAGTTATATATGATATGAGTAGAGTCAAGAAAACCTCCCCTCACAAGTGAAGTATTTCATGATTATCCTCATCATGGGAACATATTGGTCAAGGAGATGAGAGAAAGGGAAAATTGACTTCTTGTGATCCTTGTACCTAGGTTTGAGGTATGGTTCATAATAGCTCATATCCAAGTTTTCTTGTTTAAACCACCTCTCTCCCACACTAGGGATCCTTGTAGCATCTGCAATAGTATTGGTGGACATATCAAAAGTGACCCCAGCAAGAGTGACCTATTTTTCATGTAGATTAGTGATGAAAAATCTTGTTAACCCCAGGTTATTTTGAATTTGTTGCACTCTCTCACAAAACTAGAAACAACCAACATGTTTGAAGCAAGACACAGTGAGAGGAGAGGCCATAAGTTCTCTTGTAGTGATTGGTTCAAACTTGTTAATTTTCCCTCCTTTATGGTCATTTCTTGTTGGCATTTGTGCCTCACCAATACCACTATCTTCTTCTTCATACATTTTAAACTCTGACTTATGAAACCCTCGGGTACAAATGGAATGAGATGAAGGGGAAGGGGATGAGATGGCTAGCTTGAACATGTGAAGGGAATGAGAGAATGAACAAACTAGGTCAATAAAAACCCTAGGTGAATGAAATTTACCTTGCCTTTGACTGATATATGCTTAAGGAAAGTGAACAAGGTGTATAAACAGTGATCATAAATTAAAATTAGGGTTTCATTAGGGTTTCAATTCAAAAAATTAAAGAGTCACAAAATAGCTTAGAAACAAGGCAATGAGGGTGTACTTACTATTTATAACATCCTTAGAGGAATTAGGCAATGTTTGAAGTTTGTTTGAAGTGGTTTAAAGTGGTACAACCCTCAGCAAACTTGATTGTGTAGGCACGCTGCGCTGCTATGTGAGGGAACAACACCTATCCAAACACGTAGCACCAGTATCTGAGCGCGCAATGCCTTTGGAACTTACACTGAGATATCCTAGTAAGGCGCAGCACCACTGGGTAGTCGTGCAGTGCTGGTTCAAACGTGCAACACCAACCTTTTGAACGCGCAGTGCCTGTGGATTTGGCCTAATTTCGCTCAAAAAAATTACAATTTTTTCCTTACTGAATACTCCTTATGCTATGAAGGGTAAAAATAGCTTGTTTGAAATTATTGGTGGGCTTTATAGTCAAGTGGATTTAAATTGAACTTGAATACCCACTTTTCTAATGTTTGAGGTCTTTTTCCTTTATCACTGATACTCTTTTGCTTTCTGACTTTTGGCATTGCAAGCTTTGATCAACATGAAGTGTGGCTCTTTTGCATCCACTTTGGGCTAGAAATAATTACTTTGACAACTTTGGGATGAAATTATTACATATAATAGCATAAAATTACATTTAAAAAATTAAAAATAAATTACATATTTGACTTTTCTATCAAAATATTCATTTTGATATAAAAGTCATGAAACTGAAAAAAAAAAAATGCAACTTTAACAGTATAATATTTACATCATGATGATCTAAAAACAAAATTTCTTATTTAGTCTCTCTCACATATGTGTTGACCCCATCTGAATGAAGAAATGATCTTGAGAAATGAAAAACCCTAATGACCTAATGGGACTGCTTTTTTCACCTGACTTTTGCATGAGATTTTGAACTTTGACTTTAAATAATTCCAAGTGAACAGAGCATTTCCATAGGTGTTATTATGCTCAAGGAGACATGAGAATGAGTCTGCCAATATGATCTTCTAAAGGAGAAGGAATCTTATTTGACCAGGACAACCACTAGTGGAACAATTTTATATCATGACCTAATGGAATGATGAAAAATTTATTCAGAATGGGACACCTAAGATGCACATGAAAATGTGTTTTGATCCCTGGTGGAAGTATGAAAATACTAACACTAACATGATCATCATCTTCAAATACCCACCAGTGCTTAACATTGTTAGGAATAGAGGGTTTGTGCCTCATTTCAATTTCATACCTTAGTTTCAGATTCATAGGTGGCTTGAAATTACTAGCTGCAACTGCCAGCGAATCTGCCATTTTCTTTTCTTCTCTTGGAATGAATTGAATATTCAAAGCATAAAAATAATTCTCAACCAAGTCCCACACTTTGTTTCTATATTATGATCTTATCCTTGGATTCTTGGTTCGACAAAGGTTTTTAATCTGCCTTGTAATCAACTCATAATCACCAAAAATGGAAATACATTGGATTCCCATTTGTTTAGCAGTTTAAAGACTTAAAATTAATGCCTTATACTTAGTTACATTATTCGTTGATTCAAATTCAAGCTTAACAGAAAAAGAAAAAATATTATCTTCTGGAGATATCAATAAAAATCCAGCTCCTGTGCCATCTTTTGAATAGGCACCATCAAAGTAACACTTCCAAATTTTGTTTCAACATAGCTCATTATGTACAATTGCTGAAGAGAGTTGCTTCTCTAAGTCCTCAGCAAACTCTGCATCTTCGTGCAACATAAAACAAGAAATATCTTATTTTTCTTGACCAAAAATGGGGGAATTTCCTCCATCTTTCTTTGTGGTTATTTTAACAAATCTTGTTTCTCTATATAACCTTCTTTCTTCTCCATTAAAAATAGGAATAATATCATATGTGAAGTCCAGTTTTAAAACTCCTCCAAGCTTCGCTCCCCAAGACACTTCACCCTTTTAGAATCAAATGAATATAGGTCTCTATAGGGTTTAGTAATTTTTAAATTCATTTATTTCATTACAAATAATGTCATGAGATTATGTGAAGCACCTGGGTCTAACATACAATTATGAAGAATGAAATCATGAAGAAGTAATGATATATAAAATGGGGGAATAGAATAATCTACCTCCTCCACATGTGGACCAAAAGTAACCGCTAGCTTTTCTTCTTGCAAATTCACAGTATCACCAATGTCATCAGACTAAGAAAGATTAATGAATTCTGAAATCTCTTTCTTGTAACTTGTTGTCTTAGCTAGCTCAAGAAGGGGTATTTGGATTTTGACCTTTTCTAGCTCCTTCGATAGACTAAAATCTAGATTTTGTTTGACAATTTTCTCAGGTTCTTATTGATTTCTGCAAGGATTAGAAATCTGTTCAGGAATAGTAACGACCTTCTCCAAGTTACTCATATCAATAGACTTGTTTCAGGAAGTCTAAACCTATTATATTTATGTTCCACTTGCTGGATTCATAGGTTGTTTCCCCTTATCAAATTGTTTTATTCAGTTCTTTAATTGTGGAGTCGCCATTGGAGAAGGGACTGAATCTTGTTGTTTCTCTTAGTCATCCTACATCCTTGATCCCTTTCTTGATCTTAAATCATATTTCTTATGTAGCTCTTCTTGAATAAAATCTATAAATTGCCTACAATACTCATCCATCTCTTCTTGGTCGAAGGACACCTTAGCTTCGGTGTATTCTTCTTCACATGCTTCCTCTTCCTCATCTTCTTTCATGTACATAGCAGATATCTGGTCTTCAACTTCAGAAAACTATGAAGGTGCTGCTTCTATACACAGTGGTGCCTAAAGTTGATCTTGATCTCTTCTCTCCCTCTACAAAATTTGTAGGGGCTGCTTTCTAAATTGAGGATTGAAAGCTCCTCCATTTTGTTGTGCATGCCTTTGGGAGTTTTTATTCTCTAACTCCATATTTACTAACTTATTCGACAAATTCTTGATAACCTTTGTCATGTCATAAATCCTCTGATCTTGTGGTGATTCTTCTTTGGTCTTGCCTTTCTCTTGAATTGACTACTTTTATTGTGTTTTCCCAGTGGCATTCATGTTTGCTTCAATTTCCAAAGCATCAGTTTGTATTTTTTCAAGAGTAGGACATCTCCTTTCTCTTAGAGTGAAATTGAAGTCTGACTCGAAGGTTCTAGAAAATACAACCCTTGCTCCAACAGGATGGGGCTTCATTTCTATGGGTAAAATATTGTACAATTTGTTGAATCTTTTAATAAAACCAGTCATGTTTTCATTTGGCTTTTTCTTGATTGCATTAAACTTCGTCAGTGAGTAACCATGATCTCTTTTTTCATCCCATCTTTTGGTGAATTGTGTTTCTAATTCATCCCAATTATTAATTGATCCATTCGGAAATCCTTTAAACCATTTTCTTGCCTCTCCATTCAAAGACTATACAAAAAGTCTCATCACTACATCAAGATGTTCTACATTTAGATTCTCAGCAAAAGTGCAAAAAAATGGCATGTGTTGTTCTATAGTCATTAAAATGAGGAAGTAACATGAAGTATTCTTGGGGCATGACATTTATAGGTTGCGGAATATTTAACGGTGCATACCTGTTCATTACGAAAGCAGGGGCCGCCATGTTTATGCCTTGGTTAACCGCTCCTTGATTAGGTGGGGTTAATGAACCGATTGTGAATGTGAATGAAGTGGGTGAAATGACTGATATGGGAAGGGGTTGATGAATGACGGAAAAAGAACCAACAAATGTATTTGGTTGAGCTTGCATGAAGGTAAATGAAACAGACTCAAAATATTGTTCTTCTAACCTTAGTTCTTGAAAATGGATAGGTGGGGAAAAGGATTATTGTTACAAGAAAGTGAGTTCCCTGGAAATATCCTTAGATGAAGGGTTATGCGAACTGCTGCAAGGTGTAGGCAGTGTAGTATTAGGTGTGGAAGGGGTTTTTGCTTTTTTAGCCTTTTTAGAAACCAATTTTTCAGGATTTGATAGAATAAGAATTTTCTGTTGCAAGGTAGCTGACCTTGTATGAGGTATTTTATATGCCATAATTATGGAATAAAAAACACAGCCTGATATTTCCCCCTCTCTGATCAACCAAAGGAAATATAACAAGAAACCAGGTTATGAGCTTCACTTCTTTTCTCCCTGACAATGGCGCCAAAAATTTTTGTATCTCAAGAAACAATCCCTTGGCTATGGTAAGGAATTAGTGCTCAAGACACACATAGATATATATATATATATATATATATATATATATATATATATATATATATATATATATATATATATATATATATCTGTGTGTGTGTGTGTGTGTGTGTGTGTGTGTCACGAAAATATGACATCGGATAGTCTTTGCTTAATCACCTTCAGAAATCAATCATTTAAACCCTCAAGAATCTGATATAATAAATGCTTCACAATGCCATTATTTGTTGATATTAATTGAAGTGATAGGAATAACATGAAGGAAGCTCAAACTGATATGCTGGTCAAAAGGATCTATCACTTTAAAATTCAGAAGAATTTCATGTTAGTGGAATAGTTAAAATGAAGGAGCGCCCATTAAGGATGTTTAACTCTTACTTACATATGTAAAAAGAGACTTGTAGCTACATTATTTCATTTTATTCATAGAAAGAAAAGACAGAATGGAAACTAGAAAACATACATTAGGGGAATTTTGAGGTCTAAAATGGGCCTCCTAAGGAAATTATAAAATAATAGTGGAAATCATAAAATAAGATTTGATGACATCATCAAATTTTAGAGGGAAAAAAGAAAAAACTACTTTTTCAACTCGTATTTTCAACTTAGCTCCCAAATTGTTTACTCAAATTTCGACTAGGAGTACTCGTTTGATGAAAAATTTAATTCCTCATCCAAGGAGTACCCATGTTGCATACTTTCGATTGGCCCTACTACATGAAAAATGAGAAATACATGAAAAATGTGATTGCAATCATGTTTTTTCATGTATTTCTCATTTTTCACATAGTAGGGTCCATCGAAAGTATGAAACATGGGTACTCCTTAGATGAGGAATTAAATTTTGCATCCAACGAGTACTCCTGCTCAAAATTTGAGTAAAAAATTTGGGAGATAAGTTGAAAATATGAATTGAAAAAGCAGTTTTATTATTTTATTATTTTTTAATCTTTTTACCCTTTTATTTAAAAAATGGTGAATCATCCCACATGGTTGACATCATTAAATTGAATCCTATTGGTTTTTATAAATTTTATTTCGGTTGTACATTTTTCTTAGGAGGCCCATTTTAGACCTCAAAATTCCCCTAATGTCAACAACGAAAGATGCAAGAATATTGATCTTCATTCATTAATCATCAGAAAATTGAGTACAAAATTTATAGTAGTCCAAAGGTCCAAAACTCGGAACCTTTTCCTTTCTTTTCTTCCTGTTTCAATACAATGTAAAGCAATTTGTAACTGCCTAAACTACTCTTAATTGCTCAAAATAATTGGAACATCTTAAAATACCTATTACATATCATCAAAGCATATCATTACAATCAAAATCTCTTAGCAAACATAAAATAAAACAAAAACTTTAATCTATTTGTTGAACTTGAATTTTATTCACTGCTACTACATTCTCTGGATTGGCTGACGTGCCCTTTTGAGAAGATGAGGGATAGTTAGGTAGTTCATCCATCCATGCTTTGCATTTCTTCCACACTTCAATATTTGTCTTGGGAGAGTTGATCAGCTTGTGGTACTCTAGCCTAAAGGCAGTGATCCCGCTAAATGTTGGTTGCTTTGTAAATAAACCCTTCACCATCCACAATAATTGAAAATTCCTCTGAAGAAAATTTATAATCATTGCTCCCTTCAGAATCTAAGTTTTCTCATGAGTGTTATCCACCTTGATTTTTGTTAATACCAATAAGGGTTCATAGGAATTCCATGATAAAAGGTTTCCTTTAAGACGTCAACATGATGGCAATCCTACTCTGGCTCTTTTGTCATACAAATTATCAAATCTGTTCACTACTCCTTTGATCTCTGTCAACTTCTTTTCAGCTGTCTTCCTGCAAGAATTTTTAATAATCAACTTATTAATCTCTATAGCATACAGGATATTGTCTTTAATTTCATTTTCCTCTAACTCTTGATCAGTTTTTAAATCAATGAAATCAATGAATTTCTTCACCCATATGGTTATGTTAAGGTTTTTCTTCTGATCTACCATAACTTGCTCCTCAAATTCTCTGAAAATTCTTTTCTCTTCTGATACAATAGTCAAGGATTCCCGAGCTGCTTTCATCTCTCCAATGATTTCATTCCAGATGATATCTTTAGCCTGTATCAAAATTATATTTCCCTTCAACTTCTCCCTTAGAATCTTGATTTCAGCATTGGTTGTTTGACAATCTGTCATGTACTTATTAACTTCTCCTTCCTGGGCCTGTATTATTTTTGCTACTATTTCCAGATCGCTCTGTGCCTTTCTGAGGTCATTCTCTGCCATTTTTAGTTCAATGGTTAATTGAGATAACTATGCTGTTGGATCATCATTTCCAGATGGCATGATGATAGTACATGAATGTGAATCTATTTGGCTTTGCAATTTAAGTATAGCTTCTTTCAACTTAGAGATCTCCTCTTCTTTCTACAAGAGCTATTGAAGAATATTTTCCTTTTCGCTTTCCACTTCTGCCACCTCTACTGCCATTGAATGATCTCCTATAGGTAGTTTCAAATTTTTCCTTAACACAGAAATCTCCGACTCTACACTTTGTAGTAATTTCTGCATAGCAGACTTGTCATTTGGATCCACTCCAATCTTCGCAATTATCCTCTTCAGTTCCTCATTTTGGGTTGCTAGGGCCTTGGAGTTGGCTTTCTCCAATTTCAATTGCTTAAACACCTTCCCTAGCATATTGTCTGCCTTAAGAGCCATTGCATTTGTCTTGGTCAGATCATTCACTATTAATTGACCTATTTGAATGTGTAAATTGACCTTATCAAGCAAAGGAATCTTCCTCACATCAACGGTTAAATTTACAGTTTTTAAATTACTTGATGACCCTATAGTCATATCAGAAGGGTGATAGAGAGAAATTTTAAACTAATTTCTTTCTAGATCCATGGCAGTCAATAGTCTAGTCTGGTTTGGAGTTACTTGATATACAACCTGTGCCTCCATACTAGCCTTCATCTTTTGATTCTTTTTAGCAATTTGAACAAACACCTGTTTAATCAAAGGCATTTTATCCTAAGCATCTCCATGTCTTCTTGGTGAGGCTGGAACATTCTGTTCACCTCCTAGTTGAAGAAGGAAACCAGGCTGAGCACCTGCTATGTCTTCAGTGAAATTCTCTCTTTTCAGCTCTTTTCTCTTCATCTTTGGAATCTACAACTGCCTCTTTACTCGTCTTGCTTCACTTTTCAGATATGATAGGAGTCTGTTTGGTATAACTAGAAAAACCTACAAAAATTTTATTGTCTAATTTCTCTATGTCAGGTCTACTATCATGAATAATTGTTGAGTAGCCATTTTCAAATCTCATGTTTGAAATTAATTTATGAGTATCATAAGCCCATTTATCTCCTAATAACAAGTGCATACCATCAAATATCTTGTTAACCTCATTAGCTTCTTGCCTCATGTTGACTATAAATGGACCCACAGACATAGGCAATTTAAACATGTGACCCTTTTTCATTGGGACAAAATGTATTTGGTCTACATTCAAACTCTCCATAATGAATTCTAGGGTGAATAATCTCATAGGAACAAATTTGGGAATTCTATATGGTTCTATCCCAGCTCCATAAATTCTGATCTCTGAGTAGTCTTCATATACATACTAGTCTCCAAATTTACAATTAGCACCTAACTGAAGAAATTCTTGAGCCTTTGGCAAGAAACATGGGTGGAAAACCCCATTAAAAATCTTATAAGTGGTGGAAATAAAATTATTTGCAAAATAAAAAACCCCCTCCTCATTTTGTTCCTCTCATACTACATCAGTCCAAAACACTACTGACTGCCTCTTTTTATTTACATCTATGATATTTAACCCCAAATAGAATAATTCCTCCACATTAGATAGGTGAGAAGAGAAGGGAACCTAAATGACCCAGTGAGTGATAAACTCATGAGTTGAGTATTGACGACCTCCTACGAGTAAGAGGGAATTTCTAGCACTACTCCTAGCTTCATCGTCAAATCAAATAGTCCTAGTACTAATTTATCAACTAGGTTGTCATCCAACAAGCAGGTGGCATCATTGCGAGAGGCCTTTGGGGTACATAGCACTCATCAAGGTCTTTCCCCCGCAGTGAATCCAGACCATCGATCAAGATCGATCGGTCGGTCAACAAGGTCAACTGCGGAGGCACCTTCCCCATTAAAGCGTGCATTGATTGTGCCCGTGGGTTGTCATCTTTAACCTCTCACAAGATAACTCTTCGATCTTGCTTACTTATTCTCTCGAAAATTAACCGAGACACTAGGTCCCACCTCTACAGATCCTTCAAAATATTTAGCTTTAGTCTTGACAAAAACACTGCAACTTTGGTTAAAGTATGAGAAATCTCTACTTTAACACATATTTTTATATTTTTCCCTTTTTTTGTATTTTCAAAAGAATTAAAATAAAGATATTGAAAATGAGCCACAATAGACCATATGGATTAGGTGTGGACCCTCAATTCCATGTTCTTTGGTATTCAATGTCTTTGAGCTACTTTTTATTTCGCTTGTCAGTTAGATGTTGACTTTTCAACAAACAATTTGATTTGACATATGCTTTTGGAGTGGATTATAAAGGTGACATTTAAAAACTATTATCGAGAATTTCCATTGAAACCTCGTTTGTGAGAAACCACCAAATGAGAATTGCAAATATAACTTCTAGATCTATGACTTACTCCAAGAATTTGATCTTCATTTGGTAAAAAAGGAGACATAAGTGATATGAACAAGGTATATTTTTAAATTATAATAGGCTATGTGTGATTTTTTGGAGATATAAAGAGTGGATATACTAATTTTTTTGTTTTGTTTGGGGAGTTATATTGATGAAGATTGAGATTAAAGTTAAATGTTTTTTGAAGTTTGTGAAGACATAACAATTTTTGTAATTTTGGAGCGATAAGTGTTTTGTAAATTTGGAGTGATAAGGGAATATTTTTAAAATAGAAATTCATTGTTTTAATTCAAAGTAATGTTTTAATTTGAGAGATATTGAGTCAGTGAACATCTAGATTTTAAAGAAGAGTTTCTTCAAAGGGTTGTGAGATTGGAATTTTCATTACTTAAAGGTGAAGTTCATTACTTATGATCTCAATACTTAATAAAAACATATATTTTTGGTGGTGATTGTGTCCTAGATCTGCCCGAAATTAAATAAGGGGATCTTAGGTATACCATGAGTATGATGGTGCATGATTCTTGATGTTGTTTATGTTTTGTGTCTAGTTTTGACACTATATTTGTAAAATGCTACATATGGAGTACAAAAAAAATTAATAAATGCATGCGCATAATAAAGCATACAATAAATCAAGAAGATGCACATAATAAGTTCTCTTCAAGCATATAAGCAATCCAAAAACTACAACAAATAATCAAAGATATCAATTTGTCAACATCAACATTATATAAATGATTCCACATCATTCAATCAAAGAAATCAAGTTAATGAAGCTGCAAATTCGAGCATTCCAAGACAATTCTACATTGACATCAACATAATTTTTTTTTGTAACCTATAAATAAAAAAATTTAAGTTAACTTGTAATCCAATTCAAATAAAAACTGAGTTGAATTGTAAGGGTGCATTCTCGGTTGAAACCGACACCCAAAATTTTGAACTGATAAAACGTAAAGTGAGTCAATCTCTTCAACTGAGTCAATTAAGCCAAGTGAGTTTATTGTTTTAAGTGAGTCATTAAAATCATTAAGTGTTTCTCTTGGGTGCATTTTCGACACCATTATTTTGATCAATAAAGTTAGTGAGTTCAAGGAAGTGCAAAGTTCACAACATCAAGCGAGCCTGTGTGAAGTTGATTGAAGCATTTACAAACTTCAAGAGAACATGATAAACTCAATCAAGTGAGCCAGTATAAGCATGTGTGTCAAAATGGGAAAAGGTGGAAAATGTCTTCAAAGGGAAAAGCTGGAAATTAAAGATTTGAAAGAGTGCAATCATGAGTTACAGAATACAATTGAATTACATTAATGGAAGTTGAACAAGAATCAAAACTTAATTGACCTAATGGCCAACACCTTAGAAGCAGCAAAAGACTTTCAAATTGAGCTTGAGATAAAAGAAAAAGAATTTAGCGCACTCCAAATAAAGCTAAGTGAAAAAAATATCTACTTGATGCACAATAGACAAAGAAGGTAGATGCAAGTTGTGACGCTGAAGCCCTCATCCAAACATCAGATGAAATTTGTGATACAAGTGACCTTATTCATCATAGTGATGAAGGTTGTGACACAGAAGATCTAATCAATCAATTTGATGTCAGTTGTGACACAAGTGACCTTATCCAGTCAGTTATTCTACTTAATGATGCAACGAGTAGTACCAAAGATCAAATTTATTAGTTTGATGCAGCATGTCAAACCGATGAGCTATTAATGATTGATTCTCATTGTAATACAAATTATTTAATTAATCCAACTCAACATATCAGCAGAAACAACAGGTGTGAAGAAAAAAACAAGATGATCTTTCCAAGAAAGTGATCAGACCTTGGGAAGAAATATCTTTCAAAAAATATCATCATGGCCTAGGTTACACCAAAGAAAACGATTTGTATATTCCATATTACTTAAAACCAGTGTAGTTTGTAGTGCAGGCTTTCTAGAAATTTCTCATAATAAGTGTAAACATTGTAAGAAAAATGGCCATATGGAGAGTAGATGTTTTGACCTCCATCCTTGTCACCATTTTGGAAATAAAAATCATTCATCATAAATATGTAGTAAGTGTAATAAACCACCCATTGTGAATATCAATTATACATGGATTGATCCTTGGAAGTGGTCCTCTATAGTCAAACAATTGTCTATGTTTTATCAACGAATTTAGTCTCACATGAAGACAAATTCTCCAGTACAATGAATATGGTGAAACTCTCCTGCACCTGAAAGGGGGGAGTTTCAAAATGAAATGACAATGATTGTCTCTCCTTTTAGCTGACAAAGGTGGGAAATGATAATGAAATTGAGGGTGGTTGTTAGACTGAAAGTTTCAAACAACTTCAGCAAAAGTAGCCAATGGGAATCTTCATCAATGAGTGGACATCAACAAATTCGCCAATGGGCGGTCAACAAAAAAAGTAGTAGTGAGTAGTTTTCAACACCACCAGTGAGAAGTTTCCGATAATCTTAGCATAGTTTCCAGTGGGAATTCTCAATATTATGTCAGTGGACAAGAAAATTCGCCAGTGGGCGTCATCAAAATTTTGTCAGTGGACAAAGGATGTTGATTGCAAGCAAAGGACAGATGGATCCTTTTGTAGCTTGGCACGTTATGGAGTTGTGAAGCAAGATTCAGAGATGAATTAGACTTGTATCTAGCTCATGTTCTCCTCAGATTGGATTTTTTTCGGCATCCATATTTGGTGGCTTTTTCAGGCAGTGCTTTTGAGGATTAACAGTTTCAGCATGAGAACTTGGAAGATGGTTCCTATTTATTATTTTGGACTTATGATTGGGGGGGGAATATTAGCCTCACTCTCATTTAAGCAAAAAAATTCTAAGTCCAAAATAATTAAATTAATTATTATCATGAAAATTGGTATTTAATCCTACCTTTATAGATTGGGTTTGTTCCCCATAGTTAGGAGTCAGTTTAGGCCTAGATTTGTTGAGATATTCTCTCTAACTATTTAGGCTCCTAGATTATTTTGTGGTTGAGATATTTTCTCAACCAAATATTCCAAGATAGAGGCACTACCTTGAGACAAAATTCCTCATTTATTTATATGTATCATAAAAATTAATTTAATAATGAGAATGTGAGAGTACAGTAAGGCTCTCAGGCCTTTTCCGCCATGTCTCATTTAATGTCTTGTATTTTATATGAGTGTTAATTTTGGTTAAACATTATTCATTTGTATAAGTACTAATTCGAATTGGAATCTAGAGGCATATATTTTTTAGTCTTATTGTGGAGAAAACTTGTTTTCTGACAGCTCCACTTTATTTTCTTGCAGGGATGTACTTGGACTTATTCAATAATGAAGATTGGTGTCATTTTTAGCTTCTAGGCTTCGTTTCTTCCATAGGAATTTGAGTCCTCCTTGGTATTGGACATCCCAGGAGCCTCAGAGCCCTCTTGCACAATTTTTTTATGTTCTTTCCACTTATTATTTACATGCATCTCTTATTTCTATTTTTCATATTTTTGTATTTAGTATTGTTTCTTTTCTTGTTATAGGATTGAGTTAAATGATTTAAGTGAGTTATTTTGTAGGTTTTTTAAATATTCAAAAGCATTATTAATCCTTATAATAATTTTTTTAGGTCATCTTAATCATTAAGCTACCTGGATTTGGTTACTAGTTCACGAATATAAGATTTCTGGAAATGCCTTGTAGCGAAATAGTAGTAAATTTCTGGTATTTTTTAGAATGGGTTAGTGAGATCCATTCAACTTGATTGAACTTTTATTAGGTCATAATAATGTTAAATTTAATAAAAAAACTACCCCATTTCATTTGAACTTGATTAGGTTAGGAATTTGATAGATTAACTAGCTCACTAGTTCTTGAATTTCCATATTTTAGAGTAGTATTTTTCTGTTATTTTTTAGCACATGTGAATAGGGGTATTTTGGAGTGATTCTACTTGTAATTGAGACCAAATACATCCTAATTACTATCAAAATTTGTCACATACTATTTTCATTCTATTTAATTGGTCATTTGGTGAGTTATCTCCAAAATAGAACATCTTGTAGGAAAAATAGAGTTTCCTCTAGCACTCTTGTAGCATGTGTAAACTTGACCAGATTTGCTCCAAAAGGTTAGTTTTTGTCTCTTAGGCTTGAATCATTACCCCTAGGATATAAATAAATGATTGAGGAATAATAAACACCACTTAGGACATCCAGTTTCACAAATTAGATTAGGCATTTTTATTTGAATTGTTGCTCTTAGGATTTCAATTACAAATTGTTGTTCTTTCATAGGATTAATCTCTTTTCAAAGCAACACTTCCATTTATGAAATTATTTTAGGCTTTTATTTCATGAAATTCACTCAATTATATGAGATCAACAAAATAAGGACACATTCTATGCTTCAAATATCGTACCAATACCTCTTAAGTTTGTACGAACCCCGGTTTTATAATTAAGGTTGGTAGCATTGAGAGTTGCAACATTCTTGTTGCAATACTGAGGCTCATTAATCTGCAGCTGAGAAAAAATTGAATCAATTGTGTTTGTAACTCTCTACTGGGAATATTGTGTTGCTTCTGACTCTAATACTGACCCTCCCAATTTGCTGTCAACTCTTATTTTCACTCCTTAGTATCTGACAGACATCGAACCTCTTGCTATTGATACTATGGAAACCCATAGGAAGGTAATGATCCATGAGACAAAAAGCTTCTATGGACCCTGCCAATTGTTTGCACTCCTGGGACTATTGTTTCACATCGCCCCACCTCACACCTCGAGATATGGTTGCATGTGCTCCCTCTAGCCACTCAACTATAAATATCCCCCTACTGGAGGTATATGCTTGAGTGGATGTTTCCACTTTGTCTCCTCTCTCCTTCTCCATTTGTGGCTACTCCACAACTTGTTGAGGTTGCTTCTGAGGCTCCATTTTAAGAGGTAAATCATGCTCCCTGTGAACCACCAAGTGTCTAACCTTTTCCTTGCTCCTCAAGGATTTTCATGTGTCTTCTACCTCAAGTGAATACAGGTTCTTATGTCACACACCGACCTACTACACTTGTCCTGTGGCAATGTGTCTAAGGAAAACCTTCCCTTTTCTAAATATCACATTGTAACCATGGTCTTCCAATACTGATACAGAAACAAGATTATTCTTTAGTCCTCGAACAAACATCACATCCTTTAGTGTGAGATGGAAGTCAAACTCCCTCTCAAAAAAGTAATTGTACTGATATCGATCGCGCTATACCTGCCATCATCTCCAAAATCTATTTTCTGCTGGAGTTATTTCTCCTCCAAGTCACTGAAGAAATATTTATTCCCCATCATATAGAATGAGGCACCACTATCCATATACCAATGATTCCCATCACCATGCTTGTCATGCATGCAATGAGAGTAAAATCAAGCTCCAATTGTGAAGCTAGAGCTTCACCTGTTGTTTCTACTATAGGCTCCTTCTTTATTTCCTTCTTATGTGGACATTTCATGGCATAGTGCCTGAATTCATGAAAATGAAAGCACTTGATATTGGACAAGTATTTATTCCTTCCCTCCTCACCTTGGGACTAATTTCCCTTTCTTTCTTTCTTTTTCTAACTAATGCAAAGTCCTATTCCTCTTCTTTGAATGAGGTTCCATTTATGTTGTCCCGTCTTATTTCTTCATGCACTAGAGCATACCATAGCTGCTCCCAACTTGGTAGTTTATCTCTACCATTCACGGAATCTTGAAAATTGTGCCAACTCTTGGGAAAACCCAACAAAAATAGAGCTACCAGATCCTCTTATAGAACAGTAACATTGACCCCACCAAGTTCATCACGACACTATGTAAACTTTATTAGGTACTGCAAAATTGTGTCATTATTTTGCATCTTGATACTCCGAAGCTTGTCCTTGAGTGCCAACTTTGTGTCATCAATTTTGTTCTCAAACAATTTTGTCAGTGTTTCCCACATTTCAGATGGAGTTTATTTCTGTTGGAACACCTAATCCTCCATGGGTAGGTGTGGAATGCGAAAAGTCACAATGGAGTCCAAGTGACCTTGGAATATGAAACCAAGAGTCACACCATTGTACTATAAATGTACATCTTTGTATAATGGAAAATAAGAAAGCCTCACGCTGAGTCTCTTGTGTGTGTTTTTTCATTCTTCTCATACACCATGTGTGTGCTTAACATGGTGTTTAACATGGTACCAAAGCGGGCGATTGCTGATCCTGCTCCAAATTGAGTGACCCATTTGTGTTTATGGCCTGTGCATATTTGCAAAAATTCTTGACATTTTTTCAGCACTCAGAGTTTCTACAGAAGACATTTTTCCGCATTCAGAAAGTGGTTTTGGAGAAGGAGCAACATTCAGAAATTGGCAGCATTCAGGCATTGGCTTTGAAGAAAGGCAGCACTGCCCATCTGAAGGTTTTCATTCTAATTTTTCTCTGCAATTTCTGCTTATTAAAATCTGTAGTTTGAAGAGCTGCTGGATACTATTTATATTGGGTTTCTGAAGAAGATTCTAGATTTCCACTGCTATAATTTCTAGAAAAATTCTGCTGTATATTTGAAAGAAAAAAATTCTGCTGCTATTCTAAAAAATCTTTCACTGCTCTCTGTTGTTTTAATTAAAAGATAAAAAAATAAAAAAACAAATTTCAGCCTTTTGGCCCCCTCAATCTGCAAACTCTGTGCTCAACCCTCATATGCCCAGCTCTCACGTGCTACAACTCCCAACTTCCCTACTATCCTACCCCCCTTCCTATTCGCTCCCCCGTACTCTTCTTCCTCACTACACTCGGCCCTTGCGACTCCTACTATATCGCTCGACCCTTATCACTCCAGCAATCCTCCTCCCTAACCCGGAGCTCCCCTTACCCTCACACCGGCCGCTCCTTAGCCACCCCTCCCTACCGCTGCGTCGGCCCTCCCCATGCCCCTCATACCTCACACGCAGGCTTAACCCCTACTCGAAGGCTTAACCCTGCCCCCTCTCTATAATATACACTCTCCTTACAGCTCTCAACCTACGAACCCTCCCCTACGACTGCTACACACTCACCTCACCTCCCTGCAAGTCGAACCTCAACGCTCCCTCACTCTCATCACTCTATGGCCTACCCACATTCCCATACCTCTCTACCTGTTCCCCAAACCCTTATTACTCCTGTTATGGCCTACCCACATTCCCATACACTCTCTGCTGGCCACGCAACCCCTCCCTTACAGTGCTCCCTACCAACTAATCCTCGCCTCACCTGACAGCACTCCGCCCAGCTCTCTTGCGTCGAACGCTCCACCCACAATGCCACACGAGCTACTCACACACCCTCCTCACAACGTTCAAATGCCTTTTCAATTCGTTTTTTCAATTTTTAAATCCCTTAATCCATTTTAAATATCGCACCTTTTTTAAATTTGATAGTTACCCCCCCTCCCCCCTTTTCAAATTTGTAAATTCCCTCCTCCCCTTATTTTTAAATTGATCACTTTTATTATATTAAAAAAAAAAAAATCCCCTTAATTTGCCTCTCCCTCCCCTTTTAAATTCAACCTTTAAATTTTTAATCCATTTCCTTTAAGTTTACCCCCCTCCCCCCATATTTTTCACTTTCCCTTAGTTAGTCCCCCCCTCCATTATTTTAATTTCCCTTTCCATTTTTAATTATTATTTTTTAATTAATTTAATTAATTTAAAAAAAAAAAGAGAAAGAGAGAGAGAGGAAGGAAAGAAAAATAACAGCAGAATTGAAGAAATGGCATAGAGAAAATTGCAGATTTTACATTAATGATTTGTGGCATATATAAGAGGGTGATTTTTTGAAGAATTTTACATAAGAAGACAAGTTTGCCATCATTTTCAAAACAACTCTTTGAAGGAAAATTCAGCTACCTCAAAGGCCTCTTGCACAAGTGTTTTTAGCTGCACATATTTTGCAGAAATATTGTATTGAACTGACATTGATTTGCATCTTCATTCAAGACTTGAAGTGTATTTGAGTTGAAAAATTGTTGATTTCCCTCCATCATTTGAGGAGCAGATTTTGTACTTTGAGATTTCCATAGTTGGAAATTCTTTGGAGTCATTTGTATTTGTTGTTGAATCACATTGTAAATGGGTGCATTTTCGGTTGAAGCCGACACCCTTTCATTTTTTGAGCCTAAGTTGTTGAAAATGGCTAAAATCAATGAGGCATTAGAGTTGTTGAATAGCCTCATTCATTCAAATGTTGATGATATGATAAGAATGAGCAAGCATGCTCTTTGTAACATTCAAAATTGTTTGCTAGATGCACAAGAAAAGATTGAGTTTTTGCAGTTGAAATCTCATCTCCAACAAGACGAACTTCAGCAAAAGAGTCACCATTCTGAACCTGTTTCTGTTCAGAAGATTGTGAAGGACTCTCATCAGAAGAAAGAAGATAAAGTTGCAGATGATTCACATTCAGTTCCTTGTTCAAGAGCAGATGTACATGCAGATGCAACAGTTCAGCCTGCACTTCTCAAGCCCATCATCAGACCTTGGGAAGAGCTTGTCCACAACAAGCACAGAACTGGTCTTGGATATGACAAGGATGTGTCCTTTCATATTCCAGACTACACCAAGCCCATCATATTTCAGAGTGCCGGATTCTTGTATGACAGTTCACCTGCAGCTGTTCTAGATCCTGCTCCACAACAACAACATCAGATTGTGAAATGCCAACATTGTGATCGAGTTGGCCATATGAAAGATCACTGTTTTGATCTTCATCCATGCAAGCACTGTGGTCGGCACACCCATTCTTCAGACAGATGCTTCAGACACAAGCCTCCTGCAAGAACAAAGATTCATCTTGGATGGATCGCTTCTTGGCAATGGGCATCAGCAGCCAAGAAGATGTTTATGACACATGTCAGAACATGTTCACGAATATTGAGAAAACTTGCAGTTGAGTTTTCTCCATCATCTCACCTTGTCCCTGATAGGGGGGGAAATGGTGGTCATGTACAAGCTTTGACGTCAGATCAAGCGAGCCTGAGCCACAATCTCTCATTCCATGTTCAGAGTTGTAGCCAGAGACACAACAGTTCAAGCGAGCCTGAGCCACAATTCGTCATTCCAAATTCAGAGATGTAGCCAGAGACACGGATGCCCATGAGCGTGCCTTTGGTTGGTGGACAACCTTAAACCATCATCTTTGGTTGGTGGATAACCTAAAACCATCACAGGTCATAGACCTCCCTTATTTTAGGTCGAAGTTCTCCCTTTCATATATGAGGAACACTTCCTCTAGCAGAAGCATTCAGCTTCTTGCCAGCTTTGGTTGAGTTCCAGGAAATGCTTCAAAGCATTCCAGAGTTGTTGGTCATCCTTAAACCATCACAGGTAGTAGACCTCCCTTCTTTTAGGTTGAAGGTCTCCCTTTTTTATGAGGGACAATTCCTCTAGCAGAAGCTTTCAGCTTCTTGCCAGTTTTGGAAGAGTTCCGGGAACTGCAACAAGTTTTGCGTTCCAGTGTTGGTGGTCATCCTTAAACCACCTCTTTTTTCCAACATTTCAGAGAGTTGATTCAACCCAAGTGCTACCATGTATACTTTGTAGATTTCTATTACAACTCTTTTCTTGGACTCACACATACCCCTTCGGATTAAGGGGGGATGTTGGAACACCTAATCCTCCATGGGTAGGTGTGGAATGCTAAAAGTCACAATGGAGTCCAAGTGAACTTGGAATATGAAACCAAGAGTCACACCATTGTACTATAAATGTACATCTTTGTATAATGGAAAATAATAAAGCCTCACGCTTATCCTTCATTGTGTTGAGTCTCTTGTGTGTGTTTGTTCATTCTTCTCATACACCATGTGTGTGCTTAACATGGTGTTTAACAATTTCTTGTGGATATTCAAGCCAATATGATCTCTAACTCCCTTCAATATGTTCATCATCGCTTTAGCCACATCCTTCTTCCACTTAGCAAGATTTTGGGCATCAGATGCAGGGGGTTTTATTACATCTATATTGATGTAATTTAGTAGCCCATTGTCATATAGTACTGCCTCCATGAAGATATTCCATGCCACAGAATTTATGGTTCCTTCCAAATCATACTCGAGCCTAAGTCCTGTGGAAGTCATCTTCTTAGTCGTGGAGAAAGCCTGCAACACTGATCTTGAAATTTGAACCTCCAGCAAAGAAAACTTTGAATTCTCTTATCTACTGTGAATCTAGCGTGTATACAATGTAGAAATTAATGTGTAGGTTATAACTAATCATGAAATCTATGAAATCACAAGACTAGAAGCTACTCTACTGATCTGCGGAAGCTAATTCACGATTGAGAACACTTAACATTAAAATGCAAGAAGAATCATCACACATGTACAAAGATTTATCTTTGGGAAACCAACTACTCAAAACCCCTTACTATTTGTACTACATTAATAAAAAAATAGAGAATGAATATAATTCTTGCTTGAGCCTAAGAAACCTCTGCGCTAGTACAATCTATCTCACTGCCTCACAGACTAATTATGACAATTACTTAGCCAATTTTCCTGCTCACCGAGCTATTATTTCCTTGTGTTGTTTCCTTGGGAATTATCCCCTATTATTTAAGGAAATTCCTCATCCAAAAGTGCACAATCCCTCTAGGCCATTCTCCAAATCCATCCACAACCTATACAACTTGGATAATTACGCTGTAAAGCATCCCTATTTGAAAACAACTCCCCTCAATTGCCACTTGTACCATTGTGTACATTTGATTTTGATGTTAGACGATTGAAATAATATCTACCTTAGGATTGAATATTGTTATTAATCAGTTACAGGTAGGTATGTCGAGCACACCATTTATCCATCCATCTTGGATTCAGAACACACAAGAAGCAACAGCCCCAAGCCAAGAACACACCAACAATAGCAGCAAAAATGACGGATGTCTCCCAGGGCACCCCACTGTGGTTGTGCTTCATGCACTTCATGAGGTTTCCTATCCCTTGACTATGTAATATGGATGGAGAACTTATGGATCGAAGCAGGGGATGGTGGGTTGTATGCACTGGTAATGTGGGATATATGATGCTTGTAGGAAATGATCCATATAAATATTCCACTGATCATTGATTATCTTGCTTGATTGTTTGAACAGTATGATTCAATTTCATCTATGACAGGTTATGACATCTCTATTTTTATTATACAATGTCAAATATCTCTATTTTTTTGATGGCCAGTGGTAGTCTACACCATCTCTTACAATATTTTCTGGTCACATGCTTTGGAGAAACTTGTTATCTAGTCTGGAAAATCATGAATGTAGAGTAATTTCCTCTAATAAATAACCCATTAGGTGAATGTAACGATCTGGCATAGCCTCTCTAACTCTTCTATAATGGGTCATGACTGTAACCTTATTTTTGATCTCTAATGGAAAAAAAAAGAACGAATTTTCCTCGTCAGATTTTTATTTTGATCACATTAAAGCTTACTGTGCCTATCCATCTCAGGTCAACTGTTCTTACCTATATATTTCTGCTATACTTCCAACCAAACCAGATGGATAGTGAAGGAGACATGCTTCTCGTAGGAGATGGGTCATGGCATCAATTACAACAACCCAATATTCCATTGATCATTGTTGATGAAAACATTGATTATTTAAACATTATGATTCGATTTCATATCCCATGACATTTGGTGTATTTATTTGTCTGTTATGATGTAATAATAGGTGTTCTATAGAATTATGAAAAAGGTTTTATTTACACTTCTGAAGAGGCATAGAAGATAATTCAAGGCAGGGAGAGATATGCTCAAGGATGATAAGAAGGTATAACAATTATCCAAGAAACATCTAAGTATTTCCAATAAAAAAAATTATCCATCCCTACATCCCTCAAAATTTCATTGTTTAACACTTTTAATAATGTAAGTAGTTCCAATCATCAAAATTCATCCATCCCTACATTCCTCAAACTTTCATTTCTTAACACTTTTACTAATATATGTCCATTATGCCTCATGTTTACGGAGGTAAGCTCTGAATGATCAAATTAAATGTCTTGATTGGTTCGATCTTGTAGAGACGTTATACTAGGCAACAACATTGAACTCATTTCAGACTCTAAATTTCTATGGTACTATCTCTATGATTTTTTAAATGATTTGTTATAACTTTAGCCTCAATGATGATCATCCCAGTAATTTTTTTGCAATTAGAAAGCTTCAAGAACAAGGTTCTTAGTGTAAAATTATCCTTGTTGAAGTAGTTCCAGTCTTTTCTGAACCGTTTTGATCAAGAAAAGGGATATAATCCCAGTTTTGTTTTTGTATCTCCTCAGAGAAACCTTTGTATGTAGAAATGTTTGTGATCTCTAATGAAATTTAGAGAGAATAGTTAAATGGAGATTTATGTTTTTTTAATGCTTCATGTCTTTGGATAATGTACGCTCATAGATATGCAAGTTGGATAAAATGTGCTGAAAACATACTTGTGTTGACTTGTGTGTCCTTGTTGACAGTTTCCTTTTGCAGTCTTTTTTGAACCTATATTGTTAGTTCAAAGACACTGGAGAGGAAAACTTTCGGGCATGAACTGATAATTTTTTTTTCATGAAATCATGACATGAGTTGTTGGTTGTTTATGCACATTCATTTCTCATTAGCTAGTTTTTGATTCTATATTCAAGTTACATTTCTCTTGTTACAATGTGCATCCTTTCTTTTACCAGCAATAAAACTTGATGCACACATGGATTTTTGTATCATGAAAATTGAGTACTTTTGCGTTGGGAATAAGAAACGTACCAAATTTGCAATAAGGAATGAGTATGAATATGACATGAAAATACCTATAAAGCAGCATTCACATCAAGAAATTTTAGTTCAATATAGAAATCGCATAAGCAACAAGAACATACCCATAACACATTGTTGTTGAATTTTGAAAATTTGCATTCAAAAGTTGCAGAAGATGGGAACACAAGAAATTGTAGGTAAATAGAGGAACAGGAACATAACATGAACATACCCATAACCTTTTATTGTGGAATTTAGAAAATTTTCATTCTAAATTTGCTGATGATGGGAGCATTCACATCAAGAAATTGTAGCTGAATAGAGAAATCGCATAAGCAACAGGAACATGTTATGGTCCCGTGATTTGTTAGATTGGTGAGAAAAAATGCACATGGTAACATCAGAATAGTCTTTGGAGTCTTAGGACCTAGCCTTCCTGGACTCAGAGAGGGATCTCTCTGTTTTATGCAAAGGATGTGAACTTGTTTGCTTTTAGGGTTTGATTTTAGGCTAGTTGTTATGTTTACGGTTTGTTTGTTTCTTTTGGTTGGGTAGATAATTAAGTAGAATAGATAGAGTGAGTGATCCAGGTGAATATTGGTGGTCACCAGCCTATTCCACTTGGGGCCCCACCATTCTCTCTTTCAGTTTTTCAGTTTCGGCACAATTTACTATTTTTAGCAGTTTTTCGATTCCTAAACTTCCAGAGCCATTTTGAGGCCCTAAATGACGTTTTTTGGGAAAACGAATAGAAACATGGGTCTTTTTCTCATTCAAAATTTGTATTCCTCGGATAGATATTTCTAACGAGGTATGGTGCATGTCAAACGGAGATCGTATGCCAAAGTTACGCCCCTGGGAAGTTGAAACACCAATTTACCCAAACGGGGCCCATAGTTTTGGCGCTTCATCTCCTAGGGTTAGGGTTTTGGATGTTTAGGATTTACAATTGTTTCTAAATAATAAATAGGCCCTTGAGTCTCATTGTAACTCATTTCAGAGGCCTGTAGCCACCACATCTCTTCTCAGAGATAGCTACCAGCGCCCTCGCTAGTTTTATTTCCATTTTTTCTGTAAGCAAATTTCAATTCTTTGATATTAATGAAATGAAGTGTTATTTCTGCTACATCTATATATTATGGTTGTGTGTTTATTCTGTTGCATTCCTGCATAAATTCGGATCAGTGGTATCAGAGCGGTCTGCTTTTTTCTCGATCCTTCTTTGCATGTCCCCAACGAGCTCGGGGTATAAGGAGTTAGGGCTCGATCTGGTGGAACCTTTGCAAGATCAGCCTCGCAAACCTCAACGGACGCCCATGGGGGGTGAAAATAAATATGAGGGAGTGGAAGATCCTATCAAAATATTTCTCGAGGAGGCCCTCGAAAAACAAAGGAACGCGATGATGGATAACTTTTCCCAGATCCTTCAACAGCTGCCCACCGGTGGCGCATCTACATCCAGAAGCCACTTTGGAGGTGCGACTCCTTTTAAGGTACAAGTAAATTTTAACATTCCCATATTTGAGGGTCAGATAGATGCAGATGCCATAGATATATGGTTGAATCTATTAGAAGGATATTTCTCAGTTCATGACTTTTCCGACAGGGAGAAGATTATTTTTTCACTCCTCAAAGCTGCCGCCCATGTCAAGCACTGGTGGGAAACCCACTGTGAGAAAAAGGAAAAGACATAACCCTCTCTATTCTCGACCGTACCCACTTGGGATTCTTTCCGAGATGCCATCAAGGAACAATAATATCCTGTGGGAAGATATGAGGACAAGTACATAAAAAGGACCACGTTGCGACAACAAAGGGATCAAGATGTGCATGAGCTGATGAATCTGTTCCATACCCTGTGCACCAAGTTGGGTATCAAAGAGCACCTTCATCACATCTGACAAGTCCTCCAAACACTGCGGCAACACAAGTTGTGTGCCAATTTGGAGAAGTGCACTTTTGGCATGACCAGTTCATTGTCCCAGAATACATTATTGTTGAAAGGGGGGTGCATGTAGATCATTGAATCGATCATTCGATATTAGCTAGCGCCCCAACCCACTAAGTGAGCTTCACGAATTTTGGCATTTCATTCTACGGAGGTTCGTGTTGGGATTCTCTCATATCACTTGGCCCTTGAGTCAAGTCACCAAGGGAGGAGCGAGAGAAAAATTATTTTGGTCGGAACCTCAACAAAAGGCATTCACAGAATTGAAAAATCGCCTCTGTTCTGCCCTAGTGCTCACTTTACCATACTTGCAACATCCATTTTAGATTAAGACAGATGCCTTTGACTATGCTATTGGGGCAGTTCTTACTCAACAGGGACATCCAATGGCATATCACAGTGAGATATTGTTGAGATTTTATTTCTTATTTTTAATTAAATCTAGAGGAAAATCTCATGTAGGTGACAACAATAAGATTTGTTGCTACATTGGCTCCATCAGTTTCTGATGAGGAGTTAATGCATCCTATATTTTTTGTGAGAGAATTTATGAGTTTGTTGCCATTTCCAGCTATAAAATGTAAGCCCGTAGAGGCAAGTGTGCATAATGAGGAATGTGCTGTGAGGAAGAGCTGAGCAGATGAGATACTCTGCTATTGTATTTCTGTTGTTGATGAATGAGATTTCCGATGCCCTATTAGGTGGACATAGCCCAGATTGATTGGGTGAACCACGTTAAAAATCTGCTGTCTTTATGTGTGTTTGAATGCTGTGTGTTCTGTATGTTTTTATTTGAGTTATTCCGCTGCTGAGCTCAACAGATATTGTCTGACACAGTTTGCAAGTATCCCACTTATGACAAAGAAATGTATTTAATTGTGCAAGCTTGTTGAAAATGGAAGCATTACATTTTAGGGAAGGAAACAATCATCCACACAGACCACCAACCCCTACAGTTCATACAAACATAACGGAAGTTTCAGAATGACCGCCATCAGAAGTGGTCCACATATCTGCAATAGTGTCATTTGAACATCAAGTACAAGAAGGGTAGCACCAATAATGTTGCAGACTGCCTCAACCAACCACCAATCGTGGCGCTCACCACCATGCTCAACTCTTGTGGGCACGAGACTTCTGATTGGCCGCTTCTCTATGAGAGTGACCCAAAATTCGGCCACACTTACAAGGCATTCTTTGGGGGTACGCAAGTTCCAAATTTTCACCTCCAACATGCACTTTTGTGTCACCTGGGACACCTTTGTGTTCCTTCAAGCGATCATGCCCAGATGATATGGGAAGCACACTACAGTCGAGTCGCAGGGCATTTCGGGGTCGAGAAAATGGTAGCAATCCTGCAGAAGTATTTCTATTGGCTGAACCTTCGAAAGGATGTCGAGAAGCACATTAGATCCTGCACTGCTTGTGCCATTTCCAAACTGACCATCAAGAAACAAGGCCTATATACTCTGCTACCTACCCCTAGTCGACCTTGGGAATCCGTCTCCATGGATTACATGTCCTGCCTGCCTTCTACTAAGCAGGGAAATGACTGTGTTTTCATGGTCGTCGACAGATTCTTGAAGATGGCCATCATCGCGGCCTACAAGAAGAATATCACAACAGAAGCCACTGCTAAACTCTTATTTGAATGAGTGTGGGTGCACTTTTGGATCCCACATTCTATCATATCAGATCGGGATAGCAGGTTCCTCAGCACATTTTGGTCCAGCCTTTGGTCAATGTTGGATACCAAGCTCGCCAAGTCCACAGCTTTCCATCCCCAAACAGATGGCCAAACAGAGGTCGTCAACAGAATTATTGTACACATTTTGCGCATGTACAATTTAAAGCATCCACACACATGGGAAGAGAGCCTCCCCTATGTACAACATAGTTATAATCGGGCTCTTCACAGTTCAATTGGCCATAGCCCCTTTTAGGTGGGCTTGGGATTCCAGCCACTATGTCCCATTGATGTAGCCATGCCATCTGCAGCTGCTCAGGCTGATTCAGCTCATGTCCAGTCTGAAGTTGACAAAGAAAGTAGCTTCATCAAGCGCATTAAACACATCCACCAATAGGTTCATGTTATATTGGACAGGGTCAATGCCAAGTACAAGCAATGCCATGATCAACACTGGGTGCCACACAACTTCCAGGTGGGCGATAAAGTATGGCTACATTTGCAGAAGGAGCACCTCACTGGACCCCACCGCAAGCTTCGCCCACTCCGATACGGGCCATACAGCATCACCAAGGCTATAGGGAACAATGCCTTTGAGCTCAGTATTCCACCATTCCTTTGTCTGCACCCAGTCTTCAATGTGGATCGCCTTCGTCCTTACTTCCCACCTCTCTTGGACACCTCGGACATTGCAGAACAACTCACACCAACAGAGTTAAACCCAGACTGCATGGAACAAGCCACCACAGATTGTATCATGGACATGCAAATCGAGAACACTCGCCAACAGAAGATCCAACTATATTGGGTTGTCAAACTTGGCCAACTCCTACACCAAGGAAAGTGGTTCACCAGGGACCAAGTTCAACAACAATTTCCTCTTCTCATGGAGGAACTTAACGCAATGGGGACCATTGCTTCCTAAGGGGGGAGGAATGATCTAGGTGGATATTGGTGGGCACCCACCTATTCATCTTGGGGCCCTACCATTGTCTCTTTCGTTTTTTCAGTTTCGGCACAACTTACTATTTTTAGCAGTTTTTCGGGTCCTGAACTTCCGGAGCCGTTTTGAGGCCCTAAACGACGTTTTTTGGGAAAAAAGAGAGCAACATGGGTCCATGAACCATTTTTCTTGTTCAAAACTTTTATTCCTTGGATAGATATTTCTAACGAGGTATGGTACGCATCAAACGGAGATTGTATGCCAAAGTTACGCCCCTAGGAAGTTGAAACACCAATTTACCCAAACGAGGCCCATAGTTTTGGCGCTTCATCTCCTAGGGTTAGGGTTTTGGATGTTTAGGATTTCCCATTGTTTCTAAATAATAAATAGGCCCTCAAACCTCATTGTAACTCAGTTCAGAGGCCTGTAGCGGCCACATCTCTTCTCAGAGATAGCTACCAGTGCCCTAGCTAGTTTTATTTCCATTCTGTCTATAAGCAAATTTCAGTTCCTTGATATTAATGAAATGAAGTGTTATTTTCACTGCATATCTGTATTTATGGTTATGTGTTCATTCTATTGCGTTCCTGCATAAATTTGGATCATTGAGGAAATATTCAAATCATTGGGCTATGGAGTGAATAAATGTCTTGGAAAGTTCAACAATGAATCACGATGCATCATAGGGAAAATATAGCATGATCAAATGGATTTTCAAGGTTTGTGTGAGATGAAATGAACAACAAGTTTGTGAACAAATTAGGGCAAAGGGCAGTTAAGAATCCTTTGTCAAATACTTTAACAAGAAGGGCCTTGAACACTATTCTCCATAAAGAAGTAATCAATAGAGAGGGCACACCAATAAATCTTTGATTAAAATCAAGAAAATAAGCATCTAAGACAAACAATCCAATGAAATATAGAAGGTGAGAAACTCATTTAACTTCTAGTGATTTCACCTTCAAGGTTAGAAAACATT
Source organism: Pinus albicaulis (assembly GCA_034641835.2). Classification (NCBI taxonomy): domain Eukaryota; kingdom Viridiplantae; phylum Streptophyta; class Pinopsida; order Pinales; family Pinaceae; genus Pinus; species Pinus albicaulis. The sequence continues at coordinate 29,025,318 of CM076579.1, forward strand.
TAAGATAAACATATAACTTTAGTCAAAGAAGAGGGAACTCCTAAACATGATTGATCATAGACACAAAGATCTCCAAAACAACTATTCAAGCATGGACAAAGGGTATGATTGAAACATAGCCTCTTTGGAGAAACCTAATTAGTGGTACTTTAAAGAAATATCTCAAGAACAATGTTTTAGTGACATCAAAGAAGCAGGGATAACCATAAAAACATCTTTGATACCTACTGTATTGAACCATTCATGAGATAAACAAGCTTGGGTGGGTCTAGAGAGAAACTAAGAATTCTCTAAACTGACCTAGCAGAGGAAAACATAGAGTTAGTGAAAAACAAACAGAGCTAAGGTGCCTTTGAAAAACATTTATTAGTCTAAAACCTTTGTTCTACTACAATATAGAAGGATGAATAAACATGATACATAAGAAAAAAATAACTGAAAAGAAGCACATCACCATTAACCAAGCTCAGGGATCCTGCAAGCAAGCCTTCTCCATGATCAATCAAAACAAGCCATTAACAAACTCCATAACACCAATTTCTTCTTCAATCTCCAAAAAACCATATATTGCTCTCAAGAGTCATCAAATGCCAACATTTTACAATAAGGCCCTCATGCTCTATTTATCTAGAAAAGAAGGGAAAAAATCCTAATTAGGGTTTAAAAATGTAAAAAATATCCATAAATGTCATTTATGTCTAAGAGACCATGTAAGGCCCAAGACAGAAAATATCTCATGAAATAAATGCAAAAATAACTCCTAGCACGTAACGTTTGAGCGATTTGCCCCAAAAAACACTAAAATATCAATTTTCCATTAATGAGTGTCTTTTGTTGACTTTTTGGCCAAAAACACAGCACAAAATTCTGAACGCGTAGCGCCTGCATGGGAGAAACTGGCTCCACTTGCAATGAAGTTTTGATGACCTTCCTGATGTCGAAATTTGCTCCCGTGATGGCCCGTTGGAAAGCCTGTTGAGTCTAATTTCGAAAAATACCCTTTGTTTTCTGATTGGGCTCCACTAATCCATCCAAAAAGTAACTTTCCCAAAACGGTTCTAGGTGCAACGCCAGGCTTGAAAATGAGTCAGAAAGGTGAAAAATGAGGTGTTTTTTGGCCTTTAGAGGGACCAAAAATGCTCCAAATTCTCTAACATTTGGTGAGAATGTTGTAATTGAGCTAAGGATTCCAAAAATGAAAAGCTTTCCTCTTGAGGATGTCTGAGATGAAAGCATAGCGCCAAGGGTGTTGCGCTTAGAGGCCTCAAAATTTGGAAAAAAACAAAAATTTGTCAAAATTTTCCCAAAATTGGTGGATGTCTTCCTTGTGGGGTTTGAGAGGCATGTAGAGAAGCTTCAGCCAAGATTCCAAGGTTTTCTTGGTTTTTTTCCTCTTTGAGTGCTTGTATTTTGGCATGGGCCTTTTTGAGTTTAGCCCTTGCAATTTGGTTTCTCCGGGCATAATGCTAGGGTCATCTTCTTTGGAGATCAAGATCTTTATTGGCTTTCTCCAATTTTTCCTCCAAGTGTATGTTTTCTCTTTCTACCCAAGGCTCCCGATCAAATTCTATCTTCATGTAAAGTAGCTCGTCTAGAGGGAGCTTCTCTGCCAAGGCTGATTCTTGTTCTCTTTGTTTTTCCAAGGACTTCTTTAAACCAATGGTTATTGGTCTCCTCCTAGACTGGCCTTCTTCATCCTCACTTTCCTCATAGGTGCCCATGCATTCCTCTAGCTTTACCTGTTCCCTTTGAGATTCTTTCCAATCCCTGATTTCTCTAGCCTCATAAATGGAATTTTGTGCCCCTAGCTACCTATTCTCCATCTCAAGGTCATCATTCACACTCTTGGCCCTATTTAGATTTGCTTGGAGGTCTTCAATTGGGGCATTTTTGTTCTGGATGAGAAAGTTTGAGATCCTTGCTTCATTTTCCTCATCACTATCAATCTGAATGATTTAAAACTCTCTCTCAACATCATGCTGATCTTCTTCTTCTTCCTTTACCTTTTCTTTGCCTTTATCTAGTGGCTTAGTGGATGTGGAAGGCATGGCCCCTTGAATTTTTGAGGCAGAAAACACATGCCTTTCCCCTCTTTGGTATACCAATGAAAAAGGCTCAACTCTGCTCATTTTGGTGTTTTCATCATGGCTGTGATAATTTGTTTCTATGTCTTCCTCTTTATCACCTGGACTACTTCTTACCTCTTTGCCTTCAACATCAGCCTCACTTTTAGCCTCTTCACTGATTTCTGCACTTTCATTTTGTTCCTCATTGTAGCTGCTTGCCTCATCATTGCCGTGATCTTCATTTTCACTGTCAACTTCTTATCATCATTGCCGTGATCTCCCTTATCATCATTGGTCTCTTCCATACTAACATCATTGCCCCCTACTTCTTCATTTTCTTCCTCTTTACTGTCCTCTTCTTCATCAATTCTTAATTCATCTTTTCCCTCTCCTTCACTATTATTTGATTGCTTAACATGGTCACTTTCTTCTTTGGTTGATGCATTGGGAGAAGGTGAGCAAGGGAGGTTTCCTTGAGAAGAGGATATATGTGTAGATGATGAGGCATGGTTAGTAGCAGCTGATGGAGGAGTGGAGGGAGGAGGATGAGATGATGAGCATAAATTTGGCTGATGATGGGGCTATGGGTTTGTGAAGACCTCGTGAGTAATAGAAACCTCCCATGGTGTGCCATTTTTCTCCAACTGATGTAGCACAACCATATTGATCAAAGAGTGGTGGAACAAACTCTACATTTGCTGGGAATAATTCCTCCTTCGGACAAAATAAGACATCTTTTCGATACTCCTGTACAAGTAGTAGGGTAAATGAAGCATTTTAACCCTGGTAAAATGCATGAGTAATTTGATACAGTAGGAGTAGAGCCTATAGTATCTCCCCTCACATGTAAAATATTTCATGATGACCTTCATTAAGGGTGCACACCTCTCCAGCAAGTGTGAGAAAGGGAAAATAGTCTTGCACCCTTCTTTGTACCTAGGCTTGAGGAATGGCTCATAGCAGCTCATGTCCAACTTTGCTCTTTTGAACCATTTTTCACCAACATAAAGTAGGACAGTAGCATGGGAAATGGTATCTGATGATAGCTCAAATTATACCGCCTGGAAGATTTACTTTTTTATTATGTAGGTTGAGGACCAACAACCCAGTGAGCTCAGGGTGACTTTGCACTTGTTGGACCTTTTCACAAAACTGAAAACACCCTACATTCTGAAAGCATGTGAGAATCATGGGAGAGGTAGTAAGCTCCATAGTGTCTTGGGGTTCAAATCTATTAACCTTTCCACCTGACGCAAAAAAACTGAAATTTTGGACCCCTAACGAGAGATGGTCAATCGTAGTCATGGCTTTGTCAGCATTTCCCTTTGGTTTACCCCATGTGGCTCTTAATCTTATTTTTGATTTATTTATCAATTTCAAAGAAATCGACAAATAAATATTTTCACAACTTTTGAATGTTAATTCTATCTCCCGGCTTATATATATTATCTCCGAACTCTAGGACTAAAATTATAACCCTTCGCACTTTATATTAATACTCCAAGATTTTTGAATAAATGGCTTATAACAAACCTTTGGCTCTGGACCCCACCTCTAGGATCAATTTCCCCATGACGTCACTGCGGAGGCTTCCGAAGTACGACGGAAAACCTTGGCTCATCCCCTCCCGCAATGAATCTACACCGTTGATCGATGTCTATAAGATCTGGGCTCTTTTATTAAACTTCGGGCAAGTCCAGCGTGCGATCACCGTTCGATGGCCCCTTCCCAAATCAATAGCACATGGAAATATCTCTCAGCGTCCTGGTATGAAATATAATGTGCGATGGCGCACTTTAAACGATGGTATTTTGGGGGTCCACTTCGCCATGTGTCGAACACTGAATGGAATCGCTCCCCAACCAGGAAATACCACTTATTCACCAAAAGCGGTGCGATATGGGCAATCCGCCTTTTCAAATCCACTCGTGGTTTTGGTACAGTGCTTAACTACGGTTCACGCCGGTTGCACTATCCTTCTCGTTCATTAACTCACGTCTAACCTCGGGTCGGGTTTCCGATAACAAACAATTCTATCTCTTTATAAAGCGGGAATTCTACCAATTAAACAATGTTCACGACCACAATTCCTCTGCACAAACCTTGCCTACGGGTAGTATTAATTCAACAGGGTTTGTTCGAATAAATTTAAGAGAAACAACAGACAGAGGGATGTGGAATCGATACAATGGTTCGAATCAGTAATTATATATGCACAGAATTCAATTGCTTCACAATTAAACAATCTCTTCACAAATAAAGGATCCGAGACAATTCTATGGAAAATAAGCTTTGAAATCATTTAACTGGAAACAATTGTTAACACACGGAGTTATTGCAGAAATCTCTCTTCTCCTCTCCTCCTTATTTCAATACATCAATTTATATACATCAACATATGACTCTTCGGTGCCTATGTGAGGACCATTCTAGAAACTCAAAAGCCTAATTACAATTATTCAAATAACTGAACTTGATAGATGGATCGAATCCAAATATTCGACTTCTACTGATCCTAACTGATCTAAATAAAAACAGTCAGCTGAGGTATTGACCCCTAGCTGTTACATTTCAATGATTTTGAACCCTCCTAGCCACAACATGTGGACAAGACCTCGTACATTGTTGGCTAGTGGCTAATGCCCCTACATCAGACTCCGGAGGGAAATTTTCTTCATGGGATCCTGTCCATGAGCTGCCCCACTGATCTGCCTATCTTCTGTAACATTCCTTCAGTCATCCAAGTGACATCCTCCTCTGACTTGTCTTTCCATTTTATTAAGTACTGAAAGTACTCTTGTCCTCTGGTCTTCCTGAACACTCTTTTATCCAATATCTTCTCTGGTTGCAATGGTTGTGCTGGAGGTAGTTGTTTCTTCCACTCAATCTGTTCTTTGTCTATTGCTCTTTCTTCTGCACCATCATCTTCATACTTGTACAAATCTGCAACATTAAAAATAGGAGATATTCCAACATCAGGTGGCAATTCAATCTCATAAGCATTTGCAGAAAATTTTCTAAGTATCTTGCATGGCCCAATATTTTTGAACTTCAGTTTGTTATACTGATTCTTTGGGAATCTCTCCCTTCTCAAGTGTGCCAAAACCAAGTATCCTACTTCAAAATGAACTTATTTTCTACTCAAGTCTTCTTTGTCCTTATATTTGATGCTGCTACCTTGTAGTTGTTGTTTCACTTGTTCAGGTATGGCCTGGATCTCTGAAGCAAACTCCACACCATCTGCACTCCTTAGCTCTGCCTTTCCCAGATTTCTTAATCCATAAACAATATGGAATGGGCTCTGCCCTGTGCTCCTATTCGGTGAGTCATTATTGCATACTCTGCCTGGGGAAAAATATGATCCCACTGCTTGGGATGCTCTCCTGCAAGACTTCTCAACAAATTTCCCAGACTCCTATTCACTACTTCAGTTTGTCCATCAGTCTGAGGATGATAAGCTGAGTTGAAACTCAGTTTGGTACCAAGTTTCTTCCACAATTTCCTCCAAAAGTGACCCACAAATTTGGTGTCTCTGTATGAAACAATACTCTTGGGCAACCCATGCAATCTAACAACTTCTTTGAAAAACAAGTTAGCAACATGGGTGGCATCACTAGTTTTATAGCATGGAATAAAATGCGCCATTTTGGAGAATCTATCCACTATAAAAAAGACTGCATCATTCCCTCTCTGAGTCTTGGGCAATCATAAAACAAAATCCATACTCACCATGTCCCAAGGCCTATCTGGAATAGGCAAGGGAGTGTAAAATCCTGCATTCTGGGTCCTTCCTTTAGCATATTGACATATTTTGCAATTCTTCACAAACTTGTCCACTTCTACTCTCATCTTTGGCTACTAATAGAAGTGACTCAGCTGCTCATAAGTTTTATCAATACCAAAGTGTCCAGAAAGTCCACCACTATGCTTCTCTTTGATCAAATTTTCTCTCATGGAACATTTTGGTACACATAGTTGGTTTCTTCTGAATAGAAAGTCCTCCTGCAAGAAAAAATCCAGCCACTGGCTTCTATCTGTTAAAACAAGGTTACTACATGCCTTAAATGCTTCTTTAAAATCTGGATCTATTTTATACAATTCTTTGAGAAAATCAAACCCTACAACTTCAAAATTTGTTTCTTGAACAAGCATGTGCTTCCTACTCAAAGCATCAGCTACTTTATTGGCTTGACAAATTATATGTTTCAAAACAAAATTAAAACCTTGGAGATACTCAACCCATTTAGCATGCTTATGTTTCAACTTGGGCTACTGTACAATATACTGCAAAGCATGATTGTTAGAATACAATACAAATTCCGTGGACATCAAATAATGTCTCCACTTTTTCAATGCTTGAACAATTGCATAGAATTCCTTCTCATAAGAGGAATACTTTCTTCTGGTGTCATTTATCTTCTCACTGAAATAGGCTATATGCCTATCATCCTGACTCAACACAGCTCCAATGTCTTCTCCACTGGCATCACATTTTACTTGGAATGGTTTAGTAAAATCAAGCAGAATCAAAACAGGCTTCTCCGTTATCTTATGCTTCAAAAGTTTGAAGTTTCTTTCTGCTTCAGCAATCCACTTAAATGGTTGTTTTCTCTTCTTTATTGTCTCAATTATGGGTGCATTGATCTTATTGAATTTTATTATAAACTTTCTGTAAATACTAGCAAGTCCATGGAAACTTCTTACCTCAAAAACATTCCTGGGTGAAGGCCACTCCACAATTGCCTTAACCTTTTATGGGTCCATCTTCAGTCCTTCTGCAGAAACAACAAAAACCAAATACACCAACTCTTCCTTCATGAATGAGCATTTATTCAAATTTATGAGCAGTTTCTCTTGGTGCAACCTTTTCAAGACATGATTAAGATGCCTTAAATGTTCTTCTCTAGTTCTGCTGAAAACTAATATATCATCCAAATATACTATCACAAATTTACCAATGAATTCCTTCAATACTTCATTCATAAGTCTCATAAAAGTGGTAGGTGCATTTGAGAACCCAAAAGGCATTACCATCCATTCATACAGTCCTTCATTTGTTTTGAAGGCAGTTTTCCACTCATCACCCTCTCTTATTCTAATCTGATGGTATCCACTCTTTAAATCTATCTTTGAGAAATATCTAGCACCACTAAAACAATCCATTAAATCCTCAATTCTGGGCAAAGGGAATCTGTACTTGATTGTGATCCTATTGATTGCTCTGGAATCAGTACACATCCTCCAGCCCCCATATTTCTTTGGGCTCAATACTGCTGGTACTACACATGGACTCAAACTTTCTCTGATCAGTTCTTTGTCCACCAATTCCTGTACTTGTCTCCTGATTTCCTCATTTTCCTTGGGAGTCATTCTGTAGGCTGCCTTATTTGGTAGGTTCGAACCAGGGATAAAATCTATCTGATGGTTGATCTTTCTCACAGGTGGCAGCTCATCAGGTAAATCATCCACAACAATGTCACAGTAATTGTCTAACATCTCTTGGATTTCTACTGGAAAATCAGAAATATTTGTAGAAGTAAGAACTACCTTAGGTTTGAAAACTAAAGAAAAACTTACCTCTTCTTCTTCTATCTGTTGCAGATATTCCTTCCCGCTCAGCAACAAGGTCTTTGGATCAATCACTCTGCTAGATGGCTCTCCTTCTTCCATGGGTATCAATGTATGATGTACCCCATCCTTGAAGAACTTGTAAGTGTTCTTCTTTCCATCATGCACTGCTTCTCTATCAAACTACCAAGGTCTACCCAGTAGTATATGACACAGATCCATAGGCATTACATCACATAGGACCTTATCTTTATATTTTCCCATTTGCAGCTATATCTCAAACTGCTCCTTTACAACCAGCTGGTGCCCCTTATGCAGCCAGGACACCCTGTACGGATTTGGATGCTCCCTTGTCTTTAGCTTTAACTTCTCTATCACCTCAGTGGAAACCAGATTGTCTGTGCTGCCACTATCAATGACTAGCTGGCAGCATTTCCCTTGGACTTTGCATATGCTCCTAAACAAATTCTTCCTCTGTGCAGGCTCAGTGGCCTCTTTGGTTTGCTTCAACAGGACCTTATTAACCACCAAGGATTCTCCCCTCTCTGGTATAATTTCTTCTTCAATTTCTGCCTCTTCTCCAACTTGGGCAACAACAGCATTTCTTGGACTAGCACTCACATTCTCTAGACACTCATAGTTCTTATGTCCCACCTACTGGAGTCTATAGCGCCTCAATTCTCTACCTCTGCCTCTGTCTCTGTCTCCTCTTCCCTTTCCTCTATAAGAACCCCTTCTGCCCCTTGCATAATCCTCTGTAGATGCATTCTGAGGTGAGCTATTGTTAGGTCCATCCTTGGGTGTAGTAGGCTTTCCTCTACCACCCTGACTTCCCTTTCCCCGAAAAGTACCTCTCTTCTTGGCAGACTGTTTCCTCAGGAGTTTCTCCTCTGTTTTCAAGGCCATCTGGTAGGCCTCTTCCACTATCTTAGGATAAAAAATACCTATCTCATATTGGATCTCCACCTTGAGACCATTCACATATCTAGCAGTCTTCTTTGATGTGTCTTGGAATTGCCCATCCCTTATGCTTACTCTATAGAATTCCTCTGTGTATTCTTTTACTGTCAGCAACCTCTATCTCAGGTTCTGCATTTTCTTATACAATGTCAGCTGATAATCACTAGGCAAGAATTTACCTTTTAATTTTGCCATCATTCTGGTCTAGCTCTTTATAGGTTGCTTGCCAACTCTCCTCCTTTCTTCCTACACTCCATCTCACCAAAGTGCAGCATGTCCTTTCAGCTTTGTCACTGCAAACTTGACCTTCTTATCTTCGCTTATTTCTTCATAATTGAAGCACTTGTTCAATTCGTTAATCCAGTCCACTAGTTCTTCTGGATTTAGTCCCCCTGCATAACTCGACACTTCGATTCTGGGCTTAACTGCAAACCCTAGAATAGTTCTAAGGAGCCTCATGTCAAAAGGAATGTCAACATTTTCTTCAGCTTCTTTTGTTTCAGGTTCGCTGATGTCTTCAGGATCTCTGGTCTATCTTCGCTCCACGGCATCCACTTTGGCTTCAAACCTCTGCAAAATCTCCAACACCTCTGCATTGGCAATATGTTTCCTTCTGCTAGCACCTCTACCAATTCAGATTTCCATGTCATCTCTCTACAAAACAACTCGAAAACAACAACTCCGATACCAAAAATGACACAACAAAACTGAAATTTTGGACCCCTAAGGAGAGATGATCAATCGTAGTCATGGCTCTGTCAGCATTTCCCTTTGGTTTACCCCACGTGGCTCTTAATATTCTTTTTAATTTATTTATCAATTTCAAAGAAATTGACAAATAAATATTTTCACAAATTTCGAATGTTAATTCTATCTCCCAGATTATATATATTATCTCCGAACTTTAGGACTAAAATTATAACCCTTCACACTTTATATTAATACTCCACTCTTTTTCAATAAATGGCTTATAACAAACCTTTGGCTCTAGACCCCACCTCTACGATCAATTGCCCCATGACGTCACTACGAAGGCTTCCGGAGTACGGCGGCAAACCTTGGCTCGTCCCCTCCCACAATGAATCTACACCATTGATCGTTGTCTATAATATCTGGGGTATTTTATTAAACTTTGGGCAATTCCAATGTGCGATCACCATTCGATAGCCCCTTCCCAAATCAACGGAACACGAAAATATCGCTCGGCGTCCTGGTACGAACTATAACGTGCGATGGTGCACTTTAAACGGTGGTATTTTGGGGGTCCACTTCACCACATGTCGAACACTGAATGGAATCGCTCCCCAACCAGGAAATACCACTTATTCACCAAAAGTGGTGCGATATGGGCAATCCGCCTTTTCAAATCCACTCGTGGTTTCGGTACAGTGCTTAACTACGGTTCACACCGGTTGCACTATCCTTCTCATTCATTAACTCATGTCTAACCTCAGGTTGGGTTTCCGATAAAAAACAATTCTATCTCTTTATAAAGCGGGAATTATACCAATTAAACAGTGTTCATGACCACAATTCCTCTGCACAGACCTTGCCTACGGGTAGTATTAATTCAACAGGGTTTGTTCGAATAAATTTAAGAGAAACAACAAATAGAGGGATGCGGAATAGATACAATGATTCGACTCAGTGATTATATATGCACAGAATTCAATTGCTTCACAATTAAACAATCTCTTCACAAATAAAGGATCCGAGACAATTCTATGGAAAATAAGCTTTGAAATCATTTAACTAGAAACAATTGTTAACACACGGAGTTATTTCAGAAATCTCTCTTCTCCTCTCCTCCTTATTTCAATACATCAATTTATATACATCAACATATGACTCTTCGGTGCCTCTGTGAGGATCGTTCTAGAAACTCAAAAGCCTAATTACAATTATTCAAATAACTGAACTTGACAGATGGATCGAATCCAACTATTCGACTTCTACTGATCCTAACTGATCTAAATAAAAACAGTCAGCTGAGGTATTGACACCTAGCTGTTACATTTCAATGATTTTGAATCCTCCTAGCCACAACATGTGGACAAGACCTCCTAAATTGTTGGCTAGTGGCTAATTCCCCTGCATCACCACCCTTCTGCTTTTGACTCATAGGCACTTGGCCTCCTTCACTGCTCGAACTCCCTTCTTCTCCTGACATGGTGCTTAACGTTTCCTTTAAACAACCCTAGTTCTGCTTGTGAAACTTGATAGGATGAGTGAAATGGAATAATGATGAAAGGAAATTTTTTGCAAGTGAGTGAGAGGGAGGTGTAGGTGTATGAATGATCTACTTTGAGCTTACATGAAGAGCTAACTCCGACTTATTGTAATCACCCTAATTTCCACCTTTCTTGACTGATTAAATTCTTGCTTGGAGGTCAAAACAGAGTGTTTGTCATGAGAACTTAGGATTTCTATTCGTCAAGATTTGGTTAATTCATTTAATCATCCAATCATCAAATTCACTTTGAGGATAAGAAAAAAACATCTACGTACCAAATTTCAATTCTTTCGAGAGTCTTTGATGTAGCTTGGAGGCGCTCTTTTGTGGATTTTTTGACAATTTGCAAGTGGATGAGGGTTTTTGGCTTAGGCGCAGTGCCTGAACGTGTTGTCAGGTTTTGGGCCTCCTAAGCACAGTGTCGGCATGCATTCAGGCTTGTCGGGCCTCATAAGCGCAATGCCTACACGCGTTCAGGCCTGTCGAGCCTCCTAGGCACAGTGTTGAATCTGTTTCGGGCCTGTCGGGCTCTCCTTAAACGCAACGCTGAACATGTTTTTGTGTTTGTCGGGAAATTCTGGGCGAATAGGTAGAGCACGCGCTGTATGCGCAACGTGTTCCCCCAAATGTGTAGCATAGTGTAAAATTACACTGGGAAAAATCCTAAATGCACAGTGCCAAGTGTTGTAAGCGTAGCGCCTGCACGGACACGTAGCGCCAGGCAAAACTCACCCATATTCTTAATGAGACTCGGATTTTTCTCCCTGAAGGATTTTTACTCTTTTACAAGTGAAAAATGAGCTAAGTGACAAACACTATGACCCTTTATAGTCTTAGGGAAATAAATTTAACCCTTGTAGACCCACTTTCTAATGTTTTTGGTCTCTTTATCACTTTTGTTGATATTCTTTTTGAATTTTTACAATAGGTGAGTTAAAAACATTCGATTGGTCTTTTTCCTTTCTAACCATTTTTCTTTGTTACTCTTCAGGTTGTTGACACGGTGAAATTTGACTCCCATTTTCCTATTGATGCCTTTAACACTCTGTTCTTCATATGTTTGTTTGAGTTACATGATTTGTTGTGTTTTGGCATGTTCATATCTTTCAATCACTTTCAGTCAATAAGTGTCATGAAAACCTTGAAATGACTCTCCGCCCTCTGATCTTTGGAACATGCTAAAAACACTTTGACAACCTTAGGCACTTGCATGGTGGCATCATCTTTAAAACCTCTTTGTTCTTACCTTGGAGATTAAATTTCCTTTTTCTTAATGGGTGACTGAGGAACATGTTTTCATTTTTCTCACAGATATATAGGCATGATAAATCCATCTTTGACAATTACCATAGTCTTCACAATTATGAATGCTATCTCCTCTTAAGGCCACTTTTGATTTTTTCAAGTTCCATGACATACTAATCTGGCCCTTTCTGATGTTCTTGGAGTCTAACACATTCAGTTACATAACAACAACCTCATGATCAGTTTGGATTTTCATCTTGAAACTTAACCCTATGCTTTTATTCCTTTGATCATTGAGTGCAAATTACTAAAAATGAAGGCTTGACCTTCCTTATACTGATACTCTTTCCATTCTTTCCCTTTGAGGTAGTGAGACACTTTACCTAGGAAAAATCTGAGATAACACACACAACAGTCCCTTGAAATCTCCTTCTGTTGTCATGATGGAGACTCGACAGCTTCATTTCACCTCCTTTGACTATCTTTCCAAAACCTTAGGTTTCTGGGCTATTTGAGAAGAATTTTTAGTGTCGTCTTCTAAGTTCTCTATAGCCCTTTCAAGTTCATTCATTTCTGTCTAGTTCACCTCACCTTTTTCTCTTTTTATCTATAATTTCTAAAACTCTTCAATTCATGCTTGGTTGTACTGGTGTGCATCTATCCATGTGATTTGCTACATTGGCTCCTTGCTTGGCACACTGCTGGCCCAATCTATCTTAGGAACTCTGATTTCTCCTTGGAAATAAAATACTTCCTCCTCCATTATCTTTTGTATATATTTAATGAGGAGTAGGTCTCTTATCTTACCAATTTTTCTGCTGATAGTCACCTTGACACTCCTGCAGAAATGTCAAAATGAAAAATTTACTTTTGCAGCACCTGAACTTGATAAGGTAACCTTCCTTGAAGATTTTTCAAATCTATCTTGGACAAATAGGTGTTGAACTTCTTCCACATTTGATTCAGCTTCTAACATAGGAAAAACAGAGCTAAAATATCAAGGATAGCCCTACAACATATGAAACCCTAGTGACCTAGTGGAAGGCTCTTTGACTTGGTCTTTAACTAAAAACTTGGCTTGGGGTCTTGAAGTGTAATTTTTTTTTTTTTTTGCCAAATTGATGTATTGAAGATCCAAAATCCAATGTTCTTGATTTATCTAAAGAGCCTATAGAGACAATTTTGAGACCATCAATGCTTGAGGCATTTTGTGAACATGGGAAAGAGTAGGTTGATTGGTACTCCTAGATGGCAAGCGGAGGGGTGAGGCAAAGACAAAACATAGAACTGAGGTTATGGGTGGAAAATAGAACAAATATTAATTTTATGAGCCCATGAGGGGTCTTCTAGGAGTGGTAGTCTAACTAGGGAATGGCAGAGTAGTAAAATAGTGAAAATTTTGTTTTAAGGATAATGAAAGAAGTGAGATTTCTAATACTCACTATATTCATGAATCTTGTTTTTAGAAATCTAGGACAAGTATTTAGTCATCTACAAATACCAAAAATTATTGATGACTAATAGTGGCTCCACTTGGGGAGGGTAGCTCCTTTGCAGGAGGTGTCCAGAACTTCAAATATTAAGTCTCTGAGTTTATGAAGACCAGTGCCGCATCCATTGGGCAGATTTTTCTTCTTTCATTTGCTGATGTTTCTCTTGAAGGTATAATCTCAAGAATCTGAAAGACATGTTTGCTTCAAACTCATCTCTACCTACCCATCATACCTTTTCCTATCATTTTTTCTTCTCGTGGGTGCACTTGGACTGGCAAACCCGTGACATTCTTTTCTTTTGAAAGCAAAACAAACTATCTACTTGTACCCTTATCACTTCCAAGAGTTCAAATTATGCTAGTGAACTCTTTTATTCTCTACCTAGACGATTCATCTGTCAAGATTAAGCTGTTTGAGAGGCTTCATTCTCTAATCTACTGACTTGAAATTGAAAACATGATTTAAACCAGGATTAAGCTATCTGATTTACCATGGGCTGTGGCATTGGGACAAGCTGCACACAGGCATTATTTTTGTAAAAAAAATCTAGAAAGTATAAGGGTTGTGTTTCATCAATTGTTAGTCATCCCTATCTTTCTCTTTGGTTCAGATTTGAGCATTGAGAACCAGCATCTTTTCTTCCTAATATATTCCTACTGACAAGTCAAGCTTAAATGATTTGACAAGCCTTCTTTCACTAACCTATCAATATAAATTTATAGCATGTTCAACCATGATTAGGCTAGATGACTGACCAAAACTCTTTTTCTTAACAATTAGTGGCACTTATACTTGCACACTTTCAACAATACTCTTTTTTGGGTATGGGGTTGTACCTCTTCTTTTCTTACCCTCTTTCTCCTTCTTTCTTTGTTTTTTGTGTTTTTGTATTTATGATATCTCATCATGAAACATTATGTACAATGAATGAAAGCTTCAAACTAGGACTCTTGACAAAAATAGTGCTTGAGGATCCTGCCATTGACAGGATCTCCAAATAATTCTTCTCCATCCAGCTCTTGTAAATAGAAAACATTGTTACCTCTATCTGAATGCATGATGTAAGATGTTTCCACAAACTCGCCATGTTCTCCTTTGTATTTTCTCCTTGAGTCTTGCTTCCAAACTTTTCCTCTGTCAAAAGATCCTTCTTAGGTGAAAAAGGTATTCTTCATTAGTTTTAAAACAGAAAATGATGTCATCAATGTATATCATAGTGAAGTAAGTTAAATCAGGAGCCATGGCCATTTTGAAAGTAGCTTCCACACTCCTTAACCCATAAGGAATTTTCTCATACATTTAGGTGCCCTAGGGTGCTTTGAAAGTGGCTTTATGCTGATCAGTTGGAAGTATTATCACCTAATTGTAATCTGAAACACTACCAAGCAATGACATGTTGTTTGAAACTTCTACCCTTTGTAGTGTATGATTTATCTTGGAAAAAGGATATTTTTCCTTCAGGGAGGTTTTGTCTAGGTACCTAAAGTCTATACATAGCTTGTTTCCCTTTGATTTCTTTCTTACTGACACAATTTGCTCAAAATTTTCCTGGTCTTCCTTGAAAGGAGTCCTCCTTTGAATAATTCTTGTGTCATAAGGCTTTAAGTTTTCATCACCATATGCAAAAGCATCTTGAAACTCTTTGTACAGTCTTATGTATTTTTATTTTACGTGAGGTGGAAAAGTTTTGGATAACTTAATCATTTTGGGTTTTTCTAAGCTTCCTACGTTGTATTCCTCTATATCAGTCTTGGTAGATACCACTTTAGGCTCCTTAACAACATTTTTGGAATTCAAAAACTCTTCCAAAGTGACAAAACCTTTTGGTGATGAGTTGTCTTTGCATTGGAAGACCTTAAGATTCTTTTAATCCAGGTTCCTAGAAAGCTCGGCTATATGAAAGTATTCCAACATTTTTACATTGGCAAAAGCGGATGGTTATGTTTTTGATGTTTTTTCTTCATTTGAGAAACCTTGTTTAGACTCTAAGCTCAGTTTTGGCATTGAAATTTTATTTTCAGTTTGCAGAAAATTGAGTTCAGCTCTTGCCATTATGTTGTTGTTTCGGGATGCTAGAGTTTTTCCTGTTGAGTTCTTCATGTAATCTCTAGTTTGACTGTTGAGGTATGTCTGAATCTGTCTCAACTTCATTTAATTGTTCATCAATGTCTTCTTCATTATATAAAATTAATGAGTCAAGATCCAAATGGATGGAATAAAGAGGTGTGTTGTTTGGCCTTTCTTGGATGCTAACCATAAAATTCATGTGTGATTCCCATTATAATCTCCTTGTTTGGTTAAAAACAGGGATGGTAGCATATGAAATGTCAAGTTGGAGTTTCCCCTGAATCTTGGCTCCCCATGATCTAGATAAAAGCATGCCATAATTGGGGGGAATGTGAGGCACTAGTATCTCCATGACCAGTTCCTTAACAGGGATTTGTGCCAGATTGACACATAAATCCTTGATTAGACCCAAACACTTAGCTCTAATTGAATCGAAAGAATAAAGGTCTTTGTAAGGTTTGGTTATTTCTAGGCCTAATCTCTCCATCACTACCTTTTTCATGAGGTTGTGAGAGGCACCAGAGTCTAGCATGGCATTATGTAATATTTTTTCATGTATGTTTAAGCTAACATAGAAAGGGGGAATAGCTCCTTCTTGGTATTTTCCCTCTATTTCAGGTCCAAACAATAGCTCTGGTTTGTCATTTGTCAAGTTTAGAGTATCAGTATCGTTTACCATGTTCAAAACCTTCAGAACTTGAGACCTGTACATATCTTGGGTTATGATTTCAGTGAAAGGTATGGTTATCTTGATTTTATCAATCTCTCCCTCAAAACTAAAAGTCACTTGTGTTTTGGGCATATTTACATCAGTTTTATCAGCCATAATTTTTTTGCAAGTTTAGTTTGTTGATTCTGATTTGGGGCTTTGGACAAACGAGTTTTCTTAGGGCCACTAGTAGAGGCATTAGGGAAGCTTGTGTCACCACTTAGTTGGCTAGTTTTGTCTATGTTTGGATCAGTTTTCTTAGCCATGGTGTTGGTACTTTCTGCTGTCCTCTTAGGATTATTTTCAGGGGCCTTCCTAACAACAGTTTCTATTTTTTTATTTTTGGAGTTTTCTTGGTTCTTTTTTCTCCTAAGGTCATATTGCCTATGGACCTCCATTATGGAATTTTCAAATCCTAATTGGTAGTCTTCAGAATCCTCATAGTTTGTTTCAGTTTGATCTGACGAAAAGAAACCTTGTTCTTCTTTAGTGAGAAAAACATCACCCTCATTATCAGAACCTATCAATTTTACATGGTTTTCTTCAGGTTCTTGAGCCTCCCTTCCCTCTTCATCTACTTAATTGTCTTGGAAAGGGGGCTTGATTTTTTTGTCATTGTCTCTTTGTCTGTTTTGGGGAGGATCTCCTATGAAGTTTGGATTCCCATTTATGTTTTGGGGATTTTCTTGGTTTTCCCTAGGAGGTGTTCTTTCACTCAAGTTTATCCTTTCCATAATTCTTTCCATTACCCTCACTAAATTGTCAATTTTGGCATTAGATGAGGAGGTTGAGGCCATAGTTTCATATTTGTAGGTGACTCTCTTTTCCAAACTCATCCTAGCCCTTTTTTCAATCAAGTTGGCCTCTACACTCACAGCTCCCCTTTGCATGTCTTCTAAAGTTAGGGAATCTCTCTCTCTTAATTGATAGGCCATGTCTGGATCAAAACCTTATGGAAATTTTGCTAAATCTAAGCCTTGTGGGGGTTTCATGTTTGGTGGGAGGGCATTGTAAACACTATTGAACTTGGTGCAATATTCTTGGACACTTTCCCTGACATTTATCTTAAAGTTTTTATATTCTGAGAGGATTTGGAGAGGGTTTTCTTGATTTCCCACTTGTTTATAAATTTTTGGTAAAGGGAAGGGAGATTATGTATAACTTTAGGAGTCAAGATTTTGAACCATTTCTTGGCTTCTCCTTCTAAGCTTTGTGCAAAAATACTCATTTTAATGGTTTCCTCTTCTAATTACATGTAATCAAAGGCATCATTTATCCTATCTACATGTTGTTGGGAAGTGGTGGATTTAGCGCCAGTAAAGTGAGGGATTTTGGATTGGTAGTCATTTGGAAAAGGTAACAAAGGTTGTGGCAGTGCCAGGGGGGCATACCATGCTGCCATGATGGGAGGGAATGAGATCCAAGGAGGATTTACAAGGGGAAGTTTTGTGAGAGGAGGTGGGGGATGGAGTGGAGTGGTTTGAATAGTGGATGTGTGGATGGGGTTGGTAGAGGTACTTGGACCGAAAAACTGATTTTGAGTAGAATTGGGATAAAAAAATAAAAAGTGATGGAGAAGTGGAAAGTCAGGAGGAGTGGAAGGAGAGGCTTCTCTGCTAGAACTCTACTTCAAATCTATGGGCTCAAGGTCAGTCTGGTCAATCCCACTTTGTGACTTGGTTATGAAAAGGTTTCTTGTATGATATAAGTCAAACTGGGGATCTTGCAAGGCTGTAAGATGTTCCAGGACAAAGCTTCCTCTATGAATGGTCCTAATAGTAGTTGAATTCACAATTTTATAAGTTTTCCACAAAATCTTTTCTGGGTTTTCAACTATGGTGGGAGGGTTTGGGTCTGGGTGAGATTTGGTACTGATCCTTTGTGAAGTCAAATTTCAAACCAAAGGTATAGAGAGGCTGATATTTTTTATGAATGCTTTCGGAAGGCTGACCTCTCTTAGTGTTTTCTAAACTCACACAGTGTGTGACTAGGCCTCTAAAATTCTCAGGGTTTATTTGACACAATCCTAAGGAAGTCTATGAACACTAGTAAACTTAGAAGGCCTACTGGAGGCTAGTGGAGTCGCCAGGTGGATGTTTTTTGCTATTTTAAGGATATGTATTTATGGTCCACCATAAATAACTGACAAAAAACCAATCTAGGGATGTTTTGTGGTTTTATGAGTTCCTTTATGTAGCCCTAAGTTTTCTATGAGTGTCCTCTAGTTGAATCATCATTTTTCTAGGATGGTGAAACAGTCAGATTCTACTATTGGCTAACACTTGAGTTTTCTATGATTAGATAAGGGTTTTTGGAGTCCTAAGGAGTACTTATATTGTCACTAACTCAGAAATATCTCACCCTGATCTCCATTTAAGCGATGAGGTGGTGACAAATCAATAGATACTTTTTGACAAGGGATTCTTAATTCTCTAAGGATGTATAAGCTTGTTACTTACTCATAAGGTCCCATCGTGATCGCCATTATGTTATGGTCTCATGATTTGTTATATTGGTGAGAACAAATGCACAGGGTAACATAAGACCGGTCTTTGGAGTCCTACAACCTAGCCTTCCTGGACTCAGAGAGGGCTCTCTCTATTTTATGCAAAGGATGTGAACTTGTTTTCTTTTAGGGTTTGATTTTAGGCTAGTTGTTAAGTTTAGGGTTTGTTTTTTTTTTTGGTTGGGTAGATGATCAATTAGAATAGATAGAGTGAGGAAATCTTCAAGTCATTGGGCTATGGATACAATAAAAGTCTTGTAAATTTCAACAATGAATCACGGTGCATCTTAGGGAAAATCTAGCATGGTTAAATGGATTTTCAAGGTTTGTGTGAGATGAAATGAACATCAAGTTTGTGAAAAAAGTAGGGCAAAGGGAAATTAAGAATCCTTTGTCAAAAAATTTAACAAGAAGGGCCTTGAACAATATTTTCCATAAAGAAGTAATCAATAGTCAGGGCACACCAATAAATCTTTGATTAAACTCAAGAAAATAAGCATCTAAGACAAACCATCCAATGAAATATAGAAGGTGAGAAACTCATTTGACTTCTAGTGATTTCACCTTCAAGGTTAGAAAACATTTAAGATAAACATATAACTTTAATCAAAGAAGAGGGAACTCCTAAAAATCATTGATCATAGCCATAAATATCTCCAAAAAAAATATTCAAGCATGGACAAAGGGTATGATTGAAACATAGCCTCTTTGGAAAAACCTAATTAGTGGTACTTTAAGGAAAGATCTCAAGAAAAATGTTTTAGTGACATCAAACAAGCAGAGCTAACCATAAAATCATATTTGATAGCTATTGTATTGAACCATTCATGAGAGAAACAAGCTTGGGTGGGTCTAGAGAGAAACTAAGAATTCTCTAAATTGACCTAGTAGAGGAAAACATAGAGGCAGTGAAGAAGAAACAGAGCTAAGGTGCCTTTGAAAAACATTTCTTAGTCTAAAAACTTTGTTCTACTGTAATATAGAAGGATGAAACAAGATGATACATAAGAAAAAAATAACTGAAAAGAAGCACATCAACATTAACCAAGCTCAGGGATCCTACAAGCAAGCCTTCTCCATCATTAGTCAAAACAAGCCATTCACAAACTCCACAAAACCAATTTCTTCTTCAATCTCCAGAAAACCATATATTTCTCTCACGATTCATCAAATGCCAAAATTTTACAATAAGGCCCTCGTGCTCTATTTATCTAGAAAAGGAGGTCAAAAACCCTAAATAGGGTTTGAAAATGTCAAAAATAGCCATAAATGTCATTTATGTCTAAGAGACCATGCAAGGACCAAGACACAAAATATCTCATGAAATAAATGCAAAAATAACTCCTAGCACCTAAATTTGGAGTGATTTGCCCCAAAAAACACTAAAATATCATTTTTCCATTAATGAGTGTCTTTTGTTGACTTTTTAGCCAAAAACGTAGCACAGAGGTCTGAACGCGTAGTGCCTGCACGGGAGAAACTAGGTCCAATTGAAACCAAGTTTTGATGACCTTTATGATGTCGAAATTGGCTCCATGATGGCCCCCTGGAAATTCTGCTGAGTCTACTTTTCAAAACTGCCCCTGGTTTTTTGATTGGGCTCCATTAACCTATCCAAAAAGAAAATTTACCAAAACTTATCTAGGCGCAGTGCCAACCCTGAAAATGAGGTAGAAAGGTGAAAAATAAGGTGTTTTGTGGCCTTTAGAGGGACCAAAAATGCTCCATATGCTCTGAAACTTGGTGAGAATGCTGGCCTTGAGCTAAGGATTCCAAAAATGTAAATATTTCCCCCTGAGGATGTCTGAGATGAAAGCGTAGCACCAAGGGTGTTGCGCTTATAGGCCTAAAAATTTGCAAAAAACCAAAATTTGTCAAAATATTCCCAAAATTGGTGGATGTCTTCCTTATGGGGTTTGAGAGGCCCATAGAGAAGCTTTAGCCAAGATTCCAACATTTTCTTGGTTTTTTTCCTCCTTGAGTTCTTGTATTTTGGCATGGGCCTTTTTGAGTTTAGCCCTTGCAATTTGGTTTTTCCGGGCATAATGCTTGGTCATCTTCCTTTGGAGATCAGGATATTTATTGGCTTTCTCCAATTTTTCCTCCAAGTGTATGTTTTCTCTTTCTAGCCAAGGCTCCCGATCAAATTCTATCTCCATGGCAAGCAACTCGTCTAGAGGGAGCTCCTCTGCCAAGGCTGATTCTTGTTCTCTTTATTTTGCTAAGGCCTTCTTTAAACCCATGGTTCTTGGTATCCTCCTAGACTGCCCTTCGTCATCCTCACTTTCCTCGTAGATGCCCATGAATTCCTCTAGCTTTACCTGTGACCTTTGAGCTTATTTACGAGCCCTGATTTCTCTTGCCTCATAAATGGCATTTTGTGCCCCTAGCTACCTGTTTTCCATCTCAAGGGCATCATTCACACTCTTTGCCCTATTTATATTTGCATGGAGGTCTTCAATTAGGGTATTTTTGTTCTGGATGAGTAAGTTTGAGATCCTCGCTTCATTTTACTCGTCACTATCAATCTGAATGATTTCAAACTCTCTCTCAACCTCATGCTGATATTCTTCTTCTTCCTTTACCTTTTCTTTGCCTTTATCTAGTGGCTTAGTGGATGTGGAAGGCATGGCCCCTTGCCTTTTTGAGGTAGCAAACACATGCCTTTCCCCTCTTTGCTATACCAATAAAAAAGGCTCAAGTCTTCTCATTTTGGTGTTTTTTTCATGGATGCCATCATTTGTTTCCATGTCTTCCTCTTCATCACCTAGACTGTTTCTTACCTCTTTGCCTTCAACATCAGCCTCACTTTTATCCTCTTCACCGATTTCTGCACTTTCATTTTGTTCCTCATTTTAGCTACTTGCCTCATCATTGTTGTGATCTTCATTTTCATTGTCAACTTCTTCATTTTATTCATTGTTACAATCTCCCTCATCATCATTTTTCTCTTCCATTCTAACATCACTTCCCCCTAATCCTTCATTTTCTTCCTCTTTACTGTCATCTTTTTCATCAATGCTTAATTCATCTTTTCCCTCTCCTTCACTAGTATTTAATTTCTCATCATGGTCACTTTCTTCTATGGTTGATGCATTGGAAGAAGGTAAGGAAGGGAGGTTTTCTTGAGGAGAGGATACATGTGTAGATGATGAGGCATGGTCAGTAGGATGTGATGGAGGAGGATGAGATGATGAGGGTAGATTTGGCTGATGATGGGGCTGTGGGTTTGTGAAGACCTCATGAGTAATAGACACCTCCCATGGTATGCCCTTTTTCTCCAACTGATGTAGCACAACCATATTTATCAAACAGTGGTGGAGAAAAATCTACATTTTCTAGCAATAATTCCTCCTTGGGACAGCAGAAGACATCTTGTCGATACTTGTATTGGAATATTCCTTTTCAGGAATTTATGCAATATCTCCAATGAGGATGTTGTATAAGGAAAACGATGGAATAAAAATGTAGAACATGACTTGGATCCTCTTATATATGTTGTATGTAGCTTAAATATTAAATGGCATCAGAAAAAAATCATTCTAGCTACACTAAACAGATCATCCCAGCTCATATATGCTCAAAAACACCCCAATCCCACAACTTCACAAAATAAAACTGTTGAAGATTGCAATAGCATAATTGTTATTATGAAATATACAAAAAAAGATGATTTCATACATATCTGGAGCTTTCATTAATCATGGAATCAGAAATGAGAGGTTTGACCTCTTTTACAAGCACATCAGAACACCCTGACAAGGGTTTCCGACAAAATAGCAACATAAAATGCAGCACTGCAGAAAATAACGCTATACCCAGCAACTATGTATTATAAAATACTAAATGTAATCTGAAATAGAAAAATAATACATAAATTGGCCCAAGGCCTTCCTCAATAGACCTCCCGGAGTGAAATAGACACCTCCTCCTCTGAGACAAGCACAAAATAGGAAGGTATGACCCAGCTACTACTGCTACTGCAGAAATGATGCAGTTACTAGGAGTGAATGAACTGTATATGATGTATAATGGCTCTCCTCAAGATAAATAATGAGTATTGAGCTCAGGACCTTCTCCTTAGATCTCCCAATCAGCTATACCAGAGGTGAAGATGGAATTCCCACATGAGAATTCTTTGCACTAAACAGTGTTGCAACTTTGGCTAAACAACTCAAGCTTGCAATCAGTCAAAAGACCCAAAAAAAGATGAATAATGAATGCCTTCCCTTGCTGCTATCTCCTCCTTCTTATCCTTGGTGATCTTCCTCACCCCGGACCCCACTCATTGATGATGTGTCTTCCTTGAGAAGATTCCCCTTTCAAAACTGGGCTGCCCTAGCTAGTTTCCCTCCTCTTGTAACAATGCTGTTGACTTGGTCAACTGAGGCTAGCTCATTTCTTTGCCCCTCTTTCACACCAAGATGGCTTTATTTGTCCTCCTAATTCAATCCCTTTTCACACTGGGATATCTTTTATTGTCCTCCCTACTCTTTTATTTCAAAAATGGATCAGTTATAATATTCCAAGTAGCAGTGGCTAATTGGGAATATTACACCTATACAAGTAGTATGAAAAATGAAGCATTTTAACCCTGGTAAAATGCATGAGTAATCTGATATGATAGGAATAGAGCCTAGAGTATCTCCCCTCACATGTAAAATATTTCATGATGACCTTCATTAAGGGTGCATACCTCTCCAGCAAATGTGAGAAAGGGAAAATAGTCTTGCACCCTTCTTTGTACCTAGGGTTGAGGAATGGCTCATAGAAGCTCATATCCAGCTTTGCTCTTTTGAACCATTTTTCACCAACATCAGGTAGGCAAATAACATGGGAAATGGTATCTGATGATAGATGAAAATATAACCCTGCAAGATTTACTTGTTTATTGTGTAGGTTGAGGACAAACAACCTAATGAGCTCAGGGTGACTTTGCACTTGTTGGACCTTTTCACAAAAATGAAAACACCCTACATTCTGAAAGCATGTAAGAATCATGGGAGAGGTAGTAAGCTCCATAATTTCTTGGGGTTCAAATCTATTAACCTTCCCATGCTTGTGCTTTTGCCTCATAGGCACTTGGCCTCCTTCACTACTCACACTCCCTTCTTCTCCTGACATGGTGATTAGTGTTGCCTTTAAACAACCCTAGGCCTACTTGTGAAACTTGATAGGATGAAAGAAATGGAATAATGGTGAAAGGAAATTTTTTGCAAGTGAGTGAGAGGGAGGTGTAGGTGTATGAGTGATCTCCTTTGAGCTTAAATGAAGAGCTAACTCCAACTTACTGTAATTACCCTAATTTACACCTTTCTTGACTGATTAAACTCTTGATTAGAGGTCAAAAAAGAGTGTTTGTCATGAGGACTTACGGTTTCTATTCATCGGGGTTTGGTTAATTCCTTTAATCATCCAATTATAAAATTCACCTAGAGGATAATGAAAATAACATCTACCTACCAAATTTCAATGCTTTTGAGAGTCTTTGATGCAGCTTGGAGGTGCTCTTTTGTGGCTTTTTTGACAATTTGCAAGTGGAGGAGGGTTTTTGGCTTAGGTGCAGCACCTGAACGTGTTGTCGGGTGTCTGGCCTCCTGAGCGTAGCGCTTACACGCGTTCAGGCCTACCGGGCCTCCTTAGCACAATTCCTGCATGCGTTTAGGCCTGTCAGGCCTCTTGGGTGCATCGGTGAACATGTTTCGAGTCTGTCATGCTCTACTTAAACACAGCACTAAACGCATTTTTGTGTCTACTGGGAAATTTTGTGTGAACGGGTAGTGCCCACTTGTATGCACGACGTGCTCCCCTGATCGCATAGCGCAGTGTAAAATTAAACTGGGAAAACTCATGAATGCATAGCGCCAGGTGCTGTAAGTGTAGCGCCTGCACGAACGCGTAGTGCCGGGAAAAACTCACCTAGATTCTTACTGAGACTCAAATTTTTCTCCCTGAAGGCTTTTTACTCTTTTGCAAGTGAAAAATTAGCTAAGTGACAAACACTATGACCCTTTATAGTCTTAGGGAAATAAATTTAACCCTTGTAGACCCACTTTCTAATGTTTTTGTTCTCTTTATCACTTTTGCTGATATTATTTTTTACCTTTTACAGTAGGTGACTTAAAAAAAATCCAATGGTCTTTTCCCTTTCTAACCATTTTTTTTTGTTGCTCTTTAGGTTGTTGACATGGTGAACTTTGACTACCTTTGGCCTATTGATGCCTTTAACACTCGGTTCTTCATATGTTTGTTTCAGTTACATGATTTTCCGTGTTTTGGCTTGTTCATGTCTTTCAATAAATTTCAGTCAATAAGTGTCATGAAAACCTTAAAATGACTCTCTTCCTTCTGATCTTTGGAACATGATAAAAAAACTTTGACAACCTTAGGCACTTGCATGGTGGAAGAATCTTTAAAACCTCTCTGTTCTTACCTTGGAGATAAAATTACCTTTTTCTTGATGGGTGGCTGAGGAACTTTTTTTCATTTTTCTCACTGACCTCTAGGCATGATAAATCCATCTTTGAAAAGTACCATAGTCTTCACAATTATGAATGATATCTCCTCTTTAGGCCACTTCTAATTTTTGTAGGTGCCATGACATACTGATTTAGCCCTTTTTGATGTTCTTGGAGTCTGACACATTCATTTACATAGCAAAAACCTCATGATCAGTTTGGATTTTCATCTTGAAACTCAACCCTATGCTTTTATTCCTTTGATCATTGAGTGAAAATGACTAAAAATGAAGGCTTGACCTTCCTTATATTGATACTCTTTGCATTCTTTTCCATTGAGGTAGTGAGACACTTTACCTAGGCAAACTCCGAGATGACACACACAACAATCCCTTGAAATCTCCTTCAGCTATTATGATGGAGGCTCAAAAACTTCATTTCACCTCCTTTGACAATATTTCCAAAACCTTAGGTTTCTGGGCTATTTACGAAGAATTTTTAGTGTTGTATTCTAATTCTCTATATCCCTTTCAAGTTCATTCGCTTCTTTCTAGTTCACCTCACCTTTTTCCCCTTTTATCTACAATTTCTAAAATGCTTCAATCCATGCTTGGTTGTACTGGTGTGCCTCTATCCATATGCTTTGCTGCATTGACTCCTTGCTTGGCACATTGCTGGCCCAATCAGTCTTAGGAACCCTGATTTCTCCTTGGACATAAAATACTTCCTCCTCCATTTGCTTGTATATATCTTTAATGAGGAGTAGGTCTCTTATCTTACCAATTTTTCTACTGATAGTCACCTTGACACTCCTGCAGAAATGTCAAAATGAACAATTTACTTTTGTAGAACTTAAACTTGATAAGGTGACCTTCCTCGAAGATTTTCTTGATCTATCTTGGAAAAATAGGTGTTGACCTTCTTCCACATTTGGTTCAACTTCTAACATAGGAAAAATAGAGCTCAAAATACCAAGGATAACCCTACAACCTATGAAACCCTAGTGACCTAGTGGAAGGCTCTTTGACTTGGTCTTTAACTGAAAACTTGAATTACAGTCTTCAAGTGTAAAAAATAGAGTTTTTTGACAAATTGATTTATTGAAAACCCAAAATCCAATGTACTTTATTTATCTAAAGAGCCTACAGAGACAGTTTTGAGACCATCAATGCTTGAGGCATTTGGTGAACATGGGAAATAGTATGCTGATTGGTAATCCTAGATGGCAAGTGGAGGGGTGGGGAAAAGAAAAAATAGAGTGGTGAGGTTATGGGTGGAAAATAGGACAAAGATGAGTGTCATGAGCCCATGAGGGGTCTTCTATGAGTGGTAGTCTAACCAGTGAATGGCAGAGTAGTAAAATAGTGAAAATTTTGTTTTAAGGATAAGGAAAGAAGTGAGTTTTCTAAAACTCACAATATTCATGAATCTTGTTTTTAGAAATCTGGGACAATTATTTAGTCATCTACAAATATCAAAAATTACTGATCACTAATAGAACATACCCATAACCCAATGTCTTGGAATTTATAAAAATTGCATTGTAAAGTTTCATAAGATGGGAGAACTAAAAAACCTGTCTTTTTGAAAGAAGTAATCCTATAACCTAGCTTTGTGCAACTCAATACCCATAACCCATTGTTCTGGAATTTAGAAAATTTGCATTCTAAAGTTGCAAAAAATGGGAGAATTCACATCAAGAAATTGTAGCTAGATAGAGAAATAACATAAGCAACAAGAACATACCCTTAACCCAATGTCGTGGAATTTAGAAAATTTTCATTCTAAAGTTGTAGAAGATGGGAGAACTGAAAAAATTCTCTTTATGAAAAAAGTAAGCCTATAATCTAGCTTTGTGAAATTCAAATGCTGACAAGCACAACACCCTGAATTGTAGAATACAATAACCTGCAATAGGAAGTTGCAAACCAGAAGCTACAAAGAGGCATCACATGATACAACATCCTAAATTGAAAAACAGAGCACCCTTCAATACGGAATTGAATTCCCAGTCAGGGATGGCCTAGTGAAGCTTGCGAAGAAGCTTAACCAATTCATTAAGTATGGAAGGAAAATTTAGTCTTTGTGGTAGTAACTTACAGATCTTGTCACTGATGTACATGAGTACCTAATAGGGGATTAATTTCGGGTAGTGAGTGAAACTTGAATTGTATTTAGGATTTTGAGTAAATTATGTGCATTATCCATTTCATAATCACTATAATATAAGGAAATATTATATTATTATAAATGTGGTATGTTTGTCCAATGATTCTTTAAAAGTGTTTGCCTATAGATTTCCACTTTCATTTGTGAATGTAGCGCAATAGGTACACTAGAATCAAGGTTTTATTATTCATTAATATAATATGGAAGTGAAAAATAGAGGCAACAACATCCCACATCTATTTTGTGTCAATAAATGAATATGACAAGAATATCTCTACAGGGTAGCATCCACAACAAGAACTTGCTCCACAAGGAAATTGCATAGGTAGCATGAACAATCCCATAATCCAATATTGCGGCATTTAGAAGATCTGCAATCCTAAGTTGCAGAATATGGGAGAACTATTACCTATCCTTTTGAAAGTAGTAACCTTATAACCT
Organism: Pinus albicaulis; assembly: GCA_034641835.2. Classification (NCBI taxonomy): domain Eukaryota; kingdom Viridiplantae; phylum Streptophyta; class Pinopsida; order Pinales; family Pinaceae; genus Pinus; species Pinus albicaulis. The sequence continues at coordinate 29,053,233 of CM076579.1, forward strand.
AGCATTGTGTAACTTAAATTTTCACAAGTAGAGATCGTGGAGAGGGAAAATCTACAGTGTTGTAGATACTAACACCCAAAATGGTTATTGAAGTATAGAACTTTCATAGGCGTTGTTTTTACCCATTCTCATTTGTAGAAGAAAACAAATTGATACATACACATGGAGATGGAATTAGCAATGGATTTAATTTGGAAGCATGATATTAAATTTCTTTAAGGTTCAAGATGTTTTATTTGTGCAAATAGCTTTATTTGAATAGATGTAGAAGTTTGATGCTCATTTTCTCTGTTCCTTAGTTTTTTTTGTTATCACTCCAATAATTCTCAAGGGTTGTTTATATTTTAGTTTAAAGAATATTATAGGTAACAACAAACCTAATTTTAAGCCTTAGTATCTAGCCTTCCTAATGATCAGAGAGAGCTCTCTCTATATGATTTATCTTTGTTGATTTTAGTTTATTTTAGGCTAGTTATGTGGGATTAATTGGGATTTTATTTTGGTTTTGGTTTGGTGGTGGAATCACTGGTTCAGATGGATAGATGTAGGTCAGCTTAGCATTAGGCCAATGGATTCAAAGTGTCAAGAAGTTAGAGCAGAATCAAGGTTCTAAAGGGAAGTGTTCACAGGGCAAGAAAACTGAGTAATTTCAGATCTTTAGGCTGATGGTGAAAATGGATTCAATCGAGATGAGAGAGAAATTAAGGTTTCTCAGATCCAGATAATGAGGGAAATGACAGAGGTTGATCAAAACTAGAGAGTAATTAAGAAATTCGTAATCTGCATATCACTAGAAAACATGAAAATGACATAAAAGTTCAAGACAGAGTGTTTTTAAACATATTCCGAAATAAAATTCCTACTATACATTTAGATTTAGGAAACATGCAAGTATGTGAAAACTTCAGAAAAAAACAAAGAAAAATTGAGTGTACTTCACTGAAGTGGCCCAACACATGAATCCTGTAATATAATCTCTTTATTTCTCAATCCAGTCGGCTAACTTGAAAATGGTACAAAGAGCCCTCTGGTTCAAATCAGTACATCTATAGATGTGTTTAGAAATCCACAATCCACATTCAATACTTCGAAATGTGAAGTATTTATACAAAAACTCTTACAAAATATCCTAAAAAAAACTTAGGAATTATTCAAGGAAAAATAAATATCCTCATGCAAGAAGATAAAGACAACTATCTAACTAATGCAAGCTGTCCCTGCTCTTATTGAATTCATTATTTTTTTGTCTTTGATCTTTTGTTGATTTTCCTCTGGCTGTTTGCTCAATGCTGGATGTTTGTTAGGTAGTTGAGTGTCATTTACACTGGCAATATTTAACTCTACTTTGTAATTTATGTTTTGACTTTAACTCTGACTTTCACCTAATACACTTTAACTTTGATACTCTTTGAGTGTTTTTTTTTCACTGCATACTGTTACTGCTCTGTTTTATCTATTTTACCTTCATAGTAAATCAGTCAATTTGTCCCAAGCTTCTACTTCAGGTAACTTGATTTTTACCATCCTTCTGAATATCTCATCAGCCTCTGTATACTTTGAAAATGTAGGCTTGTTGATGAATAAATGTTTTACCTCATGTTGTAGGTAAAAAAAGGTTCTCAAAACTCTTGTAAAGTACTGTCCCCGTTGGAATTCCTTGCATGGATAAATTGTTTGCTTGTTCCTTAGCCACTTCTCTGAGTTTTTTGTCATAATCCTCTTGCTTTATCAATATGTCATTAATAACCAGTGGATTTGGAAAACCTTTCTGTCTCATAATATCAAACTTCATCATAAATCTAGTTAAGCCAAGCTCCATATTCTGACACTTTTCTTCTAGCTGTATCATTAAGTTCCTTTTGAACACCTTCCTGACTTTAAGAATTGTATCTGTCTTGTCACTAATTCCAATTTCTTCTAGTTCTTGCTTATTTTTGGAACTAAGAAACTTAATGATTTCATTAGCCTCTTCTGGCTTCTTACCAATTTCTTCCTTGATTTTATGGATGGCTTCACCTGCTGCCTTGATTAAATCTTTTTGTTCATAGATAACTTGAATGGATGGCCAAATATAATTGGCATATTCAATGATATTGGCCCATAATTGCTAATTGGCTTGTGCCATTGGTTCTTTCAGTGTTAAATATTTCTCTAATTTCTTCAATTTCTTTGTCAACCTGTTTGTTTTCTGTACTTCATTATTGTGCATAATCTGAACTAGTTTCTTCTTATCACTTAGACTTTTCAACTTTTCTTTGAGTCTGTTGATTTCATTAGTCTAGATAGACATTTCCTGTATTGCTTAAACTATTTTACCTGCTGCATCACTGGGCTGTGATGCTGTTGTAGATGACTCTGGTAATGTGGAAGGAAAAACTGTAGTGACTACATGAATAACAGTGACATGGACTTCTTCTGATCTGGCCTTTTTCTCCTGCACTAACTTGTCCATTTCATTTTCCATTTCTTTTAGTTGAGAAGTTAATTAAAGAATGAGGTTCATCATCTCATCTTTTTTTCCTTCATTTTCTAACACTTCGTTTGCTTGAGGATGTTCAGTAGGAGGTAGTTTTGGTTGTTTCTTTAATGCATCAATGTCTACATTCTTTTTCTTTATCAATTCTTCTGCAAATTTTACATTTTTAGGATCATATCCTACTTCAATAACCAAATATTTCAGTGATTTGAGTATGTTATCCTTAGCTTGTGAATATGCCTTTCTAACTTAGCTGATCTCTGATATTCCCTAGAGTGTTTTGTAGCTTCTGTAGACCCTTGGATTTAATTGTCATTTTAGAATATAGCATTTCACCAGCTTGTTTTTGAAATTCTATTTGGTCAATTAGATGAATATCTTTGGCTTGAACTTCATAGGATTTCTTTTTATAATCTGCTAATTATTTGGGATGATTGACTGTGGGCTACAGGAAGGTCATCTGCATCTTTCTACTCTTCGAGTAAAATGCAAAAGGAGATATTCTTTGGTCACTAGGTGACTGTTTCCAGTATTGGGTGTATGTATCAGCCTTTAATGTCTCATTTCTTAGCTTGATTTCTATATACTTCTACATGATGTCCTGTTCTTTCTTTGATGGCTTGCCGGATGAAGATACTTCAACACTATGCTGCTTTTGAATCATTTGAGTGTTTGATGTTGAAGGTTGGTGAATTTCTTCAGAAACTGCAGGAGGTGCATTGTCCTTTACCACTATATTTGTGTCAATCACTTCAATAGTTTCCAATTCTTCATTTACAAGATTTAATTTTGGCTTCTTCTTGTACATCAATTTGAATTTTGTTTCAGTTGTAGTCTATGTTGAGTGTGATCCTTATTCTCTGAATCTTTTAGAGTTACTATCTTCTTGGGTTGGATTCTGCAAGATGGAACTAGTATCACCTTGCTTCTCTGCATATTTTAAAGTGTTATCCAACCATTTAGACTGATTGGAGTATTTCTCAATGTCTGTATTTGACTCATGTACATAAGAATTTAATTTAAATTTGACTCTTAACTTGATTATTGCTCCTAAAGGATCATAACACCATTGGAAACTCTGATTGAACTTAAATTCCTGCAAATATTTTTCTGCTTGTGGACCTGCATCTCTACTGTTGCAAATAAAAAGGCCAACCTGATTCTTAATCTTAAACTATGTCTTATTTTTGGTTTCCAAGAAATTAATTGCATCAAAATTAAGGATATGCCTGATATACTCAAGTGCAAATAACCTCATTAGGAGGTATTTGGGCAGCTTATATGGAAAAAGATTAAATCCATATACCCTAATCTCTATATGATTCTGATAAAGGTACCAATATCCTGTCCTAATATGCTCTAATAATTGCAGGACCTTTTTAATTTCCTCGCTGACTCTTGGTTGACTTCTGTTGTTCAACATGTTAACAATAGGAAGGATGAAAGAGTCAATGAAGTCTGTGTATGTAGACTATGTATAGTCTTTTCTGATTAATGGAATCGAAAAGATAACTGACTATGGATTATCTTCAACATTCAGTTTTTGAAGGTTGATGGCAAATGTTTCAGACTGGAAATATAAGAAAATGTGGAACAATACTGATGAGTACTTGAAGACACCTTCTTCAGGAATTTTAACAAGTTGTTCATGGATTGAGTCAGCAAGGTATTGAGAAAATTTGAATATGGTAGCAGGAGGCTGAACAGGTGTGAAATTAGACAAGAAGCCTAAGACTAAAGCATGAACATGCTCATTTGTGAAATAACCCAGAATACATGACATCATAGTGATGATATGTCTGGTTCTTTCTAAAAATATTGCAGATGGGTAAGGATGATTAGTCTTGGAAGTTTCTATTGATGAGGGAATGAAATTTTGGAATATCTGGAACCTCTTGGGGAATTTCAGATTGAGATATAGCTGTGCAAGGTTCTCAATGGACAAAGGGGTTTCGTCTAGCCTAGGTTAAATCTGCAACATTTGATTTTTTGATTTAGCTGTGATAGTGAATATAATCTATTTACCAGGGGTTATTAGGACTCTTTGGCCAGGGAAATAACAAGTTTGGAAAAGCCTAATGACCTCTAGACACTGGAAGGTCTGTGGGAAAATGTACTTGGGCAAATTGGACTCCCAAATGAAAACCTCATCAGCTTGGTCAATTGATTTGTCATGGTTCCAATAGTGGAGCTAAAGAAGGTTAAACTTAGTGAAAAGGTCACTAATTTTAAAATATTTGTCTGCTAAAGGACTGTGTTCCACATCTACAACTGGAGGTTGCAGGGGATTAACTAATACAATTCTTTGAGAAGCCATATTTTTGTTAATTTTTATCAATTGATTACTCTTTTGACTCAAGAAATAGATTCTAGCCTCTTTAAAATACTATGAAAATATTATTTACAGTGTGCAAAAGGGTTTGAGATAAAATAGGAGATTTTTCTCTGGTCTACAATGCTTCAATTGATTAAATTTACTTTCTGTGATCAAAATAGTCTCAAGGTTTCAGGAATTTTGTGAAAATATGCCTAGGGTCTGCAGAAAAAAGGATAGGGAAGCAACATGGGTTTTCTTTTGGTCTGCAAAGGCTCATAACTGATTCAATTACTTATTACTTCCTTTATGTAATTAATTCCCTTGGTATTTCAGGAATACCTGGAGAAAATAAGCTTTTGATTTGTAGAAAGGTTCTTTGAGGCAACGAAAGGCTTTTCTGAGGCTTTGTTGATCTTTATGATGCTTCGGATTGTTTCTACAAATTCTTTGGCAGTAAGAGTCTCGAATTCTAGTTGAAAACTGGCTCAAAAATAGGTCAGTAGCTATTCTTAGCTCAGGAATAGGTCAGCAATGGCTCTATATGCGAAAATTGTTAGAGAAAGAACGGTGAAATAATGAAAAGGGCGGCTTTATGTGTTTTTAACCAAGAGTCGTTAAAAATTAATGCGCGGGTCAATTCAAATGGAAGGATGGTTTGAGAACGAGCAGAAATATTGTTGAGTGGTTTTAACATTGGTAGAAGTGGTTGGGCAGTATAATTTCTGAGGATGCAATGCAATCGAATGATGCCACATAGCAGGGGAGCGGGGTGCAAAAAATTCTCATTTCGCAAGGTGCTGGAGTGGTTAAAGATTGGGCAATCAGAGATGCGATAAGGCTTATTGGCCATTAGATCTGCTCAATCAAGATTCGATGGTTGGCAAAGAGTAGGGAACTCTCATAGATTTGGACAGGCGGGGCTCAGGGAATAACGTCATGTGATGGGATATATAAAAAGGTTAATATGTAGTGAAGTTATAAGGTGTGTCCAGGATATATCAAACATGGGAGAATAAAAAATATAGGTTTATAAATATATAAGGGGTTGTGGATAATATATATAAAGGGAAATTTAATACATATGAGATAAATGTATATACGAGACTTACTTAATAAAGTTAATCAATAGTTTTAAAATGAATGAGGGGGTTAAATGAAAATATGATGTAGGATAAATTACACTAAGTTTTAATAACATTGGGGTGAAATTTTCATATTGGGGCCCGACATATCCTAAAAAAATACTTAGGATAAGTCTATTTTGGGGTTTTTTTGGTGTATTTTTGAATGAAACTGGAAGTTAATTAAGGGTTTTACTTTTCCAAAGATAATATGTTTTTTAACTAAGGAAAAGGGATTTTTTATAGGGAAAATGAGTGAAGTAAGGGGGAGAGGATTAAAATTAAGGGCAAGGAGTATTTTTACAAGGAAAAATGAGTTTAGAGGGAAATTAGTAAATATTAAATGATCAATTTCTGTTATCCATGCCTTGTGAAAGCTTATTTTACCTACCCATCATCTACCCTAACATTTTTTCTTCATTTGTTTGGGTGCATTTAGTCTTGCAGACCCTTTTTATTTTTCTTTTAACAACAAGCTATCTAATTCTAACTGTATTACTTCCAAGGGCTCAGATTAAACTGTTGAGCTCCTTATTATTCTCTACCTAACTATTGATCTACCAAGGTTAAACAATTGGCTAGATCTTTATTCTCTATCTATCAGCATGAAATTTAAAGCATGAAAGATAAATATTTTGCAGTTTGACCTTTATGGATTGCGGAATTTGAATTTGCATCACTTTCATGATCTATTTTTATGTTTTTTTTTTTGGGGTTCATTTTTTATATTATTTTTTATCTTTTTCTTTCAGTCCTTTGATTTTTCTTTTAGGACTTTTACCCTCCTTACGTTTTTTTAATATGGGAAAACAATTGTACAAAGCAAAGTATGTACATATTACAAGAATAATCATAGTCAATTCAAAATTATGAATCCTATTATTATAGGACCCTAATAGTGGCTCCACATGGGGATGGAATTTCCTGGTGAAATGTCAAGAAATTTGAGATCATTTACCTTTGAACTTTGACTATGCTTGCCTTGAAACTATTTTTAGAGCTTTTCTTTATTCATACTTATGATATTTTGTCTTTAAAATCTTAGGGCCTTCTCTCTGGGCTTCAAATTTGCAAGAAAAACATCCAATTCAATCTAAACTCTGCAATGTTATGTACAATGACCAAGGTAAACAGAGTGAGTTAATGTTAATCAGGGGAATAGTAATGCTTCAACATCCTACTATTGATAGGTCCACCTGTCACATCTAATCCATCTAACTCCTTCAAAAAGAATGCATTGTTACCTCTGTAACCATAAATGACATAGTGACCTTTCCATAGGAAATAAAATTTACCATTTTTACCTTTTTCTTCTCTCTTGGAATCCCACTTAAGAACTTTATCACCTATGTAAAAATCATCTCCTTTGTTTTCTTATCAAATATTTCTTTAATATTATCTTGGAAAACTTGTGACTTGACATAGACTTCTTTCCTGGTTTGCTGCAAGTGTATGGTCTAATTTATCCTTCTCTAGATATCATTGGTTTCTACCTACAGTTCTTGGATCATATTCATCACTGGCACTCCTAAAGAGGATGGAAAGATATCATCCATCCCATACACTAGTTGATAAGGCGATGTACTAATGGAATTATTTGTGGTGAGTTTGTCTACCCATAAGGCATTAGTTAACCTTTTGTTCCAAGTCTTTTTATTGTCTTCTAATAGTTTCTTGATGATATTAATGTTGAGCCCTGAAATTCTCTTCTCTTTTGCAAAAATTCACTTCATTTCATCATTCCTTTATCATTTCATAGACCTAAAACTCAATGAGAATGACTAAGATTACTTAAAGGTTGCATACAATGATTAACTTATTGTACTTTTGTGATTTTGTTGTCTTAATGATTTTTGAACAGTTTTAGCTACAGAATTCAGTCATTATGTATCCAGTCAAGCGTTTCGTAGCTATTTTGGTGTTTACATATGTTACAGGTGTCATTTGAAGAAAAGGCACACATAGGTGGATTCCAAATCCTTCCTACATCATTCGTTACCTTCCACGAATACTGGATCAATAGCTGGAGATGCCTATGTATGTGGTCAAAGGAAAAGTCAAGTAAGTTATCTTCTATAAGAATCAAGATTCCTGATTTGCTTTACAGCAAATTAGGAATCCTAAAAGAGTTCTATTTTTATTTTAACTTTAAAACTACACCTGTACCTACTTTTATTCAATGTTAGTTATGTAATTGGATATAAATTCAGCTCGGTAATTCCGAGAGGAACAAGTTTGATACATATTTTATCATTCCCGTGATACTTTGTTTTCGAGCATTTTGATAATAGAAGGAGTAAAAATTTGATGTTGTTCTGAATACAACCTTGAGGAGTTAAAGGATTAATGCTGAATTGATAGCAGAGGGCCCCTACTATTCGAGGAAGCTTTACATGTTTTCTAGATAAGTAGTTTTCAATTCTATTTTCTCATATTTCCTTACTTAGACTACTTTCTGGAATTACATCTCTTAGCATTATGTTTCATGTCATTTTCTTAGATAAAATATCCTCATGATATTACAGTTAGGCTATTTCTCAAGCTTTTCCAATATATCTCTATTAAATGAATGGGATTTAATTGTAATATTTTGAGTTACTAGCATTTCAGTTTTTGTTATTTAGATTAAGAATATCCTCATTATCTACAGCTATTCTCTTTCTCAAGCTCTTTCAATATATCTCTACTATATGAATGAGATTTAGTTGTACTATTTTAAGTTATTATCATTTTCTATTCTTCAATTATATAGAAGATCCTCAACTTGTTGCAAACAACCTTTTTCAAAATCTCTTCCAATAAACCTCTAATCCATGAATGAGACTAAGTTGTAATATTGTGAGTTATTAATTCTTTTTCTTCATAAAAATATCCTTATCACATTATTATTAATCTCTTTCAAAAAACTCTTCCAACAAACCTCTAACTCATGAACGAGATTTAGTTGTGATGTTATAAGTTGTTTCAGCATTTCATAGGAGATCCTTACTACATTATAGTAATATTTTTCTCAAGCTTTTCCAATAAACCTTTATCATATGAATGATATTTCACTGTAATGTTCTAAGTTACTATTTTAATACTTTTTTTTTATGTTTTAGGAAGATCCTCACTCCATTAGAATTTAATCTCTTTCACAAGCTATTCCAACAAATCTCTAACTAAATGAATCAGATTATGTTGTAGTGTTTTGAGCTACTTATGATCTTCATGAATGATCATTTGAAAGTTGTAACATCCATGGATTAGGATTCTCTCTTTTCATAATTTTCTAATTATGAATAGTGATTGCAAATAAGCTCTGTTTTAATTCATTTATTAAGATTTATTTTTTCTCCCTTTTTGACATAGATTTAACCTCATTTTCTTAGCATAGAATAGCATACTAAGAATCAAACATAAAAAAACCCAAAGAATCAATAAAATACTGAAAACAATGAAATAATAAAAGAGATACTTAGGCACATATAGTGCAAATACACTTCACCACTTTACTGACCCTGGTCAATAACTTATGTTATCAATTTAGGACACTAAATTGACTAAAAATTTTGGCGTCGTTGCTGGGGAAGTGTAACTAGGTAGCCTTATTTCCTATTTCCAAAAAAAAATCAATGATATGTATAGAGAAAGTAATTCTAGGGGTAGATTTATAAGAGGCGGAAGCTTAATTTCCACAACTCCACTCACTCCACCAAGACCAAGAAGCAACACACCTCCAACTGAAACCCACATTCCATACTATACTGGTCATAATTTTCCAGAAGTTTCAAGAACAAATATCCCATCAGGAAGATCTCCCACTTCATCCAATGAAGAAATTCTAGAGGAAGAATATCCAAGGACTCCTACAGAAGGGATAACATTTTTCACTTCCACAAGAGAATATATTCCAGCAGAAGAATTACAAATCCCTAGTGAAGAGGAAGAAGAGGACTATTTCATCAATATACCCTTTATAGAAGAATCATAGAACAACTAGATCTTCCAACTGAACCTTATATCAGTTCAGAGGAATCTATCATGGCAGGAGAAGGGGAAGGAGAAGTCTTTAATGGAGAACATACACTATTGGAGGAGGTAGAGGAAGCGGAGGAGACAGAGGAAGAGGTAGAGGCATAGAAGAAGGTAGAGGAAGGTGAAATGTAAAAGGAGGAAGAGATATAAGGGTAACTGGAAGTCCTTTTGGATTCCCTATAATAGATGAAAAGACTAATGCAACTATGAAAAATATCTCACCCTCTATTCTTCCAAACTTTCATGGACTAAAAAGTGAAGATCCTGAGACCTTCTTATTTGAATTTGAAGTTCTATGTAGAACTTATGATTACCTACAAGATGCTCAGAAACTTAAACTATTTCATTCAACATTGAAAGGAGAAGCATTAAAATGGTTAATGAGTTTAATCACTAGGTCTATTAGGACATGGGATTAAATGAGGAAAGCATTTGTAGATAGATATTTGTATTATTTTATACCAGTCAACCATAATGAAGAAGTGTTCAAGATGATGCAGAAAGAGGATCAAAATCTGGAAGATTTGTTGGAAATATTTAACTATAACATCAAGAGGGAAAAAATGGAAAAATTGGACCAAGATACTTTGAAAGCTCTTTTGTTGACGATAATTAAGGATGAATGGATAGATATTCTTAATATGATGGGGAAAGGAGACATATCTCAACTTTAATTACCTGATATAGTAGAACTATGTATTAATATTTCAAGAGGAAAATATAATATTCTAAAAGGACCAAGAGACCCTGCTCTTGTAAGGGAAAGCAAATATGTAGCTGGAATAGTAAGTAGGGAAGATATAGGAAATATTCTTGATGAATTCAAAACTGACATTCTAGGGAGTCTTAGTGAGAAAATATACACCCTTAAGCTACAAAACAAGCAGAAAGCTGAAACTGATGCCTTAGCAATCTTTTGTCCCAAATGTAGGAAGAAGCATGCCTTAAGAGAATTTCCTTTGGATGAAAAAGTAATAGAAACTTGTGAAATTTGTTCAAAAAGACATGAGACCAAGAATTGTCCCTCAATCCCTGGCCCTAAAGTTGTCTTTCAAGAAGAAACAACCACAAATTCCATAGAATCTCTTAATTTTGTCTCTATAAGACCTTGGCAGGGACCTCAAACACAAGGGTTTAGTAATCAAATGTGTAATCAACCCCAACCTAATTGGAACTCTTGGCAGCAACCTTGGCTCCAATTTCAAAACCAATCTCAACCTTGGGCTCAAGGGGAAAAAAAATCCTTATGGAAAGTTCTCCCAGTATTATCAATATCCACCCTCATATCCATCATATCCAAACTTTCCTCCTCAACAAAATCCTCAGCATAATCCACAAATTCAAAATCAAAATCAAAATCCACCACTTCCATTACCATTTCCTCAAAAATAAAATCAGTTACCTGCCCAACCAATACCAAACCCAAATAATAAAAACCCTCAGAATACATATATGATAGAAGGTCAACAATTTCCAACCTATTTGATTACTCCTTTAGACCTTAATGATGTTCAACTTAGGTTTGGAAGAATACTTGAGAAGAAGAAACCTTTTGTAATTATAAAAGAACAAAAAATTCCGAGGAAGATTCTCTACGGGTAAATAAAAGTCTTGAAGAAAGCACATCTTTTCAAGACCAAAATATTGAAAAATCAAAACAGGAAGAACCAATAATTTAAACTCCTATGTTAGAACAACCATCAACATCTACTACTACACCTCCTTTTCCTAAGAGACTAAAAATTGATAGAGGTGTAGAGAAACAAATTATGATGCCTAAATATGATTTCCTAGATGAGTTAAGAAATGTTTGTATTAAGATTCCATTATTGTAGGCCATCAAGGAAATCCCAATTCTAGCAAAGACAATAAAGGAATTGAGTATGAAAAAAACAGGAAAAAGAATAAAAGAGATCAAGAAAATACAACTGGTAGGAAAAATAGTAGACATAATGATGGGAAAGATTGCCATTCCAAAATATCTAGATCCCAGAAATCTAGTTGTTAAGATACATATCAATGGAATTGAAATTCCAAACACACTTATTGATCTAGGAGCAGCAATCAATATCATGAGTAGGCAAATCATGGAAAAACTAAAACTTTCCAATCTTATTTTTACACCCACACTATTACAATTAGCAGATAGATCTGTAATCAAACCATATGGGGTATTATAAGGCATTCTAGTGTCCTTATATTCTTGGGAGTATCCTGTGAATTTCACGATCCTAACTCCTAAAAATGATCTAGGAGGACATCCTATTATATTAGAAAGACCTTGGTTAGCTATAGCTAATGCTTTCATTAGCTGTAGATCTAGTGATATGTACATTTCTGATGGAATTTCAAGCAAGAAATTCACCTTGTATCCTAAAACAAGAACAATCAAAAAATTAGATGATACTCAATGGATTGATGATGAAGAAGATATACAACCTCTCTTCACTATTTCAGAAATTAGTGAAGATAGTCAGATTCTGAATACCTTAGAAAATCATGAATATTCTTCACAATACAAACGTGAAAAATTTAAATAAGAATCCAATATTGAGTTTTTTTCATCAAGATAGATGTCTCTTTACTCTATGGAAGAATTTGGCAGCTCTACAATTGAAATATTCCCCAAAAAAACCTTAAACATAAACAAAAACCTAGAAAAATTTCAACAAGAAAAGATAGTCAAAATATTACAGAGACACTCTTCTGCATATGCATGGGAGTACACTAATATGAAAGGGATAAACCCTAAGATGTGCACTCATCATATCTACATAGAGGAAAATTATAAACCAATCAGACAGCCTTAGAGAAGGATGAATCCAAACCTTAGGGAGATTGTTAAAGAAGAGTTGCAGAAATTGTTAATTGTCAACTTTATTTATCCCATTTCAGACAGCCAGTGGGTTTCTCCTTTTGTGATTGTACCTAAGAAGAATGGTAAATGGAGGGTATGAATTGAATACCAGGAATTAAACAAATCTACTCTTAAAGATCATTTTCCTTTACCTTTCATAGATCAAGTGTTAGATACATTAGCAGGAAAAAATTACTTTTCATTTTTGGATGGTTTCAGTGGTTATAATCAAATACAAGTTGCACTTGAGGATCAAGATAAAACCACATTTACCTATTCTTGGGGTACCTATGCCTACTGAGTATTACCTTTTGGATTTTTCAATGCACCTACAACATTCCAAAGGGCAATATTAGGAATATTTTCAGATCTAATACATGACTGTGTAGAGGTATACATGGATGACTTCACAGTCTATGGAAACATAATTGAAGAAGCCTTAGCAAACTTGGAAAAAGTTCTAAGAAGATGTCAAAAAGAAAACCTTTCATTAAGTCATGAAAAGTGTTTTATGATGTTTACTGAAGGGATTGTCCTAGGACATCACATTCCAGGAGATGGGATTACAGTTGATAAGTCAAAGTTGAAGTCATCTCTAGACTATTAGTTCCAAGTTGCGAGAAATATGTTAGGAGTTTTCTAGGATTTACAGGATATTATAGAATATTTATAGAAAACTTTACCAAGATAGCATCTCCACTTTTCAAACTACTTACCAAGGGCTATGAATTCAATTGGAATCTTGACTGCCAGTTAGCCTTTGAAACCCTGAATACAAAAATCTCTGAAGAACCTATTTTAAGGGGACCTAACTGGAAATTACCTTTTCACATTTCGACAGATGCCTCAGATATAGCTTTAGGAGCTGTGTTGGGACAAAAAGACTTGATTCCTTTTTCCATCTACTATACAAGTAAAAATTTGACTCCTTCAGAGTTGAATTGTACTGTAACTGAAAAAGAGTTTTTAGTTGTTGTTCATGCCATAAATAAATTCAGACACTATATAACATGCTATGAAACCTTTTTCACACAGATCACTCTGCAATTAGGTATTTAATGAAAAAAATAGTTACTAATGGCAGAGTCACAAGATGGTTATTACTTTTACAAGAATTTAACATCACCATTCTAGATAGGCCTGGAAAACAAAATACAGTGGCTAATTTCCTATCTAGACTCAAAAACATTAAATACAACACTCCAGTTGAAGATCAATTCCCTGATGAATATCTCTTTGCATTTACTACTCAAACTCCTTGGTTTGCTAACATTGCCAATTATCTAGTTTCAGGTAAATTTCCTTCAATTATGAATGCAAGAGACAAAAGGAAAATCATTTTTGACAGTGAAAAATATTCATGGATTGCTAATGAGTTATACAAAACATGTCTAGACTTTATTATCAGAAGATGTGTTCGAGAAGAGGAGATGCCTGAGATTCTCAAGGCATGTCATGATGAACCTTGTGGTGGACACTTTGCTTATAAGAGGATAGCTTATAAGATCCTTCACTTAGGATATTATTGGCCATCCCTCTTCAAAGATGCTAAAGAGTATGTCAAAAGGTGTGACAATTTCCAAAGGGTAGAGAAACCTTCCCCTTCAGGTGAAATGCCATTGCAACCTCAGGTATATATTGAACCTTTTGAGAAATGGGCTTTGGATTTTTTAGGACCTATTAATCCTCCATCAAAGTAAAAGAAATATATATTAGTTTGCACTGATTATGTTACCAAATCGGTAGAGGCCAAGCCATTAATTTCTGCTACTGAATCATCTGTAGTTAATTTTCTTTTTGAGGATATTTTTACTTGTTTTGGTGTCCCAAGAGAAATTTTTACAGATCAAGCAGCTTAATTCACATCAAAGATGGTGGAGAAAATGGTAGAGAAGTACAAAATTAGACACAGGAAATCCACTCCTTACCATCCACAAAAAAATGGTCAAGTATAATCTACCAATAAGGTCATTGAAGGGATCCTAACAAAGACTGTTCATTTACATTGAAGATATTGGGAAGAAAGGCTTCCTGAAGCCTTATGGGCCTACAGAACTACATGGAGAAACACAACAGGTCACACCCCTTATGAACTTGTTTATGGAAAACAAGTCTTGTTTCCCGTAGAGCTTCAGATCCAAACTTTGAAAATGGCAGTCCAGTTAGGACTTGATCTAACAGAAGCAAAAAATCACAGACTGGAGCAGATTAATGAATTAGATGAGATCATACAAGATGCAGTCCAGAGAACAAGCATAGTCCAACAAAAAAGGACTAGATGGCATGATAAGTACATCAAAGAAAAGAAATTTAAAGAAGGTGACTGGGCCCTCTTATTTGATTCAAAGTTCAAGGATTTTCAAGGTAAATTCCAAACTCATTGGCTTGGGCCATATGAAATTGTGAAAATCTTTAAAAATGGAGCAATAAAAATTAGGACAATAGATGAAGGAAAGGTAGCTTTTCTTGTAAATGGACACGAACTGAAATTGTATCATAAGCCACTTTCAAGAGAAGAATTTGTCAATAAATTCCAAGATAACATTGATATGAAGTTAGTGAAGAAGAATTATTATTATTCACCAAATTAATTATATTTTTCTTCAATCATTTGAATATATATATATATATATATATATATATATATATATATATAAATATATATGTATGTATGTATGTATGTATGTAAAAATAAAATTATAAATATGAAAGCCAATCATTGATTGGCATGTTTATACAGAAAGTATAAGGTGAAAATCAGAATTCTTCTAACACTTTAGACTTTCAAAATTGGTTCTTTTTCTACAATTAAGTATCATAAAATTATAAGTTGCGGATTCACTTTTCATACTTCACTTCATACTTCATTCCATTCCATATTCCATGATCCATCTCATTCCATTCCATATTTCACTTCATCCATATTTCATTCCATTCCATTCCATATTTCAGAATTTTAACAGGTACATTCTGCAGCTATCTGTTTTATAGCCGAGCCTGTTCTGCAACCAATTGACTTTGCAAGCCTGCTTCAATAAACAAAGGATGAGTCAAAGAAGATTGTGGAGCTTAAAAGATCAATATTTTTTGGATGAAGGACAAGCACAACAAAGCAACAAAATAAAAAAGGCTAAGGTAAACTGTGTGAAATTATTTTTGATAGCAAAACATTAAAGATATAATATGGTTAAATCATATGTTTCCTAAAGCTATTTTATCATTCGAATTGATCCTTGCCTATCATAAAAATTCCTTGACTAAATCCCTTACATTTCGCTCCATAACAATTCATCATTAATTAAAAGATTAACGGAAAAAACATAGATGTGACCTATTAGATCATGTCCTTAGATCGTATCATTTATTGATGAATTTTGAAAATCATCATAAGATCTCTTCGCGGTCTTTTATCCCATATCAAAATCTTAACCCATTCATTCATCAGTAGAGAAGTCATTTTAAGGGTAAAACAACCTTCCGCAGCTACTCCTTCTTTAGACAGAAGATTAGAAACAGAGCAGTGGATATAAGCCAGAGAAAGGGAGTAGTTTGTATCAAGGAGAAATGGGACTTATTGTGAGATCAGAGCCAATTGGGACCAAATATTTAGAAGGATACCGTCAGTTCAAGGAATTATTACAGCAGAATGGATGGCTGAGCTTTATAGAGAAGTTCAATGGATTCCATAAAGAAATCATGAAGTCATTTTCAAAGTCATTCGATGGATCAGAGGTAGAAATTGAGGACATAAATTTCACCATCACAGAATAATTCATAGCAGAAGCGACATAATTACCAAGACAGGGAGAACATTGGTTTAAAAACAAAGAGTTTCATAATGAAACCTGGAAACAAATGCTAAAAGCCTAGGTATGGACATTTTAGTGTTTAGAAAAGGTATTCATAGTACAACTTTGAAAAATAAATGGAGGAATATGTTGTTCATTTTACAAAAATTCATACCCTGTGAGGGTAGATTTGGCACTTTGTATGTTTATCATATTAGACTGATGATGGATTTCTTAGATGACGAAATAAATCTACCCTTCTTCCTACTTAATATTTTGAAAAGGATGGCCTATAATGTTCAAAAAAGACTTCAGTTCCTAGAAACTACTTTGTATCATCATGGCCTAATTAAAATATTAATTGAGTTTCATTTGAAGAAAGTAGGAGATAGCTGGGATGAATTCCTCCTGAGAAACCATTTTGAAGAACTAGAAGAAACACTATCTAAAGAAGAACCTGTAAGAAGAAGTAGGAGGGGAAAAATGGTTAAAAATATTGAGATCAAACCTGATGCATCAACACAGGAAGATAGTGAAGAAGTAATCTCTAAAAAATTGATAAAGATCCGAAAACAACTCAAGAATAAAAGAAAGGAGAAATTAACAAGTGAATGTGTTGAAGAAAAAGATGAAAATCCACCTAAATTGAGAAGAGGCTCTAGGCTTAAAGGCATGGTGAAAAAGACAGGGACTAAGGAAACATGAGTTATAAATATTGAAGAAGAAGAAACTCCAATCCAATCTCCAGTTGATAGATCTCCTTCGCACCAGTATGAAAAATACCCTAACAGAAGATCCCCAGATATAGATCCAGTTCAAAAACATATTTATGATTATGTGGAATCTCTAGAACAAAGGGCCTTAGAAAATCGAGAAAGATCTCTCAGTCCGCAAGAACTTCCAATAGAAATTTTGAGAAGAGAAAATTATGAATTGGAGATATTGAATAACCATATCAAGAATGAAAATGAAATCTTAAGAGAGCAGGTCAAATTGAAGAGTAGCATGAACAACACTCTCTCAGTAAATGAAAACATTGTATAAAGCAAACAAGAAGCTAAAGAAGAGAAGCAAGAAACTAAACAGGGCACTCATTAATATCAGGTTCAAATGATTTATGAGGAAACCCAGAATGGCATTGACCACCAGAATAAGCAGAAAAAGGAGGCTAGATGTTCTTGCAGAAGTATCAGTGCAAATGGAATAAATTTTTGATGAAGTTGCATGAGGACATGCAAGATTTTTGTAGTGGGGGTATGTTGAGCCCTGAAATTGTCTTCTCTTTTGCCAAACTTCACTTCATTTCATCATTCCTTTATCATTTCATAAACCTATAACTAAATGAGAATGACTAATATTACTTAAAGGTTGCATATAATGATTAACTTATTGTACTTTTGTGATTTTGTTGTCTTAATGATTTTTGAACATTTTTAGCTACAGAATGTAGTCATTCTGTAGCCAATCAAGCGTTCCATAGCTATTTTGGTGTTTACATAAGTTACAGGTGTCATTTGGAGAAAAGGAACACATAGGTGGATTCCAAATCTTTCCTACATCATTCGTTCCCTTCCACGAAGACTAGATTTATAGCTGGAGGTACCTATGCACGTGGTCAAAGAAAAAGTCAATCAAACTATCTTCTACAGAAATCAGGACTCCTGATTTTGCTTTACAACAAATCAGGAATCCTAAAAGAGTTTCAATTTGATTTTGACTTTAAAACTATACCTGTACCTACTTTTGAACAACGTTAGTTATGTAATTGCATATAAATTCAGCTCGGTAATTCCTAGAGGAACACGTTTGATACATATTTTATCATTACTGCGATACTCTGTTTTTAAGAATTTTGATAATAGAAGGAGTAAAACTTTGATGTTGTTCTGAATACAACCTTGAGGAGTTAAAGGATTAATGCTGAATTGATAGCAGAGGACCCCTGCTATTCGAGGAAGCTTTATATGTTTTCTAGATAAGTAGTTTTCAATTCTCTTTTGTCATAATTCCTTACTTAGACTGATTTTTGAAATTATATCTTTTAGCATTATGTTTCATGTCATTTTCTTAGATAAAAGATACTCATGATATTAAAGCTAGTCTTTTTCTCAAGTTCTTCCAATATATCTCTATTAAATGAATGGGATTTAATTGTAATATTCCGAGTTACTAGAATTTCAATTTCTGTTATTTAGATTAAAAAGATCCTCATTATATTACATCTATTCTCTTTCTCAAGCTCTTCCAATATATCACTACTATATGAATGGGATTTAGTTGTACTATTTTGAGTTATTAGCATTTTCTACTCTACAATTAGATAGAAGATCCTCATCTTATTACCAACAATATTTTTCAAAATCTCTTCCAATAAACCTCTAAATCAAGAATAAGACTTAGTTGTAATACTATGGGTTACTGATTGTTTGTTTTATAGAAGATCCTTATCACATTATGCCTAATCTATTTCAATAAACTTTTCCAACAAACCTCTAACTCATGAATGAGATCTAGTTGTAATGTCATAAGTTGTTTCAGCTTTTCATAGGAGATCCTTATTACATTATAGTAATATTTTTCTCAAGCTATTCCAATACACCTTTATCATAAGAATGAGATTTCACTGTAATGTTCTAAGTTACTGTTTGTTTTAATACTTATTTTCTATTTTAGGAAGATCCTCACTGCATTAGAATTTAATCTCTTTCACAAGATATTCCAACAAATCTCTAACTAAATGAATCAGAGTAAGTTATAGTGTTTTGGGTTACCTTTCATTTTCATGAATAGTTCATTTGAAAGCTATAATATCCATGGATTAGGACTCTCTGTTTTCATCATTTTCTAATTAGGGATAGAACTTGCAACTAAACTATGTTTTGATTCATTAAGATTTCTTTTTTTTCCTTTTTGACATAGATTTAACTTCATCTTCTTAACCTAGAATAGCATACTAAGAATCAAACATAACAAAACCAAAAACATCAATAAAACACTGAAAACAACAAAATAATAAAAGGGATACTTAGGCACATATAGCGCAAGTACACTTCATCAATTTACTAGCCCTAGTCGATAATTTATGTTATCAATTTAGGACACTAAATTGACTAAACAATTAACAAGGATTTTATTTGAGTATTCAGCAAGACCATTACCTTCAGGGTAATAGGCAGTGGAATGGCCAAGGCTGATGTGGTATTTGTTACATAAGTCAATCATTTTCTTAGACTTGAAAGCAGCTGCATTATAAGTAATGAGATTTTGGGGGCATCCAAATCTAGACAATATATTGTTTTCTAGAAATGAGATTATGAAAGAATGAGTGGCTTGCCTAGAAGGAATGGCTTCTATCCACTTGGTGAAATAGTTTGTGGCTGTCAAAATCCATTTGTGTTGGGCCAAGGGTGGGTGAATTTTACCAATGAAGTCTAAACCCCTTTGTTGAAATGGAATTTCTGTGGAGATGGGTTTAAGGGGTAAAGGTAGTACTTTCTTCTTCCCCTCAAAGATCTGGCATTTGTGACAGGAGCTCACATACTTTATTACATCTGCAAAAAGAGTAGGCCAGTAAAAACCAGCCCTCAATTTTTTTTTTTTTTTCAGTTGATTTCCGGTAAAGGTGTCCTCCACAATCACCTGCATGAAAATATTCCATAGATTTATCAGCTTCATCTTTAAGTAAACAATTCAATAAAATTTCACCATGATCTTTCCAAAATAGAGCATTATCTATGATAAAAAATTCCATTGCTTTTAAATTTAAAAACCTGGCTTTAGTTCTAGACAATATAGGAGGAGCTTGTAAGTTTAGTAATACAAATATGATATCTACATACCATGCTGAATTTAAGAACGCTTCACTGATCTTTGGAGTTTTCATCTCTTCCTGATCATCTAATTGAGCAATAAAATTTATATCTCAGGCCTGACAGTTCGATTCAGCCATGAGTTTGGCTAATCCTTGGCCTTTAATGAGTTTGGTGGGTTTAATTTCCATGTCATATTCCAAAATAGTAGCAATCGACTTGCCTCTCTTGCCATCAGGCCCATTCTGAGTAATAATTTCCTTTACTACTGAATTTAGGACATATGAAATAATGTGTGAATATAAGATGTACACTATAAAGTCTTTGATAGCGTTTACTAAATTCAGTTCTTGTTCTTCCATTATGTTATACTTCAGTGTGGCATCTCTTAGTGATTTGATGAAAAAGGCAATGGGCTGTTCATAACCCTGATCACTCTTCTGCAGTAAAACTGAAGCAATAGTATGTTCTAAAGAAAAGAAAAAATAATAATTTTTTTTTTGAAATCAGGACTTATTAGGACTGGTGTTTTTGTAAGGGCTTGTTTGATTGGTTCAAACAATTGTTTGGCCTCCACTGTCCATGTAAGTGCTGAGTCTTTCTTCAACATGTTATTTAGTTCTATAATTATTTCTACTAAATTTGAAATGAATCTTCTAAGAAAATTTATTTTACCTAAGAAAGCCTACAATTCCTTAATATTTCTGGGATGACTTATGTTCAAAATGGCCTCTATTCTAGCTAGGTCTATCCTAATTCCCTCTTTTGATATTATATGTCCTAATAGTTTACCTTCTTCAAGTCCAAAGAGAGTCTTTTTGGGATACAAAGAAATACCAAATTTCTTGCATTTAATAAACACTTGTCTCAGATGATCTAGATGTTCATTGTCAGTTTTTGAAAATACAATTATATCATTTAAATAAATTACAATAAAATAATGAATTTATTTGGCAAAAGCTATATCCATTACTCTCTGGAATGTGGCTCATGCATTCATTAATTCAAAAGGATTTTTCAAATACGTGAAAGTACCCCATAGAGTGGTAAATGTTGTCTTTAGTTGGTCTTCTGGCTGAACTAAGATCTTATTATACCCAGAGAATCCATCAAGTAATGAAATCCTAGATGAACCAACCACCCTCTTTAAAATATGATCCATCTTAGGGAGGGGGTAGTTATCTTTTAGAGACACCTTGTTTAAATTTTGGAAGTCAACACAAAGTCTGATTTCCCTTGTTTTATTCCTAGTGCGAACTAAGTTTGAAACCCAATCAGAATATCTGATAGGTGCACTAATATGAACTTCATACACCCTCTTTACCTCTTTTTCAATTAAAGGCATTAGAATTGGATTTATTTTCCTAAACTTCTGTTGAAAAGGTTTTGTATCTTCTTTGATAGGTATTTTGTGTTGTTTTATGCTAGTGTCATAAGATTTAAGGTCGTCATAACTCCACGCAAATACATCCTGAAATTCCTTAAATAGAGCTATGTATTTCACTTTTTCCTCTTCAGGTAATGATTTCGAAAGTTTGATGAGCTTAGGTTTCTATTCTATATCTCATCTTAATGGTTCCATCATTAGGGGAACTTTGAGGTCTAAAATGGGCCTCCTAAGAAAAATGTACAAAAAAATAAACTTTATAAGAACCAATAGGATTCAAGATGATGATGTCAACCATGGGGAATGATTCAACATTTTTTAAGTAAAAGGGTAAAAATATTAAAAAATAATAAAATAATAAAACTACTTTTTCAACTCGTATTTTCAACTTATCTCCCAAATTTTTTACTAAAATTTTGAGTGAGAATACTTGTTGGATGAAAAATTTAATTCCTCATCTAATTATTACCCATGTTTAATACTTTTGATGGACCGTGCTACATGAAAAATTAGAAATACATTAAAAACATGATTGCAATCACATTTTTCATGTAGTTCTCATTTTTCGTGTAATAGAAAGTATGGAACATGGGTACTCCTTGGATTATGAATTAAATTTTGCATCGAAAAAGTACTCCCACTTGAAATTTGAGTAAAACATTTGGGAGATGAGTTGAAAATAAGAGTTGAAAAAGTAGTTTTTTTATTTTTCCCTCTAAAATTTAATGATGTAACGAAATCTTATTTGATTATTTCCACTATTATTTTATAATTTCCTTAAGAGGCCCATTTTAGACCTCAAAATTTCCCTAATTCTTTGGTTTTCTTGAAACATAATTTGAATCAAAAAGATCTTCTAATGGGGTTAATCCCTTAGGTAAAAAGTTATTCTTAAGGTTTAAAATGTCAGAATCATCATCTGTTATTTTTTCTATTTCTACCTTTTCTAATTTTTCTATTTCTACTTGAGTGAATTTAGTGAGTTAAGTGAAATCTAAATTATTTACATCTATCTCACTGTCTATTTTATCATCTACTATATAATCTGTATCTATGTTACAATTCTGGAATTCTCCCTCAACATTCATAAAGTGATAGATTTGAGTATCCTGTTTACAAATTTGCCAATATTTTGAGTTGTCTGGTATAGCGGGCCTATGTCTTACCTCTGTTATATATTGGTGATTTGGTTGGAAAGGAAAATTGCAGGTGCTAGCAAAATTTTCTAAAATGTGTGCATGTATGTTATGTTTTCTAGGAATTACAACAAAGTCAAATTCAAGAAATTATTTAATCAGATCTAAAATTGCTTCTTTGTATTGGCTTAATCTAGGATTATACACTGAATATTATCCTCTAATTTTTTTTACAATTAATTCGGAGTCTCCCATGATAGAAACTCTTTTTCCTCCTAAATTTCTAACAATCTATGGTCCTAAGATTAAAGCTTCATATTCTGCCATGTTGTTTGTACATTTAAAGTTTAATCTAAAGGCATGACCTTCTCAATGATTTTTTTCCATGTTATGAATCCAAAATCCTGTCCCTGCTCCTAATTTGTTCACTGAGCCATCAAATTCTAAGTTCCACATTGATTCATGAAATATTTTGTCACTGCCAACTTCCTTCTTTTTCTGTTTTAAATCTGTGTTTTTATTTACGATAGACTCTGAATTACACAAAATAAAGGAATCCATATCAGAATGTACAGAGTAAATGAGATAATTCTGAGGTTGTTTTTTACTACTGACCATGTACTTCATTAGAGTTTCTCTGTAAAATTTCTTGGGTTGACCAAATACTGAAATACTGAAATAATACATGTCTAATTGTAGATGTCCCTGCAGTTTTTATCCCCATGAGCGAGATAATAACATTCCATACATAGGAGGGATATCAGTTGCTACAGTATCCATAGCTATACTTTTTCATGGGTATTGAACTAAAGTGACACATAAATATTTTATTAAGCCAAGACATTTCACTTTACTAGAGTCAAAAGAGAAGAGATATTTGTATGGTCTAGTAACATCTAAATTCAAATTTTCCATGATGGCTTTTAGCATTAAGTTATGGGATGCTCCTAAATCTAGAATAATATTGTGTAGGATTTGATCATGTATAATCAAGCTAATATAGAAAGGAGGAACACCAACTTCTTGATTTTTCCATTTACCTCTGGGCCAAAAAGTAGTTATGGTTTATCATTACTTAGATTTATAGAGTCTTCTCCTTCATTGATGTTCAAGGTTTCAATGATTTTTGATTTGTATAAATCATGTTTTACCAACTCTGTCAAAGGAATTGTTATTTTTAGTTTGGTAATTTCAGTTTGGATGTTAAATGGTGTTTGTGTTTTTCCTAACTAAATGGTTTCTTCTTTAGTAACTGTAGTTTGAGTGTGTTTTTCATATTTATCTACAGTTGTTTTTTCTGTTTGTGTTTCCACTGTTTTGTTGTTTTCAATCTTCTTTTCAGGGATAGTTTGAGTTACAGTGGAAGTTTTGGTAGATTTTGAAGTTTCAATAGTTGTTTTGGCAGTAGTTGTTTTAGGATCATCTAATTTTGGATCAGCAACAAATGTTTTTGGATTAGCTAAAGTTTTAGCAGAAGGTGTAGTTTTAGCAGAGGCTATTGTTTTAGTAGCAACAAATTTTTGAGGATGAACTAAAGTTTTAACAATAGTATCTGTAATGTCTACAATTTTAGGATTTGGTGCAATTTTTGGACTAGAAATTTTCTAATTAGGATTTGAATTTTTCGGATTTTAACTAGAGTTTTGTTGGGTTTCTCTAGGGACGATTTGCAACACTTTGGTTGTATGACCTTCTACGGTTTTCTTGGTCTGAGTTTGTGTAGATTTCTTAGTAGGGGCTTATACATTTTTCTTACTCCTAAGTTTATATTGCTTCTGAAATTCATCAATGGAAAACTCATAACCTTGCTTATAATCAAAAGACTCTCCATATTCTAACTGTAACTATTGTAATTCATATAATTCATGTTCTTATTGTGTAATAAAAATACTAGTATCATCATTGATTCCCATTAAGTTAATCTAAGTGCCTTCATCATCTTCATTTTGGTGAGAAATTAAAGCATAGTTCTCTTGGAAAGGTGGTCTTATTTTTTGGTCAGGTGTTGATTCTTTAGATTTACCAGTGTTGGTTTTTTTTCTAAAATTGGGATTTCTTATTTGAGGACCTTGTTGTTGATTACCCCACTATCATTTCCTTTCCATAATTTCTAGTCTATCCATCATTTTTTCCATGGCTTTTGCTAAATTATCTATTTTACAATCCGATGTAGATGTTTCCTCTTTTATTGTTACCCTTCTTTCATTTCTCATTCTTGCTCTCTTAGCTAAAAAATTGGCTTCTACACTAATTGCAATTTTTTGTGTTTTTTCTAGTGTTTCTAGGTTCCTTTCCCTCGGTTGGTATGACATATCCATATCAAAACCATCAGGAAATTTGAGTAAAGCTAGAACTGGTGGAGGTTTAATGTTTGTTGGAATAGCATTATAGATACTGTTGAATTTAGTACAATAGTCTTGAACTGACTCATTAGGTCCTCTTTTTACGTGTTCATATTCAGACAAAATTTGTAAAGGATTCTTATTTTTCTCCCATCTACTGATAAACAATCTATGGAAGGCTTATAAATCAACAATATGATTGGCAGATAAAGCTTTAAACTATTTCTTTACTTCTCCAGCAAAATTTTGGGCAAACAGTCTCATTTGGACATCATATTCATAAATTTCATGCAATTCAAAGTAATCATGTTAACATGTCATTGTGTAATGTATTGACTAGTTCCATCAAATTGAGGGATTTTACTTTGATAATCTTAGAGCATGTTATGAAATTGACCAGGTAGAATCAAAGGAGAATATCTGGCTACCATGGCTAAGATTATAGTTGGGCTGGGAGGTCAATGTGTGGTGCCTGGTGATGGGGTTGAGGTACTTGCACATGAGGTTGGTACACTAGAATATGTACTTGGGAATGTGGTTGAAGTACTTAAAATGCAGCAGTAGTGCTAGAAGATGAACTTGCAGTATTTTGGGATGGAAATAAAACTCTAGGTTGAAGAGGAAGCTTAGGGATAAAGGATTCAGTGGAATGAGGTGTAGTGGAAATAATAGATGAGGTGGTACTAAATAAATTTGAATTTATAGACTCTAAATGATTGGTATAATTCTTAGGGGTATAGGTAGAAAAGCAGTAAATTAAACAAAATGATGGAAATAAGCTTCATCAATTTCCTTAATAAAAGTTACAGTTGAAGCATCAAGTTTATCATAAGGTTCTAGAGATTTTTGATGTGAATCAAGTGAAATACTTTCCTTTTTAGTTTCAATGAATGAAATGAAATCAGGATCTGTTACACTATCATAGATGGAACTTTCTAATTTAGTTCTAAACAAAGATTTCTCAAAAGCTAAATCAAATTCAATGTCTTGTAAACTTGATAATTTATTGGGGAGGGAATTTGCCTTGAT
Organism: Pinus albicaulis; assembly: GCA_034641835.2. Classification (NCBI taxonomy): domain Eukaryota; kingdom Viridiplantae; phylum Streptophyta; class Pinopsida; order Pinales; family Pinaceae; genus Pinus; species Pinus albicaulis. The sequence goes on from CM076579.1 coordinate 29,079,512, forward strand.
CAATGGATTTTTATTACCTAAAATTTCTACTTTTTTGTTTTTCTTTACAATTCTATCAGGATTATCTACTATTATAGTAGGTTCTCGATCATGATTAGACCTAGTATAGTAGGTTCTTCTGGAAGCCAAAATTTTAATTTTTTAATGAAAAGTTTACTCACAACCCTAAAACAACCTTAAGGCAAAAATATAAGTAAAAGTATTTCCTTTAAGGTTTATTTTACACTGAGGACTGTTGTCACCAGTATGGTCGCTAGTATTTTATCACTCCAATAATTCTCAAAGGTTGTTTATATTTTGGTTTAAATAAAATTAGAGGTAATCGCAAACCTACTTTTAAGCCTTAGGATCTAGCCTTCCTAATGCTCAGAGAGGGCTCTCTCTATAGGATTTATCTTTGTTGATTTTATTTTATTTTAGGCTAGTTATGTGGGATTACTTAGGATTTGATTTTGGGTTTGGTTTGGTGGTGGAATCACTAGTTCATATGGATAGATGTAGGTATGCTTACCATTGGGCTAATGGATTCAAAGTGTTCACAGGGCAAGATAGCTGAGTAACTTCAAATCTTTAGGCTGATTGTCAAAATGGTTTTAATCAGGATGAGAGAGAAATTAAGGGTTCTCAGATCCAAAAAATGAGGGAAATGACAGAGGTCAATCGAAACTACGGAGAAATTAAGAATTCCCTAATCTGGATATCAGTAGAAAGAATGAAAATGACATAACAGTTCAAGACAGAATGTTTTTGAACATATTATAAAATAACATTCCTGTTATACATTTAGATTTAGAAAACATGCAAGTATGTGAAAACTTCAGATAAAAACAAATAACAATTGAGAGTACTTCACTGAAGTGGCCCAACACGTGAATCCTGTAATATAATCTCCTTATTTCTCAATCAAGTTTGTTGACTTGAAAATGGTACAAAGAACCCTCTAGTTTAGATCTGTACATCTATAGAAGTGTTTAGCAATCCACAATCCACACTCAATACTTCGAAACGTGAAGTATTTATACAAAAACTCTTATAAAATATCCTAAAACAAACTTCCGAATTATTCAAGGGAAAATAAATATCTTCATGCAAGAATATAGAGACAATTATCTAACTAATGCAAGTTGTCCCTGCTTTTATTGAATTTGTTGTTTTGTTGTCTTTGATCTTTTGTTGATTTGCCTCTCGTTGTTTGCTCAACACTGGATGTTTGTTAGGCAGTTGAGTGTCCTTTACATTGGCAGTCTTTAACTCTGCTTTGTAATTCCTGTTTTGACTTTAACTCTGACTTTCATCTGATACACTTTAACTCTGATACTCTCTGACTGTTATGTTTTCACTGCAAATTGTTACTGTTCTATTTTATCTGTTTTACCTTCATAGTAAATCAGCCAATTTCTCTCAAGATTCTACTTTTGGTAGTTTGATTTTTACCATCCTTCTGAATATCTCATCAGCCTCTTTATACTTTGAAAATGTAGGCTTGTTGATGAATAAATGTTTTACCTCATGTTGTAGGTAAAGAAAGGTTATAAAAACTCTTGTAAAATACTTTTCCTGTTGGAATTCCTTGCATGGTTGAATTTTTTGCTTGTTCCTTAGCCACTTCTCTCAATTTTTTGTCATAATCATCTTGCTTTATCAATATTTCATTAATAACCAGTAGATTTGGCAAGCCTTTCTATCTCAGAATATCAAACTTCATCATAAATCTAGTTATTCCAATCTCCATGTTTTGACACTTTTCTTCTACCCGTACCATTAAATTCCTTTTTGAAATCACCTTCCTGACTTCAAGAATTGTATCTGTCCTATCACTAATTCCAATTTCTTCTAGTTCTTGCTTGTTTTTGGAATTAAGAAACTTAATGATTTCATTAGCCTCTTCTGTCTTCTTACCAAGTTCTTCTTTGATTTTCTGGATGGCTTCACCTACTGCTTTGATTAAATCTTTGTGTTCGTGGATAACTTGAATGGATGGCCAAATAGCATTGACAGATTCAATTATATTGGCCCATAGCTGCTACTTGGCTTGTGCCATTGGTTCTTTTAGTGTTAAATATTTCTCTAATTTCTTCAATTTCTCTGTTAAACTGTTTTTTTTTCTATACTTCATTATTGTGCATAATTTGAACTAGTTTCTTCTAATCACTTAGACTTTTCAACTATTCTTTGAGTCTGTTGATTTCATTAGTCTGGATAGACTTTTACTGCATTTCTTGAACTAGTTTACCTACTTCATCATTGGGCTATGATGCTGTTGTAGATGACCCTATAGCTGAAGTTGTTGTTGATGTAACAAGAAGTGTTGTAGCTATTGGAACTGAAGGGGGAAATGACTCTTCTAATGTGGAAGGAACAACTGTAGTGACTACAGGAATAACAGTGACATGGACTTCTTCTGATCTGGCCTTTTTCTCCTACACTAACTTGTACATTTCATTTTCCATTTCTTTTAGTTGGGCAGTCAATTGAAGAATGAGGTTCATCATCTCATATTTTTGTTCTTCATTTTCTAACACTTCCTTTGCCCGAGGATGTTTAGTAGGAGGTAGTTTTAGTTTTTTCTTTAATGCATCAATGTCTGCATTCTTTTTCTTTATCATTTCTTCTGCAAGTTTGACATTACTAGGATCATATCCTACTTCAATAACCATATATTCCAGTGATTTGATTCTGTTATCCTTAGCCTGTGAAGATTCCTTTTCTAACTTTATCTGATCTTTGATGTTCCCTAGAGTGTTTTGCAGCTTCTGTACACTCATGGATTTATTTTTCCTTGAAGAATACAACATTTCACCAGCTTGTTTTTGAAATTATATCTGGTCAATTGGATGAAGATCTTTGGCTTGGACTTCATAGGATGTATTTTTATAATCTGCTGATGATTTGGGATGCTTGACTGTGGGCTACAGGAAGGTCATCTGCATCTTTCTAGTCTTCTAGTAAAATGTAGAAAGAAATCTTCTTTGGTCACTAGGTGATTGTTTCCAATACTAGGTGTATGTATCAACCTTTAATGTCTCATTTATTAGCTTGATTTATTTATACTTCTTCATGATGTCCTGTTCTTTATCTGCTGGCTTGTTGGATGAATATACTTCAACACTATGCTGCTTTTGAATCATTTGAATGTTTGATGTTGAAGGTTGGTGAGTTTTTTCAGAAACTGCAGGAGGTGCATTATCCTTTACCACTGTATCTGTGTCAATCACTTCAATAGTTTCTAGTTCTTCATTTACGGGATTTAATTTTGGCTTCTTCCTGTACATCAATTTTAATTTTTTTTCTGTTGTAGTATGTGCTGAGTATGATCCTTATTCTCTAACTCTTTTAGAGTTCCTATCTTCTTGGGTTGGAGTCTGCAAGATGTAACTAGTATTTCTTTTAAAATTTTTATCCAACCATTCAGACTGATTGGAGTATTTCTCAATGTCTAGCTTTGACTCATGTACATAAGAAGTTAATTTACATTTGACTCTTAAATTTCTTATTACTCCTAAAGGATCATAATACCACTAGAAACTTTGATTGAACTTAAATTACCTCAAACATTTTTCTTCTTGTGGATATGCATCTCTATTGTTGCAAATAAAAGGGCCAACCAGATTCTTAATATTAAACTGTCTTCTTTTTGGCTACCAAGAAATTAATTGCATCAGAATTAAGGATCTGCCTCATATACTAAAGTGAAAATAACCTCATTGGGAGGCATTTGGGTAGCTTATATGGAAAAATATTAGATCTATATACCCTAATCTTTGTGTGATTCTGATAAAGGTACCAATATCCTGTCCTACTGTGCTCTCATAATTGCAATACATTTTTAATTTCCTCACTGACTCTCGGTTGATTGCTGTTGTTCAGCATGTTGACAATAAGATGGATGAAAGAGTCAATGAAGTCTATGTTTTTAGACTGTGTGGAGTTTTTTATGATTAATGGATTCCAAAAGATAACCGACTATGGATTACCTTCAACATCCAGCTTTTGAAGGTTGATGGCACATTTTTCGGACTGGAAATATAAAAACATATGGAACAATATTGATGAGTACTTGAAGACACCTTCTTCAGGAATTTTAACAAGTTGTTCATGGATTGAGTCAGCGAGGTAATGAGAAAAATTGAATATGGTAGCAGAGGCTGACAAGGTGTGAAAGTAGACAAGAAACCTAAGACTGAAGCATCAACATGATCAACTATAAAATAACCTAGAATACATGATAACATAGTGATGATGTTCCTGTTTCTTTGACAAAATGTTGTAGATGGGTAAGGAGGATTAGTATTGGGAGTTTCTAATGATGAGGGAATGAAAGTTTGGAATATATGGAACCTCTTGGGGAAGTCCATATTCAGATATAGGTGTGTAAGGGTTTCAATGGACAAAGGGGTTTCATCTGGCCTAGGTTGAATCTGCAACATTTGATTTATTGATTAAGCTATGATAGTGAACAAAATCTCTTTACTAGGGGTTATTAGGGCTCTTTGGTCAGGGAAATAATAGGTTTGGAAAAGCCTAATGACCTCTAGACACTGGAAGATTTTTCGGAAAATGTACTTGGGAACATTGGACTCCCAAATGAAAACCTCATCACCTTGGTCAATTGATTTGTCATGGCTGCAGCAGTGGAGCTCAAGAAGGTTAAACTCAGTGACAGGGTCACTAATTTTAAAATATTTGTCTGCTAAAGGAGTGTGTTCCACATCTACAACTGGAGGTTGTTGGGGATTAACTGATACAATGCTTTGAGAAGCAATATTTTTGTTAATTTTAATCAATTGATTACATTTTGACTCAAGAAATAGATTTTGGCCTCTTTAAAATACTGTGAAATGATTATTTACATTGTGCAGAAGGGTTTGAGATAAAACATGAGATTTTTCTCTGGTCTACAATTCTTCAATTGATTAAATTTACTTTCTGTGGTCAAATAGACTCAGGCTTTCAGGAATTCTATTAAAATATGCCTAGGTTCTGCAGAAAAAAGGATAGTGAAGCAACAAGGGGTTTTATTTTGGTCTACAAAGGCTCCTAACCGATTAAATTATTGGTTATTTCCTTTCTGTAAGTAAGTGCCTTGGTATTTCAGGAATACTTGGAGAAAAGAAGCTTTTGATTTGCAAAAAGGTTCTTTGAGGCAGCATAAGGATTTTCTGAGGCTTCGTTGATCTTTATAATGCTTCGGATTAGTTCTGCAATGTATTTGGTAGCAAGAGTCTCGAATGTTGAAGTTTGCAACAAGAAAAAATTAAATTGGCATCCGGAAGCAATATCCTTGATCCTAGTGAATATTAAGCACCTACACTAGGTGGAGCCCACATAGGATATTTTTAGGTGTATGTCTATTTTTAGAATGGTGAGAAAATTCTATTTATAGCAGGAGTCTATTTATAGATGGTTGAGAAAATTATATGGATGGATGGGCGTCTATTTTTGGAATGCATGTGCGAAGTCGGTTCGTGGATTGCATGTCTAAAAATAGAATGCATGTCGATTATTGTTATCTCTTAATAATAAGTAGACAATAAATAAAAATCTATTCTGTTGAAGCACTTGATTTCAGTTAACTGATGTGGAAAACCAGTTAACTGAAGGAATTTCGAGTTCAAATGTTGGTTGGTGGAACATGCTAGTGGACTTTGTTGTAACTGAGTGATACAAATATGTAATAGAGTTGGATGTGTAGTTATGTGAGGTGTAAAGTAGTTTAACTCAATTAAGTGAGTTAAAGTCAGTTGTGCTAGTTGTAACTAGTTGTAACTAAAGATACACTAGTGAGAGATCAATGAATTAAATATTAAATTAATTCACATGGAGTGATATCACATGCAACTGAATATTTACTACTTTTAACTACATGCATGTCAGATCTAGTGGAGACCCAGTTGAGAGATAGGTGAAAGGGATAGTTTGACTATCAATTGTGACATTAGTGGGTGCACTCATGCAACCACACACACATTGGATGTGCTCATGATATTTACGTTGTCAAGGAAGGAAATAATAATTAATTCATAGGTTCTTGACCATTATGGATTTCATAGTGGAGGCAGGCTATCTGGAGGCAGTAAATTGGCGCATGTATTTGCCAATTTTTGTATGACAGTGTGAGACGATTATATATTGTACTGAGAGCTCTTGGATTAGAGTGTTTCATGATCCATGATATATACATAATATATGATAGTAGGGTTCTTAGGTTTATGATTTCCCAAAAAAAAAAATATGTGTTATGTTTGATTCACCTTTCCTCATGTGTTTGCAATTGGCGATTAAATTTCCGCAAATATTTTAGTAGAAGGATTATGCATTTAATAGTGGCATATAATTTTTAGATCAGGAGAATCCAGGTAATACATAATTGTATTAAAATTTCTACATGGTATTGGAGCAAAGAAGATTTCAATATTGAAGTAGTAGCTAAGTTTGTTGGTGGAAACAATTCGAATTTGCTGCAAGAATTTTTGGTGCGACAGTTGAGTAAACATCGAAATGGATTTCAATGGTTTGTAGCTAGAGTATGCACTTGAGGGCTGCTCAAACTAAATTTCATGGAAGGACAAGATGGAGGTGGTGCTTGAAGATAATGGCTTGAAGGAATTCATCGACTATGATATTCCTAAGCCTACTTCGATAGATGCTACATTACTTGATGCATGGCAAAAGAAAGTAGGAAGGACAAGCAGGATTATGTTGGTAGGTGTACGAGAACACATTGTCTCAAGCCTTCATGGGAAAGCCACTACATATGCTATGTGGAAGGATTTTATGGATGTTTTGCAAATTAGTAGTGACCATAGGAAATTGGAACTGAAGGATAAACTCAGAAAGATCAAGATGGAAAAGAATGACAATATTTCTGTATACTTAACAAAGTGTGTCCAATGCAGGGATGAGCTTAGGAGTGTGGGAGTAAGTGTTGCTGATGATGATTTGGTGAGCTTGTCTCTCTTGGGACTTCCTAAGAGTTGGCACAGTTATGAAGACTATGTCAATGGACAGGAAAAACTGCCGGATTGGGAATGACTGTGGTTGGATCTAGTGCAGGAGGAGTTAGGCGAAACACCAAAGATGGCTCTTCATCAAAGAATGATGATGAAGGGGATTGTGCTTTTGCTGCCAAGGTGAAGAAGGGGAAGGGGAAGAAATTCCATTTTAAATTTGAGGCCGATGAAGATGGCAAGGAGCACAACATGTCCAAAGTGAAGTTTTTTCATTGTCACGAGTATGGACATATTGCCACAGATTGTCCACATAAGAAGAAGAACAAGATGGTTGTTGAAGCTACAGCTGGTGAGGCTCTTGCCTCGCAATTTGAGCTTGACTTCTTAATGATCGCATGCATGGTGTCTAGTGTATTGGGATCGAGGTGGTACTTGGATAGTGGTGCTTCCTTTCACTTGAAGAGAGATAAGAAACTTTTCAGTGACTTGGAGGAGAAATATCTCCAAATGCATATTGAGTTGGGCGACAATGGATGATAAAATGCGACTAGCATTGGTACTGTTAGGGTCCTATAATAATAAGATTCATAATTTTAAATTTACTTTGATTAGTCTTGTAATATGTACATACTTTTCTTTCTGCAAATCGTTTTCCCATATTAGAAAAATAAAAATAAAAAATGTAAAGAGGGTAAAAGTCCTAAAAGAAAAATCAAAGGAATTTAAAGAAAAAATATCAAAAATAATATGAAAATGGACCCCAAACAAAAATAGATAAAAGTAAAACATGAAAGTGATGAAAATCCAAATGCCACTACTATTTACTTTTACCGCAAAAAATAAATATTGTGTGTAACTTGTTAAAATGCCACAATCCATGAAGGTCAAACAACTTAATTTTGACCTCTCATGCTTTAAATTTCATGTTGTTAGATAGAGAATAAAGATCTAGCCAAACATTCTAATATTGGAAGAGTAGTAGTTAGGTAGAGAATAATAAGGAGCTCAACAGTTTAATATGAGCCCTTGGAAGAAATAAGGATAGAATTATTTATTTTTCTATTTAAAAGAAAAAATAATAAGGGTTTGCAAGCTCAAATGCACCCATGTAAATGAAGAAAAAATGATAGGGTAGCAGATGGGTAGGCAGAAGAAATTTTTTCACAAGCATGGATATCAAAAAATTGGCCATTTCATTACTAGTTCCCCTTCAAAAATCATCCCCTCCATTTTTTCTTTCCCCTTATTTCACTACTTCCCCCCTTGCAAAAATCCCCTTTTCCTAAGTTAAAAACACATCTTACTGTTTCGGGGAAAATCACCCTAGAGGTTTGTTGGATCAAAACCTCCATAGAGCAGGGCATGCCATTCAGAAGAACTCACACACAACCATACTTGAATGCAAAAAACTATAAATCACCGATAGCAGGACTCACCTGTAGTCCTACGTTCGATGTAGATCCCACGGGGTTCAAACTCCCAGCAACCTTCCTTCCTCCTTCAACCTGCAAAACAAGAAAGAACGTGCACAAAAACCTAGTTGTACAGCATATAATTCTCCTAAACGCTAGTGTAATCAATGTGAAACATGATATAAACGATAATAACTTCTTAATAATCAATCTTTCCACATATAAAAATAGATACTAACACAGAAGTTCAGGAACAAGACGGTTCTTCATTATTATGAATAGCATGTACAGTAGTAAAAGTGGAGAGATCACCTGAATCCTTCCACGATCTTTGAGCAGACCGTCGTCCGGATTCGTCCCGCCCTTGCCTCGCTAAGATTCTTCTAAGATTTGTGCACTCGAGATGGCATATAAATGGATGAACATCTCCAGGAAACAAGGGTTTCCTGATATAAATCTGGGAAAGTGCAGGAGGCACGGGGAATCAGACTTGAACTAGGAATCCAACAGAGTATAATGACTATAAAATTTCTCTCTCCCTTAGGCCATGCACATGAGGGGCTTTTATACTCCCTCAAAGTAGTTTCATCAGTTGGAAATAGTTGGCCACGTGCTGGGGTGGTTGAACTACCAGAGTAACCATCAACCCAACCCGAAAATAGGGAATTTTAATATATTTTTTAATGATTTTAATGGCATACGCGGAAAATTACATGTGGACTCGCGTATACACGTGGAAAAGTCTGGGCATAACCGCGTATGGGGATTTTTACACTATTTTTTAATGAATTTGCTCAAGTCTGTAGCAATGGGTGCCCAAATCCATAAAAGCAATCATGAATTATATGAAGGTGAGAAATGATGCTATAAAACTTACTTAATAAAAGTGAAACCATTTAACTAATTCCCCTTTTATTCAAAAATACCCAAAAAATAAAATCCAAAAAATACTTTTATCCTAAGTATAAATTCTTAAATGATATTTTGGGTCCTGTAGTGAAGAAATTCACTCCCGACATAAGTTTTACACTACACTTGGTATATTTTACATCCTACAATATCCCACATCACATTTCATTATTAACACACTAACCTAATGTATTAATTCTCGTCTAAACCTTTTAACCACATATTAAATTAATTCCTTTATGTATATTCCCAACCCTGGTTTTATTTATAACCTATAGTTTTAATTCCCCACATGTTATATAATCCCGCATCCCATCGATTAATATGTTAAACCTTGCTCTTATATATAGGTCCCAATTGCTTGCATCCCATTGGTTATACTATAAACCACAACCATATTACATATTAACCAATCACATAGTCTAAACCCCAGGCCCCATGCCTTTTATAACCCTACAACTTTGTCTCATCATCTCAGCCTTCAACTCTTCACTCACCAAATCCAACGACTATTAAACCATATTGCGCATTTCATTGCACAATTGTTAACCCACCCCAGACCTTGGGAAAAGTGTAGTTTGCAAAGTTCTCCTCCCTGCTATGTGTCTAAACTTTATTTGATTGCATCATTCAAAACATTACCACTTACCATCTTTACTCATTGCGAAAACCATTCGATGGTTTTCTTCTGCCAGTTGCGCAAACCGCCTCGTTGATTCAAAATTTTATACCCATTATGCATTTACTGTTGATAAAAATGCATAAAACCGCCCATTTGCACCCTTTTTTCACCTTTATGTTATATTTTGCACTGAAGAGGCACTGCTGACCAGTTTTTTCTCTACTAGATCATGTTGTCGACCTCATTTTAAGCCCAATTCACCAGAATTTAAAAATATTTGATGAAACAGAACATTTCAGAACTAAATTGAATCTTATAAAGACCAAAAAAAACCTTAGAAAGCTTTATTCCACCTCAGAAACCCTCTTGCACATAAAAACTTCATTTTCTCAGGTATTCTTCAAAAGAAAAGACCATATTCCTTGATCTAAAGAAGTAATACATCTATTTGAATCATTTAGGAGCCTTAAGCAAACCAAGAAAGCCCTGTTACTTCCAAAAATCCTTTTCTACAAACCCTAAGATTTCTTTTCACAGATTTTCAGGTTCAAAAGTGTTTAAAATTGTAGAGATTGAATAAGATGAATAAGTTTAAGCCTCTGTAAACTTGAAGAAAACCTCTTTGCCTTCTAGTCATTTCATAGAGACCCTAGAAATATTCTGTAGAAACTCTAAGGTCTTGAGATTTCCTTTTGTTACAAATATTATAGTTTAAGTTAACTGAGCAAGTTTATACCTTTCCAGACAAAAGTTAAAGCCCCTGTTCTATCCAAATCCTTCTGCAAACTGTTATAAATTTCAAAGGTGCTCCTACAGGCCTAAATCAGTGTTTCTAAAGTCAAAAGAAGTAATAAAATTGATAAATTAAGCAAAGAAATGGCTTACTAAAATATTTTACCTATCAATTCTCTACAACCCCTTGTTGTAGATATAGAGCATATTTGATTAGCTGACACAGACTTCAAAATTACTAATACAGTCACAGAATTTAACCTTCTTGAGCTCCATTGCTGGAACAAAGAAAAATCCATAGATCAAGCTGATGAAGTTTTCATTTGGGAGTCTAATTTACTAAAATATGTTGTTCCTTGGACCTTTTAGTGCCCATAAGTGATTAGACTTTGTCAATCCCACTATTTCCATGATCAGAGAGCTATACTAAACCTTGAAAAAGAAGTCCTATTTACCATTACTGCTGAGTCAATTAATCAGATGCTGCAGATATAACCCAGGCCTGATGAGTTCCCTTTATCCATTAAGGCCCTCACTCAGCTATACCTGAATCTGGACTTCTCCAAGAGGTTCCATATATTTCAAACTTTCATGCCATCTTCTGTAGAAATTCCCAAGATAAATCCTCCATACCCTTCTGCAAAATTCTCTAAAAGGACAAGACATGTCATCTCCATGTTGTCTTTCATTCTTGGTTATTTTACAAATGAACATGATGATGTTGTAGTATTAGGTTTTTTGTCTACTTTTACACATGGTCAGTCTCCTGCTACCATTTTTAATTTTTCCCAATACCTTGCTGACAATGTTCATGAGCAGTTGGTAAAAATACCTTTCGAAGGCGTTTTCAAGTATTCCTCATTCCTATTCCACATGTTCTTATGCTTTCAGTCTGAGAAATTTAATATAAACCTTCATAAGCTTGATGTTGAAGGAAATCCTCAATCAGTCATCTTTTGGACTTCCTTGATAAGGAAAGACTCCAATGAGTTCACCTATATAGATTGTACTGATTCTTTCATTCATCCTATGGTAAATTTGTTGAACAACAACATGCAACCCAAATTTAGTGAAGAAATTAAGAAATTCCTATAGTTGTCTGAGCATAATAGGACATGTGATTGGTACTTGTACCAAAATCACAATGAAATAAGAGTATATGGATCAAGTCTTGTTCCATATAAATTGCCTAAATACCTCCGCATGAGGTTATTTTCCCTTGAATACATAAGGCAAATTCTAAATTAAGATGCAATTAATTTCTTAGCTGCAAAGAAGAAAACCCAGTTCAAATTGAAAAATCAAGTTGGCCCTTTTATCTGTAACAATAGAGATGTAGGTCCTGAGGCATAAAAATATTTACAGGGGTTTAAATTTAGCGAACATTTTCTGTGTTATTATGATCCCCTTGGAGTGATAAGTAAAATGAGAGTTAAGTGCAAACTCGCTCCATATGTACATGAAAAGAAACCAGAGATAGAAAAATTCTCCAATCAATCTGAATGGTTGGAGAATACCTTGGTAGAGGCACAAAAGCAAAGTGATACTAGTCAAACTTTACAAATTCCAGCCCAAGAAGACAGAAATGCAAAAAGAATCAGAGAAGAAGGATCCTATACTGTAGAAACTAAAACAAATACCAACTTTAAATTGAGATACAGTAAAAATCCAAAGTTAAATCCTACTAATAAAGAAGTGGAAACAATAGAGGTGATTGATACAGAAATAGTAGCAAAAGACAATGCACGTTGTACAATAATTGAAGAAGAAAAAAAACCTACTACTTGAAAGACTCAGTTAATTAAGAAGAAGCACATTATGGAAGTTTCCTCATCTAAAAAACCAACAGAAAATGATATGGATATCAAAGAAAGATACAAAGAAAACAAAGCTGGAAATGAAGAAATTAAGACTGAAGCATATTCCCAATATCTAAAACAAACTCCTGGCATCCAGAATAGGCTACTTTTAGCCTTTGACTATAAGAATAAAAAGATGCAGATGACTTTCCTTCAACCTACAGTTCAAACTCCTAAGTCATCCTCTTTTTACAAAAAGACAGATTTTGAAGTATTGGCCCAGGATATTCATCCTCTAGACCAAATCAAGTTTCATAAGTAGGTAGGGGAGATGATCTATTATAAAATGACCACCAAGGCCATGCGTGTACAAAACCTGAAAAACACTCTTGCAAATATTATAGATAAGCTCAAATTGGAAAAATCTTCTTCACAAGCAAAAGACACTAGAATTAAATCCTTGGAAGAGCTAGTAATTGAAGTAGGATATTATCCTAAAAAAGTTAAAGTTTCAGATGAAATGATCAAGAAGAAAAATTCAGACATTTCTTCATTAAAGAAGCAACTAAAGCTGCCCCCTACAGAAAATCCTCAAGCCAAGGAATTCTTACAGGATACAAATTAGAAAGATGAGATGATGAATCTCATTTTACAGTTGACTGCTCAGATAAAGGAAATAAAGAATGAAATGGACAAGTTGGTCCAAGAGAAAAAGGATAAAGAAGAATAAATTCTAGTCATAGTTATTCCTGTAGTTACTATTGTTGTACCTTACACACTAGCTGAATCATTGGAACCTACAGCCCCCATGGCTACAACATTACCTGTCACTTTATCAACCACTTTAGCAACAAAGTTTTCAACAACAACAACACAACATTCAAATGAAGCAAGCAAGTTGGTAAAATCTTTGCAAGGCATGACTATTCAGAATAATGAGATAAAAATACTTAAAAAATAACTTAAAAGTCTTGAAAATGAAAAGAAACTTTCCAAGCTAATGCATAAGAATGAAGAACAAAGAGAAAACAGATTAAATGATCGGTTGAAGAAGTTAGAAAAAGGTCTAACACTGAAATAACCCATGGCTCATATCAGATAATAGATATGGGCCAATATCATTGAAGCATTCAATGATATTTGGCCATTAATGCAGGTTATATATGAGAAGAAATATTTAGTCAAATCAACAAAAGAAACAATCCAGAAGATCAAATAAGAGCTTGGTAAGAAACCTGAAGAAGCCCTTGAAATCATCAAGTTTCTAAATTATGAGAACAAGAAAGAGCTAGAAGAAATTGGTATTAATGATAGAAAAGAGACCATCCTGGAAGTTGGGAAGATAACTTCTAAAAATAATCTGATGATACAATTAGAAGAGAAATGCCAAAACATGGAGGTTGCTATTACTAGGTTTATGATAAAATTTGATGTCTGAAGGCAGAAAGGTCTTTCAAATCCATTGGTTATTCATGATAAACTAATGAAGCAGTATGACTATGACAAGAAAATGAGAGAAGTTGCCAAATATCAGGTTAATCTTCCTACCTCACATGGTATTCCAAAAGGGAAGGTAATCTATAAGAATTTGGAGAATTTGTTTTACCTACACCATGAGGTGAAACACATATTTTTCAACAAGACCACATTCTCAAAGTATAATAAAGCTGATAAGATTTTTAGAAGGATGATGAAGATAAAACTAAATTGACTAATCTACTATGAAATCATATTGCAGTAAAAACATAACAGTAAATTTTAAAACAGAACTTACAGTTTTGTAGTGAAAAAGTATCAGGATAAAGAGTATCAGTTCAAGGTTAAAGTTTAAAATTACAATGTAAAGATAAATCTGCTAGTGTAAAAGACACCTCACTATCTAGCTGCATCCTTCATTGAATAGCAAAGAGAGAAAGTAGTAACAAAATCAAGACAACAAGCAAGTAATTTCAATAAAAAAAGGGAAAATTAGCATTAGTTAGAAAGATGCCTCTATATTCATGCATGAAGATATTTATTTTCCATGAATAATTTCTAGGTTTTTTTTAGGATATTTTGTAACGATTTTTTGTATAAATACTTCTCATTTAGAGGTATTTAGTGTGGATGAATTACTGAACATTTCTATAGTTATACTATTTTAAACCTAAAGGTGATTGTACCAATTTCAAGTCAGCAGACTAGATTAAAGCAATAAAGCATCATATTATAGGATTCATGAGTTGGGCCACTACAATGAAGTATTTTCACTTGTTTCCTTGTTAATTTATTATGTTTTTCATCAATACTTGAATGTGTTCTAAATATAAATGATAAATCAGGAATTTTTATTTCAAAATATGTTAAAAGCACTCTGTCTTGAACTATTTATCATTTTCATGTTTTCTACTAATATCTAGACTATGGAACCCTTAATTTCTCCCTCGTTTCGATTGACGCATGCCTTTTCACTCATTATCCATATTTGAGAACCCTTAATTTCTCTTTTACCCCGATTGAAACCATTTTCATCACCAGCCTTGAAGATCTGAAGTAACTCAACTATATTTCCCTTTAGATCTTGGTCCTATTCTGACTTCTTGACACATTGACTTCATTAGCCCAATGAAATACAAACCTACATCTATCCATCTGAGTAAATGATTTCACCACCAAATCAAATCAAAATCCAAAACCAACTTACCTTACATAACTAGCCTAAAATCAAATACAATCAACAAAGATAAATCGTATAGAGAGAGCCCTCTCTGAGCATTAGGAAGGCTAGATCCTAAGGCTTAAAAGTCGGTTTGTGGTTTTTTCTAATATTCTTTAAACTAAAAATAAAAAATCTTACAACTCTTGAGAATTATTGGAGTGATAACATACTTGCGACTCCACTGGGGAACTAACCAATCCTCTATTTTAAAATAAATCTTAAAGGAAATATTTTCACTTATATTTTCACCTTAATTATTTTTTTAAAGAGACTTTGTGAGTATCTTTTCATAAAAAATTGTAATTCTGGCTTCCAGAAGAGTCTACTATACCAGGTCCAATCCAGATCCACAACTTGCTGTTATAGTAGATAATCCTATCAAAATTGTAAAGAAAATCAAAAAAGTAGAAAGTTTAGGTAATAATATTTCATTGGTCAAGGAAAATTCTCTTCAAAATAAACTATCAAGTTTAAAAGACATTGAATTTGATCTAGCTTTTGAACAAAATTTGTTTAGAACTAAATCAGAAAGTGACATACATAATAGTGTAATAGATCTTGATTTCATTTCATTCATTGAAACTAAGAAGGAAACTGTTTCAGTTGATTCTGATCAATTTTTTTTTTATGTTTATGATAAACTTGATGCCATAACTACAACTTTGATTAAAGAAATTGATGAAGCTTATTTACAAGATTCAGTTGAATTGACTGCTTTATCAGCCTATACCCCTAAGCCTTCTACCAGTGATTTTGATACCAGTCTTTTAGAATCTGTAGGTTCATCCTTATTTACTACCACTTCATCCATTGTTTCCACCACACTTCATTCCAAAGGTTCATTTTTCCCAAACTTCCACTTCAACCTAGAATTTTATTTCCATCCTCAAATAGCTAAACTTCATCCCCTAACATTTCTGCTACATTTTCCAATACATCATCCACATTTTCAAGTAAATATTCCAATATCCCCATCTCATCTACAAGTGCTTTAACCACATCTGCAAGTACCTCAAGTTCTTCACTAAGTACTTCAAACTTACCTCCTAGCCAAGCTAGAATCCAAGCCATGGCTACCAGATATGCCCCATTGATCCTACAAGCCCCTCTAAATTCCATGCCCCGAGATTATCAAATCAAAATCCCTCAATTTGATGGAACAAATCATTACACTGCACAACATCATGTTAATAAAATGACAGACTACTTTTAATTGCATGAAATAGATGATGTTGATGTTCAAATGAGACTTTTTGCTCAAAATTTAGTTGGTGATGTCAAGAAGTGGTTTAAAGGTTTACCTGCTGGTAGTATATATGATTTAGCTGCTTTTCATAGGATGTTTCTTAATAGATAGGAGAAGAAGAAAAATCCATTACAAATTTTCTCTGAATTTGAACATATAAAAAGAGCACCGAATGAAACAATTCAAGACTATTGCACAAGATATAATAGTATTTACAATGCAAACCCTGCTAACCATAAATATCCTCCAGACTCTGTCCTTATCAAATTCCCTGATGGATTTGATATAGATATGAATTATCAACTAAGAGAGAGAAATCCAGAAACCTTAGAGCAGATGCAAAGTAATGTTGTAAGTGTAGAGGCAAACTTGTTAGCAAATAAAGCTAGATTAAGAAATGAAAGGAGAGTGACAATAAAAGATGAAACATCAACTTCAGATTTGAAAATAGATAAATTAGCAAAAACATTAGAAAGAATGATGGGTAGGTTAGATAACATTGAAATGAAGCCATAGTAGGACAACCAACAACAAGGACTTCAAATAAGAAATCCCATTTAGGAAAAACACCAACATTGGAAAATCTAGAGATTCAGCTCCTGACCAAACAATAAGACCACCTTTCCAAGAGAACTATGCTGAAAGTTCTCACCAAAATGAAAAATATGAAGACACTCAGATCAATCTAATGGGCATTAATGATGTTAAAACCATTTTTATTACACAAGAAGGATAAGATTTATATGAAATACAACAACTACAATTAGATTTTGGTGAGTCTTTTGATTACAAGCAAGGTTATGAGTTTGCAGTTAATGAAGTTCATAAGAAATATGACCTTAGGAGCAAGAAAAATGTAGAGCCTTCTATTAAGAAATCTGCCCAAACTCAAACAAAGAAGACAATAGAGGCTCCTACCACTAAAGTTCTGCAAATCCTCCCTAGGGAAACCCAACAAAACTCTAGTTCAACTCAGAAGAATTCAAATCCTAATCAGAAAACTTCAAGTCCCAAAATTTCACCTAGTCCTAAAATTGTTGACATAACATATACTGATGTTCAAACATCATCAGATCCTCAAAAATCTGCTGCTACCAAGACAACAAATTTGGTTAAAACACTAATTTCAGATCAAAAAACATCTACTACTGATTCAAAGTTAGCAGATTCCAAAACAACCATTACCAAAAATTCCACTACATCTCAAACTGTCCCTAAAAAGAAAATTGAAAGAAGTAAAACAATGGAAATACAAACAGAAAATGAAAACCCAACTCTAGGAAAAGAAGATACCTACCCAAACTACAGTTGCAAAAGAAGAAATAATTCAGTTAGGAAAATCACAAACACCATTCAACATCTAAGCTGAAATTGCCAAACTGAAGATACCAATTCCTTCGATAGAATTGGTAAAACGTGACCTATACAAATCACATATCACTGAGACTTTAAATATGAATGATGTAGAAGATTCAGTTAATTTGAGTGATGATCAACCAAAACTAATCTTTGGTCCTGAAGTTAATGGAAAACACCAAGAAGGAGGATTTCCTCCTTTTTATATTAGCTTAACTATTCATGATCATATTGTACATAATGAAATGCTAGATTCAGGGGCTTCACATAATTTAATGCAAAAATAAATAATGGAAACATTGAATTTAGAAATCACTATACCTTATAAAGATCTCTTCTCATTTGATTCCAGTAAAGTGAAATTTTTAGGCTTGATCAAAGATTTATGTGTTACTTTAGTTAAATACCCTGTAAAAAGCATAGTCATGGATATTGTAGTTGCTGACATCCCTCCTAAGTATGGAATGTTGTTATCTCGCTCATGGGGAGCTAAACTACAAGGATCTCTACAACTAGATATGTCTTATGCAACAATATAATTTTTTGGCCAACCCAAGAAACTTTACAAAGAGACATTAATGAAGTACATGGTTAGTAGTGTAGAAATACCTCGAAATTATCCTATTTATTCTACACCTACTGATATGGACTCCTTCATTTTATGTAATTTTGAAACTGGTATAGAGAACAACACTAAACTAAAACAAAAAAAGAAAGCACCAGAGAATGACAACATTTTTCATGACTCAATGTGGCACCTAGATTTTGATGGATCAGTTAAAAAATTAGGAGCAGGAGCAGGATTTTGGATACATAACATGGAAAACAATCATGCAGAAGTTCATGCCTTTAGATTAAATTTCAAAAGTACAAACAACACAGCTGAATATGAAGCTCTAATTTTAGGATTGTAGATTGTTAGAAATTTAGGAGCCAAAAGAGTGTCAATTATGGGTGAATCTAAGTTAATTGTGAAACAGATAAGAGGAGAATATTCTGTATATAATCCAAAATTAAGCCAATATAGAGAAACACTTTTATATCTGATTAGTGAACCGCTTGAATGTGACTTTGCTGCAATTCCTAGAAAATAGAACATACATGCACACAGTATAGCAACCTTTTCTAGCACATGCAATCTTCCTTTTCAACCAAATCATAAATATACATCAGAAGTTAAACACATACCTACAATACCAGATAATCTAAAATATTGGCAGATATTTTCACAAGATGAATAGATTTATCATTTCATGAATGTTGAAGGAGAATTTTAGAATTGTAACATAGACACAGATTGTATAGTAGATCAAACCATAGATAGTGAGATTGATATAAATGTTGTAGATGTAAATAATTTAGATTTCAATAAAATCACTAAATTTACTCAAGTAGAAATAGATAATTTAGAAAAGGTATAAATTGAAGAATTAACACATGATGATTCTGAAATTTTAAACCTTAAAAACAACTTTTTACTTAAGGGATTAGCCCCTTTAGAAGATCTTTTTGATTCAAATGATGTTGAAAGAAAACCAAAGATGGAACCATTAAGATCTGACATTCAAGAATGCAATATAGGAACATAACTAAAGCCATAGATCAAACTATAGATAGTGACATTGATATAAATGTTGTAGATGTAAATAACTTAGACTTCACTAAACCCACTAAATTTACTCAAGTAGAAATAGATAATTTAGAAAAGGTAGAAATTGAAGAATTAGCAGATGATGATTTTGACATTTTAATCCTTAAGAACAACTTTTTACCTAAGGGATTAGCCCCTTTAGAAGATATTTTTTATTCAAATGATGTTGCAAGAAAACCAAAGATGGAACCATTAAGATTTGACATTCAATAATGCAATATAAGAATAGAACTAAAGCCTAAGATGATATAACTTTCAAAATCCTTACCTCAAGAAGAAAAATTGAAATACATAGCTTTTTTTAAGGGATTTCAGGATGTATTTGCATGGATTTAAGAGGACATAAAATCTTATGACACTAGCATAATACAACACAAAATACCCATAAAAGAAGATCGAAAACCTTTCAAACAAAAGCTTAGAAGAATCAATCCAGTTTTAATGCCTTTAATTGAAAAAGAGGTTAAGAGAATATATGAAGCCAGATAATTGCACCAACAAATATTCTGATTGATCTTTAAACCTAGTTCCCACTAGGAAGAAGACAGGGGAAATCACGTTGTGTGTTAATTTCTAGAATTTAAATAAAGTGTCCTTAAAAGATAACTACCCTCTCCCCAGGATGGATCAAATTTTACAGAGGGTGGTTGGTTCTTCCAGTATTTCATTTCTTGATAGATTCTCTAGATATAACCAGATTTTAGTTCAACTAGAAGACCAACCTAAGACTGTTTATACTACTCCTTAGGGTACTTTCATGTATGTGAGAATGCATTTTGGATTAATGAGTGGAGGAGCCACTTTTCAAAGAGCTATGGATATAGAAGCTAACACTGTTACCGATGAAATAGGTAACCTGACCTAAAAACGGGAACTCTAGCCCAAAAAGTCTCAAAAAACATGAAAAACACCCCAAAAACAGAAAGTGTGTCTTCGAGAACGCGCTTGGTTTTTTTTGAAGGTCAAATTTCAACATTTTATAAAATTATGCTAAAAACAAAATTGTTTGTTGAAAAAAGGATTGAAAAAACACCCTCAAAACAAAACCAGTTGATGTTGGAATAACAAAAAAAAAATTGTGTCATGATTTTGACACTTGTAACAATGGAATTAAAGACAACATATTAGGACATTTTTTAAAAGCGTAAATTTCTAACATTTTTGATAGATGATGTTAAAGATAAACAAATACATGTTTGAAGGGCTTATCATTTCGAACAATTTTCATCCATGTTGTTAAACATAAAATATCTTGACTCTAAACAACCCCAAAATTGTAATTATTGTCAACCATAACATTAAAGATAAAATTTGGTAGCGCATAAAAACCTTAATGAAAAGTTGTAAATATAAAGTTTTTCAATATTAAGTGTTCAACATACTTGGACAATGAAATTATGGAGAAATTATAAGACTTAAACAATTTTAAAAAATGAACAAGTAAATGAAAAAATTATCATTGAACAGAAACAAGTAAGAGTAATTTTAATTTTAAAGGATAAAAACTTATCTTTTTTCAAATCTTAGCATAAGACAAATTTAAATGTAATTTCAATCAAAATCTAAAAATCAAGCATCAAAACAAAGTGTTCCCTTTCAATGAGACATATAATTATTAAAAAATTTAAAAGTATCTTATACCAAATGGTGACAATACATAATATCATGGTAATATCACTACATAATCTAAAAATTCAACATTAGTTTCTATTTTCTATTTTGCTTATAATTGAAATATCAACATTGGTACATTGAATATAACATAAATTATTTTTGTAATTCATTGTTGCATTGTCGATATTCTAAAGAGATGAATTCTTCATAATTAAAACATATAATCCAACAGACATAGAAATGTCTCATAACTTCATGAAAAATGAGATGGAATTCAAAATTTTTATTTCAAGTTACCATGCAAACATCAATTACATATAAGCGTCTTAGATAGTTATTCAAAATCAACCATAGGTTTTGGCACACCATCATAACCTACATCTTCAGATGAATGACTCGATGTAGATGAAGATGATTCATATTCTTCTCTTTCATCAACTATTGCTCCATCTGAGTCAACATGCATGCCCACCATTTCAGAGTTCAACAGTCTTGTAGATCTACGTCTACATTCTACAGAGTCCCATCTCAACATTAATTGTTGTGGTAGCAATTTATTCAAAATATTTATGGTCTTCAACTGAAGATTTCCTCTCTTTGTCAAATTGAAGTCATACACAAGTATGTTAAAATCCTCCAATTTGAAGACATCTGTGCAGCGACGATTTATATTTGTGCCCTTTCTTTTTCTCTTTCTACCAATTCTTTTTTCCACTACCATCTCTGGCTTGTACACACCATTGAAAGGGTGGGTACTTGTGGCATACCAATGTACATCAACAGCTGTAATCTCTTCATTTTCATTAATGACCTTTATAACCTTGGCAATCTAGAAAGGATAGCCAAGTGGTTCTTCATCTGCTAACACTGCTATCATGCAACCCTCCTTAAGATCCTGCACAAAACCCCTGTAAAGGTCTTCCATGGCTTCACGTTGTGCACGTGATCTTCTAGAACCAATATAGATTTCTCTTTTCTCTACCTATGGGGAATTAATAATAGCTTGAGGTTGTTATTTTTCAACATTGTATGTTTCCTGATGTTCATGTTCATTTGGCATATTTTGTGGCAAAAAAAAAGGATTCTTCAAAAGCGTATCCCCATTTATTGATCTTGAAATCATATCACTTTGATTACTAAAGAAAGACTCCCACCAAACTGAATCAGCAACATCGAAGTACTCATATGTATCTCTAATACATCTTTTAATTTCCTCTAGACATTCAGAATAATTTATGTCTCTCTTCTTCCTTCGTGCATTATGGAGTTCAACAACTGACTGTAATAACAATATCTTTGATGAAAATATTGGACGCTCTGGAATGAACTTCAAAAATGCTAAACCTGATGATGGTCCCCATTCTTCAATAGTTGAATACTTCTTGCCCCATATAAGTGTTATCCCATCAATTTTTTTGATACGAAATTGATTCTGGAAGCTAATGTCATTAAGTTGTTCAATGCATCTCTCCTCAGCATGCGATCCAAAAATAAACCTTCCCATGTCAATAGTTTCTTCCAACACATGAAAAACAGGCTCTGGAATGTACGATTTCTTAATACATTCAATTAATTATGGCAGGCTTTCAACACCTTTCCTCCTCAATGTTACTAAAAAACAACTGAACATTTGATCAATATGATCATGAGTATGCCCAACAAGAAGGAAACCAACATTTATCTTTTTAAAAATCCCCAATTCAACGAGCTTGTTTAGATACACAAAAAGAACTTGATTTTTGTTCTCACGACTTGTGTTGTCTAATTGTAAATACAAAAATTTAGGAAGAATCCCAGACCAATGAGTAACCACATCATGGATTATAGTTATGGTCAGATTTGCATCATTGTGAATATTTGGAGTTGTGAAGAAAACTCTTGGAAACATATTCTCATTAAATACCATACAACCAACCAAGTGAAACTGAATAAAAATTTTCTCCTGTAATTTTTTTGGCGTGCGGAAAAATTTGTGGGAAAAGTGTTTTCTTTTGGTCCATACCATCAATTATCAATCCCAGATATTTATTTGGATGATCATAACACTTCTTTCGATGTTTATACAACTTTTTCCTTTCACTTGTTTGCTGATTGCGATGGTATTGAAGTTCTTTGACAATGGAATCTGTACATTAAAATAAAATAAAGATATGAATAAATATATTTTCATAGTTGATAAGTATCAAATTTAAAAAAAAAATGTTTTGAACACATACCTCTTTCTGCCCCTTGACATTTATCTCTTTTTGCTTTAAGAGAAGCACATGTGCTGCAAATCCCCATCCTTGTCTTCTTAGGAATACGAACATTGTTGAATTCAGTTTTCCATATCCTTGTAAAATAAGAATATGTAATAAAATTATCAATTCCTTCAATAGCTTCTGCATAATCTTTGTATAACATGAATATTTCTTGTCTCGAGAAATTATATGAAATATGTATTGTGTCTCTATTTAGCATACACTCTCCATGATTTGAAAAGAAGTCTTTCATCCATGTCTTAGCAATATTTGCAAACGGCCCCACCTCCCGTTTATAACGTGCTTCAGAATAATATGTGGGATCCCTTTCCAATCTATCCTGGATTCTTGACAAATGACAATTACCAATTGAATGCAACATTTTGAATGCCTTTCTGCAAAGCAATACATTACCAATATGATAATCATAACCTGCTAGTGTAGATTGCATGCAACCCACTAAATATGAATTTTTCATGCTTTTATTCATTGACATATATGTTTTCCTTTTCTCCAAAACAAAGTTGAAATCCATAAATTTCAAGCAATCCCTTCGACAACATTCACTTGAAATCAAATGAATGACAGAACTTCTTTTTGTGAGATATTTTGTCCTCGCCCTTGTATAACTGGAATGCTTTGGATTGATATGAAAAGGTCTAATCCTACTCCTAGTTGCAATATTTTCTTGCAACAGCTTCATCATTCCATCATCCTTTGTAAAAGTAGTTTCATCACCATTAAGAGGAATATTATCCCCACTATCATCATCCTCAACATAGTTAAGAAATTAATCAACATCATTGCCTGGAAGATTTTCTTTACCATTATCAAGTTGAAGAAAACATTTCACAAGAATGATCGGCACTTTTGTAACCCCGACTCAAAAGAAATTCTTCACCATATTCACCCATGCTTTCAAATTCTTCCCTGGGAGGATTCAATTCTTCATCACCATGAGTGTCTTTGAAATGGTCACTTGGAGAAAATGCAATATTAAGATCTGTGCCTCTAAAATTATCATTTGCAAGAAACTCTTCATCCTCCCCTTCCTTAGTGGTGCTCTCATAATCCTTGGGATTAGGCATAAGTGGAAGCTTTGAATTTGTATTCACTAGAATTTCTTCATCTTGCCCCTCCCCTTCCTCACTGAAGCTCTCATAATCCTTAGGATTAGGAATAAGTGAATGTCTTGAATCTATATTTATTGGAAATTCTTCATCCCCCCCTTCATCAGTGGTTAAATTATAATCGTTATGATTAGGATGAAGTGAAAATTTTAGCTTTGGAAATTCATCCCCGTCTTCATCAATGGTGTTGGCATAATCCTTAGGATTAGGACGAAGTGGATATTTTGACGCTGCAAATTCTTCATTCCCCTCTTCCTCAGTGGTGCTGACATAATCCTTAGGATTAGGAAGAAATGCATATTTTGACTCTACAAATTCTTCATTCCCCTCTTCATCTGTGGTGCTGACATAATCCTTAGGATTAAGACGAAGTGGAAATTTTGACTCTGGAATTTTTTTCGTCCCCCTCTTCATTAGTGGTGCTTGCATAATCCTTAGGATTAGGACAAAGTGGATATTTTGACGCTGTAAATTTTTCATTTCCCTCTTCATCAGTGGTGCTGGCATAATCCTTAGGATTGGGACGAAGTGGATGTTTTGACTCTGAAACATTATCATTCCCCTCTTCATCAATGGTGCTCACATAATCCTTACAATTATGACGAATTTGATATTTTGACTCTGGAAATTTTACATCCCCCTTTTCATCAATGGTGCTAGCATACTCCTCAGGATTAGGACAGAGTGGATATTTTGACTCTGCGGATTCTTCATTCCCCTCTTCATTTGTTGTTCTCGCATAATCCTTAGGATTAAGCTGAAGTGGACATTCTTCATCTCCCTCTTCATCAATGGTGTCCTCATAATCCTTGGGATTAGAACGAAGTAAAACTTTTGACTCTGGAAATTCTTCATCATGCCCTTCATCACTGTTGCTTTCATAATCCTTAGGATTAAGAGTAAGTGGTATAACTGGCGCTCGATTTACAGAAATTTCATTTTGCTACACCTCATCAATTTTGTTCTCATCATCTCTAGGATTACGACCAAGTCGATTTTTTTACTCTCTACTCATGGTGAATGAACTTCCGTTATATTCATCACTCTGAATAGAGTTGTTGCGTGACGAAGATGTTCATGTTGTACAAAGAAAAACTTCGCTATCAGAAGAAACCATGGCTTTCAACAAGAATAGGTTGAATGATACAAATTCCTCTCCCACTTACAATATATAGCTTAAATATTGAAAATTTCCCTCCAAATTTTCCCTCCAAAAAAATTCAAAAAAAAATTTCCCTCCAAAATTTCCCCCCAAAAAATTTCACGAAAAACTTTCCCTCCAAAATTTTCATTTCAAATATTTGGTACAAATATTAGTGAAAAAATGTATTTAACATTTTTTTAATAAACTATTTCTGTTGAAATATTTTACTGATATTTATATTCAAAATATCCGCAAAATATTTCTATCATGGATGCCTTCCAAACTAAAATAATGTTTGTATTTCAATGATTTAACATTGACTAGATGTAAGTATTAACTATAATATTACTATAATATCTACATGCAAATATTAATTATTTTAACTATAATGACTACATGTAGATATTTTAAATTTTAAACTTACATTATATTCATCTAAAATATATTTCAAAATTTACTAATAAACTGTTGGTCTTCAAATATTTCACCATACTTTCTATTCAAAATATCCACAAAATATTCCTTTCATGCATGCCTTCGAAACTAAAATAATTTTCTTATTTGAATGGTTTAAGATTGACTACATGTAAATATTTACAAAAATAACAACATGTAAATATTAACTATATAAACTATAATATTAACTATAATTAGCTACATGTAAATATTTTAGATTTTAAAATTTAATCCCATGATTTTAAACATTGAGTACATGTAAATATTAACTATGATAACTAAATGCAAATATTAACTATTTTATCTATAATATTAACTATAATTAACTACATGTAAGTATTTCATATTTTAATTTTTAATCTGAGATTATATTTGAATTATTCAACATTCATTACATGTAAATATTAAATAAAATATTAACTATGATAACTACATGCAAATATTAAGTATTTTAACTATAGTATGAACTATAATAAACTAAATGTAAATATTTGAAATTTGAAATTTTAATCCCACATTCGTTAAACAGTAAACCAATCAGACAATATTCACTATATAATAAGAATGATTGTTTCTATTCATCACATCACATCAAGTTTTCTGGTATTTGTTAGAGAAAATTTCTGGAGGTGTTGCGTTGGCATTGGTAACTTCGTGGAGGCATTGCATTGGCATTGGAGGCGTTGTGTTGCTATTGGTAATTTTGTGGAGGTGTTGCATTGGCATTGGTAACTTCGTGAAGGCATTGCATTGGCATTGGAGGCATTGTGTTGCTATTCGTAATTTTGTGGAGGTGTCGTTTTGGCATTGGTGACAGCAGCTTTTTGCATTTCAAAGGTTAGTTTTCCTTCTATTCTGTCAATTTAAAGACGATTTTGGGGAAAATCTGTTTTTCTATAGTTTTTTGTGTCCAAAAACTACTTTTTTAAGGTTTTTAGGTTCAAAAACCTTAATTTTTTAATATTTTTTTAGTGAAGAAAATGCAAAAAGAACTAAATTTTTTAGGGTTTTAAGGACAAAAATTTAGAATTTTTTTTCTTTTTTAAAACTTATAGGTTCATCTAGATAGAAAAATCCATAAAACGACCATGCACATAAAAAAAATAGTAATATTATAACATTTTTTATTTGTTTTTTTTTTATCATAAATTTATTAGTGATTTCATTATTTAAAATGTTTTTTTTGTTTTTATTTGAGAATTTTTTGATTTTATATTCTATTTTATTTTATTTTTTAATTTTAAATCTTAGTTTTATTATTTTTAATTTTAAATCTTCAATTTTTTTTTCTTTATTGTTTTGTTATATATCATTTCTTTTTTAATTGTATTGTTATATAGTATTTTTTTTAATTTATTGTATTGTTATATTAAAACAAATGTTTTATTTATTTATTATATTGTTTTTTTTTCTTTTAATTATATAATGTTAAAAAACAAAACATAATTATTATTTAATAAATTGTTTTTTTTTTAAATTTATTTTTATATTTGTTATATTTTGATATTTTTAACAATTATTTTTTTTATTAAATAATGTTTTAATAATTATTTATTAATTATATTATATAAAAAATTAAAATTAAAAAACAAAATTAAGAAAAAAAAAAATTAAAAAAAAAAAAAAAAAAATTAAAAAAAAAATTAAAAAATATATATATTAAAAAAAAAAAAAAATCATGGGGCTGCCATAGACCTTGCCCGCGGGGCGCGGGAGGCCGGCCGGGCGGCGCCAGGGGGGCGGCCCAGCCGGCTTCAGGGCCCTCGCTGGGCGGGGGGCCGATTCCCCGTGGGCACGGTCTACAGCAGCCCCATGATTTTTTTTTATTTTTTTATTTTTTATTTTTTTTAAATTTTTTTTTTAATTTGTTTTAATAAAACATTTTTTAATTTTGGTTTTTTTTAATTTTTTTTTTATTTTGTTTTTTAAATTTGTTTTTTTTAAATTTGTTTTTAAAAAAAAAAAAAATTATAATTCGTTTTAATAAAACAATTAAAAATTAATAAAACATTGTTATATATAAAAATAATTAAAAAAATGTTATATAATATAATAAAAACATTGTCATATAATAATTGTAAAAAATGTCAAAATATAACCAAAAAAAAAAAAAATTATTAAATAACGATTATGTTTTGTTTTTAAAAATTATATAATTAAAGAAAAAAACAATACAATATAATAAATAAATAAAAAAACATTTGTTTTAATATAACAATATAATAAATTATAAAAAAAAAACTATATAACAATACAATTAAAAAAATAAAAAAAA
The DNA here is from genome assembly GCA_034641835.2 of Pinus albicaulis. Classification (NCBI taxonomy): domain Eukaryota; kingdom Viridiplantae; phylum Streptophyta; class Pinopsida; order Pinales; family Pinaceae; genus Pinus; species Pinus albicaulis. The sequence goes on from CM076579.1 coordinate 29,107,746, forward strand.
ATATAATATTATAACATTTGTTTTTAACATTTAAATATTTAAATTTCTTTTCTAATTTTTTTTTTTAAATTTAAGTATTAAAACAACATTATAAAAAATTTAATTTTTTCTTTTATTTTGTTTAATTGCTTTTATTTTATTTTGTTTATTTTTATTTAATTACTATGTAATGTGAAATAGAAATTTGTAATTTTCAAATATATTAAAATATTATATAAATTTATAAACTTTTATATTAATTTTTTATAATTTTAAGTTTATAATTTTTTATTTAATTGTTATGTAAAGTAAAATAAATTTTTATTTTATTTTATTTTGTTTATTTTTATTCAATTGCTATGTAATGTAAAATTAAATTTTAAAATTTTAAAATATATTAAAATATTATAAGATTTTTTAATAAAATCATTGCCTTCAAAAAATAAAATTTAATTTTAACATTTGTTATAAATAGTTAGTAATTTTTTTGTTTTTTTTTTAATATTAAACAAAAACTGAAGTTTGAAAATAATAGTTTATTTTTTAAAAATTGTTTTATACAATTTAAACACATTTTTAATTTTTTTATAAAATGTATTCAAAACATATTATATAGATATATATATACATATGATTTATAATATTTTGTTTTTAAATGAAAATTTTTATAGTTAATTTTACTGCTTTAATTTCAAGCTATTTAGTTTTAGAAATAAATTTTGTTTATTAAATTTATTTTATCCGCATTATTTTTCCATTAACTAATATATATATATATATATATATATCAGGAAAATGGCATCAAAAAGGATTTCTGTGAATGTTTCTGCACCTAGGGAAGTAGCTCCTAAATCTACAGCTGCAACTCGACACACTATGGATACAACTCCCAAATCTAAAGTTGCAGCTGGACGCACTATGGACACTGTTGGACGCAATAAGGACATTGTTGCACACACTAATAAAATTCAAGCAAGTGGGGCAGCAAGTTCATTAAAGCTTATTTCTGATTGGAAGAACACCAAGGAAATAGATAAAACTAATTTCTCATGGTATCTTGAAGATAGTGAAATGGAGGCTGATATACACATCTATCTTATTTGTGGTATGATTGACTTAAATGAGCCATATGATGTGATGGGAAGAGTACGAGACATATGTATGGTCCCAAATACAAAAACTATTTATGTTCTTGCAAGGAAGGCTCAGAAACGTGAGAAGGTTAGATATCGTGTATCAATTGTCAAGTATGACACAGATGAAATATCTTCAAAATTTTCTGAAGAAATATCAAACAACATTGCAAATAACATTGTAAGTATGCTTATTTTTATTTCCTCTATGCATTATTGTAAGGATGATTCAATTTTTTATAAATTATTGATCATTGACATGTTTTATTTTTTTTCATAGGATTTTGTTCCGAGTCTTTCAAACATGTTTGAAGGTATTTATATGTTGGTGCCAAATGTTATGGATGTGATCAACACTTTCCACAAAGACAAAGCAGAGGAAAGGAGATTGAAGCAAAGAGCAATAGCTCGTGACACTGCAATAGTACAAAGAGAGGATCAACCAAGAGTCACTAAGGTGGGTCAATCTAGTAAACTTAAACATGTTTCTTTTGAAGGTGTCGAACATGAAACAGAAAATTATGATAGAATTAGTGAGGAGGAGATTAGAACTGTTGTGTAAAAGGAGAAAACAGATCAGACACCGAAAAGAAAAATCGCCAAAGATGTCTCTCTTTTACCTCATGAAAGAGAGCTTGTTTATAAAAAATTTGATATGTTATCCAATAAGAATAGGAAATAAAATATTGGTGAACCTGTAAAGGTCGTGAGCAGCAGTGAAGAACAAACTGAAAGCTCTCACGAAAGTAGAGAAATCATAACACTAGGTGCTGAGTTAGAGGATGGCATTATTAAAACAAAACAAAATGCTATTCGACAAGAGTTGAGGAAGAATAAATTAATTCTTGGTGGCCAAACATTTGAGCTTAATGTTAACCAATTTTATAGCCCAGATGAAGGACAATCTCAATATCAAATTATAAAGGCCCATCACCTACATGTACATAATCTGAAAACATTGTTCAGGTTCAATCCATATGTGCATGTGGTGGATTATGTGGTTCTTGTCGATCCACATTAGGTTCCCAACAAACAAGCATTTGACAAGACAAAATGTTTTGATTATAAATATTATGTAATTGGAGTAAACCATTTGATAGAGGCTAAGAGACAATTGATTGCAGAATATCCCAATAACTATCTTTTTCAAACAGTGAAATGCATCATTTACACTGGCTTAAAAGAAATAGAATCAAATTTATTGACATGGGATCATAATGCAGATAATGAGTACAGAATGAAAATGACTTTCATCCAAAGGGTCAGATTTATTCATAATGAATTCATAGAAAAATGTGGTGGGGATAAGACACAAGTTAGTGTAGCATTTTGAAAGGAATGTTTAATGGAAACAGTTTATCAAATTGATGAAAAAAAGGCAAAAGATGGAAAATTGAATACAAATTTCTTCAGAGGCATAGATAACATTTTTCAGTTGGCATTTAGAACTGGGGAGGTATGGGATTTGATTTATGATATTTTTGATCGGTGGGAGAATATTTCCATCAAAAATCAGAAGGTTAGAAAGAGTAAACCCATAATATGTACCAACAGTAAGGCGGGTCCTGAAATGAAGCAGATTCCAGAGGATATGACTATCACACCTTAGAGAACAATGCAAGGTGTAAAGGATGATAAATTAGTCAAATCAGTATTAGCCCGCATGAAGTCGGGTGAATTATCAATGGAAGAAATGTGTGCATAATTTCAAAAGTAAGTTTCTTGAATTATTTCTTATTTTTCTTTCATTATAATTTTATTTTAAATAAAACATAATGATGTTGGTAGAATTTGTTATTCATGTCAGTATATTAACGCTTTTAACTTGATTTATTCAGTCAGAAATTTTTTATGAAAATACAAGAACACATGGTTAAAATGTTGAATGAAGACAGTTAGGATGATGTTGTACGCAACTACCCAGAAGCAAGTTCTACATCAACACTAAAAGAGTTTTATATTGCATTCAATAAGGTATGTTGATTTATAAATTCATTTTATTCATATTTAAACTATTTTTATTTTATTACTTATATATATATATATATATATATATATATATATATATATGTCATTAAAGATGTCGAAGAAGGATGGAAATGGAGTACTAGATACTTTCAAAAGCTTTATTGAAAAAATTAAGATGGAGAACATGAGAAGGAAGCATCTTATGAATGTTGAACTTGATCCTACTCTTAATCATTACATTTGGAATGGGCTCGACAGTGTCCAATATCAAATAATACAAGGTGACTGTGAAGACATTGCATCACTAATACCTAAAAGGGAATATGGCCTAGTTATTGCAGATATTCTTCATGGTTTCAATTTCCCAAACATTGAATATGATAGAGAACCATATACTTATCAAGCTTTTAGTAAAATGGTTATGGGTTTTCAAGAAGTGACAACATCACCACTTTGGCGATTTGTGACATTTCATTCAGACACACAGTTTCCAATGTTATTAACAAGCTTCAAGGGTAAAGCAAACTCAAGGATGCAACTTACATGGTAAGACTTTGAAATTGTATGTTTGATTCCTCCTAAATTTTTTTATTCATGTAAAATTTAATTGAAATTTTACTATGTTATGTTACAGGAAAAAGTCAAATATTGTTTCTTCCAAAGATTAGCCTATTATAAATGATTGTGAGTTCATCCATGTTGAATGTTGGACAAAAGATGATAGCTATAAGCATATTATTATGAATCGAGTAGATGGGAAGAGTCATAGTTAGGTATTGGTTTATGATGCAGTTGTAAGAAAACTAACATATGAGGATAAAGATGCAAAAGGAGATATAGTTAACATTTAACAAAAACCAAAAGCATTGATTAACTATCTTATAGATCTATGTTCAAATGAAGGAGAATGGGTTTTGGATTTATTCTCAGGTTCAGGTAAGTTTTATTATAAAAATTTAAATTTAAATATTGTCTTTTTTACTTTTTATGTCTCTATACTAATTTTCTTACTTATTTGTTTTGTGCTTGATGATTAGATACAACACTAGCATGTTGCCTACCAAAAGGAAGAAATTGCATTGCCATTGAGAAAGACATATTTCAATGAAAATTTATTCAACAAAGAATTAACACTCTTAAATTCCTTCCAGATGCGAAGCAAGAATTTTGTTTGAGGAAAGGAGATTTTAATGAATCACGTGTGGCAAAAAAAGCAAAGGAACTTCAACCACCATTATATGGACTGATTGGAAAGGGACACTTTGTAAGATTTGCTGACGTGAAAGATCCATTAGAAGACGACAATGATCAAAATGAAGAAAAAAATGATGCGGAAGAAGCCATCAATGATGTTCTAGATGATGTTGAAGATGTATTAGTTGATATTGTTGATGATGTTTAAGTTATGCTTGCAAACAAAGCTTATTTTTGAGAACTATTAATCAGTTTTACTTGTAAAGTTTAGACTTTGATATTTTATGAGAACAACCATTATTTTTTGCAAAAAAAATGTGATTGCTATTATTTTTTGACATAAAATTCAATAAAAATGTTATTTTCTTAAGTTTTTTTTGTTAAGATTCTCCCAAAAAATTAGTTTATTTAACATGTTTTTTCCAACAAAAAGTTTGTAAAAGTGTATTTTTGCATTTCATTTACATTGAAAAATTGTATTTTTTTGTCATATGGTTCAAAATATTGGTTTTTTAGTGACAATTATTTGATGTGCATTGAAAAATTATTTAACAATACATAAACATGTAGAAAATATAAACTTTAGAATATTGACCCTTTTTCCATCTTTTATCTATGTGAAAAAGTGAAGATATAATTACAAGTTTTTATTTTTAAAAAAAATATTTTTTTATTTTTAAAACACAAGTACATAAATGCACTTAAAAATAAACATCTCACCGAAGAAGAAGACATTAGAAAATCTATAGTGTCAAAATCAATCCTATAAAAAGAACGTTGGTGATGATACACCACCACTATTCGAAATCGACATTAAAAACATCACATAAAAAAATAAAAATAAAAAACTAAATTAATAAAAAAAATAAAAACTAAATAAAAAAACTAAAAGTGCCAAAAACATGCTCAAATTTTTTTTTCTTGATTCTGCATCGCCAATTTTTCAAAATCAGGTGTTTTTCTTGATACTTCAAAAAGTAGGTAACAATGAGGTTACCTATTTCATTGATAACAGTGTTAGCTTTTGCTGAATAAATTCATGATTTTCTTGTGATCTATCTAGATGACATTCCAATATTTTCAAAAACTGACAATGAATATCTAGATCATCTTAGACAAGTGTTTATCAAATGCAAGAATTTGGCATTTCTTTAAATCCTAAAAATACTCTATTTGGACTGGAAGAAGGTAAATTGTTAGGACATATCATATCTAAAGAGGGAATTAGGATTGACCCAGCTAGAATAGAGGCCATTCTGAACAGTATTCATCCTAGAAATATTAAAGAGTTGCAGGCTTTCTTAGGTAAAATCAATTTTCTCAAAAGATTCATTTCAAACTTAGCAGAAATAATTATAGAACTCAACAACATGTTGAAAAAATACTTAGTACTTAAATGGACTGTGGAGGCTAAATAGTCATTTGAATCAATCAAACAAGCCTTGACAAAAACACCTGTCATAATAAGTCCTGATTTCACAAAATATTTCATTATTTTTTCCTTTTCTTCAGAACATATTATTGTTGCAGTCTTACTGCAGAAAAATGATCAGGGCTATGAACAATCCATTTATTATTTTAGAAAATCACTTAGAGATGCCACTTTAAAGTATAACATAATGGAAAAGCAAGCACTAGCTTTAGTGAAGGCTATCAAAGACTTTAGAGCGTACATTTTGTATTCACATATCATTGATTATATTCCAAATTCAGTTGTGAAGGACATTCTAACTCAGAATGGGCTTGATGGTAAAAGAGGCAAATGGATTGCCACCATTCTGGAATATGACATAGAAATTAAGCCCACCAAACTCATTAAAGGTCAAGGTTTAGCCAAACTCATGGTTGAATCAAATTTTCATGCTTTAGATATAAATTTTATTGCCCAATTAGATGATCAGGAAGAGATGGCCACTCCAGAGATCAGTGAAGCCTTTTTAGACTCACCATGGTATGCAGATATTATATTTGTATTACTTAATTTACAAGCTCCTCCTAGATTATCAACAAATAAAGATAGATTTTTAAAGTTAAAGGCAATGAATTTTTGTATCATAGACAATGCACTATTTTGGAAAGATCATGGTGGAATTTTATTGAATTGTTTACTTAAAGAAGAAGTTGATAAATTTATGGAAGAGTTTCATGCAGGTGACTGTGGAGGACCCCTTTACTAGAAGACAACTACAGATAAAATCTTGAGAGCTGTTTTTTACTAGCCTACATTGTTTTCAGATGTGAAAAAGTATGTGACCTCCTATCACAAATGTCAAATCTTTGAAGGGAAGAAAAAACTACTACCTTTACCACTTAAACCCATCTCCACAGAAATGAATTTTCAGCAATGGAGTCTTGACTTCATTGGTGAAATTCACCCTCCATCCTTAGCCCAACACAAGTGGATTTTGACAGCCATAGACTATTTCACTAAGTGGATAGAAGCCATACCTTATAGGGAAGCCACTGATGCTGTCATAATCTCATTTTTAGAAAACATTAGGGCGGTTTTGAGGTCTAAAATGGGCCTCATAAGAAAATTTTACAAAAAAAATAAACTTTATAATAGCCAATAGGATTCAAGATAATGATGTCAACCATGGGGGATGATTCACCATTTTTGGAGTAAAAAAATAAAAATAATAAAACTATTTTTTCAACTTGTATTTTCAACTTATCTCTCTTATTTTTTACTCAAATTTCAAGCAAGTGTACTCTTCGGATGCAAAATTTAATTCCTCATCAAAGGAGTACCCATGTTGCATACTTTTGATGGACTCTGCTACATGAAAAATGAGAAATACATGAAAAAACGTGTTTACAATCATGTTTTTCATGTATTTCTCATTTTTCATATAGCAGTGTCCATCGAAAGTATGTAACATGGGTACTCCTTAGATGGGAAATCAAATTATGCATCCAACGAGTGTTTCCTCTCGAAATTTGAGCAAACCCGTAGGGAGATAAGTTGAAAAAGTAGTTTTTCCCTTTTTCCCTCTAATATTTGATGATGTAATCAAATATTATTTTATTATTTCCACTATTATTTTATAATTTACTTATGAGGCCCATTTTAGACCTCAAAATTCCCCTAATGCAACATATTGTCTAGATTTGGATGCCCCCAAAAGAGCATTATGGGTAATGCAGTTGCGTTCAAGTCCAAAAATATGATTAACTTCTGTAATAAATACCATATTACACTTGGCCATTCCACTACTTATTACCCTCAAGGTAATGGTCTTGTTGAATCCTCCAATAAAAGCCTGTGAATATCATCAAGAAACTACTAGAAGACAATAAGAAAACCTGGAACAAAAGGTTAGTAAATGCCTTATGGGTAGATAGACTTACCACAAATAAGTCCATTGGTACATCCCCTTATCAACTTATTTATGGGATGGATGTTGTTTTTCCATCTTATTTAGGAGTACCAGTGATGAAAATAATACAAGAACTACAAGTAGAAATTAATGATATCCAAATAAGGATAAACCAAACCATACACTTGCAGCAAACCAGAGAAGATGTCTATCTCAAGTCTCAAGTTGTTCAAGAAGGAAAAAGGCCCTCCACACACACAACAGCAGGAGTCCTTACCCAAAAAACTTGACCATATCTATCGATTCACACTTAGCAACAATCTCTTATCATTCTTAGCTTCCCCTACAACTCAAAAAGGTTCAATTACTTATACTATTTTAGCCTATGCATCCAATGGTCTGCAAACCGTGGTTTTCAGACTCTTGGTCTACCCTTGACCCATTTACAATGCTTTAGGGGCTTTGAACCACCCCAAAACCCCTGTGCTATACTAAATATAATCAGAAATATAAAAAATCGACCATTTTTGCAGCTTTGTAGGGGACCCTATTCCAACAGTCCCCTAACACAGTCTTGTGACTAATCCTGAGTCACAGTGATGGTAGGTTCTCCACCTAGACGCATAGTGCAGTGAGGGCGGTGATTAGTGGAGGCAGCACCTCTTGACTAAGGACTGCGGCACTCTGTGCGAGGTCCACCAGCTTTTGGGATATCGGCCCTTTGGTGACTGTAGTGACGTTTTTCAGTGTTTGGTTGAGTTGCATGACCATACCATCGGCATCGTGAGAGAGTTGGAGGGCTGTGGCAGCCCATGGCTTTAATATTTCCTCAAGGACGTGCTTCTGGTACCGGATTTTCTCAATTCCGTCTAGGAGAGTGTTGTTGGTCCGCAACTATGCTAACCGTTGCGTAGGCAGCAAGGTGGGCAAGGTAGCCTCAACCTGTGTGAAATCTTCTTCCTGCTGTCGTAAGTCCTGATTGATCTTTTGAAGGACTAGGTTGAACTAGACCAGGGTCTAGAGCTTCATGGTTGATTCGAGTAAGTGGGAACCCTGAGTAATTTGCTCTGAGATGGAGTTCGTAGCTTTGGCCACCAGCACATTGTGCTGGGCTCGAATTTCCAGCGACGTGGCAGGCTGCAATGTAGCCTGTAAGTCGGATATTTTCTTCTCTAGTTGTTCCTTGATGGTCTGCATTTCTGTCTGAGATGCTTTTATTGCGGAAACCATACATTTTACCTTGGCTCGAGGTGTAGCTGTGATTGGGACTCTATCTAGAACCTCTATCCAAAGCTGGTGGATCGCCATTTCAAGCTCCACCTGATGCGATATAACAAGGGATTTTTCTGCGTCTTTCCATTTGAGGGCCCGCTTGGCCACACTGAGTTGTTGATGTACCTCCATGTCTCGCTAGTGGGTCTCCCAGATTATGGCGGCGTGGAGACCTTGTAATGTCTTAGTGGGAAACTTAGCTAGGTCCAAGTAGACCCCTGTATCGACTTGGATTTGGGTTCTTATAAGGGAAGTGCTAGGTAAGGAGTAGAGGTGGCTTCCTCTCAGTGCGAGCACAGTACTGCTGATTGTCAAGGAAGCCCGTTTCTGAGTTACACTAGTCTGCAGCGTATCTACCTTCCCCTGGAGGTCGTGGAGCTCATTCTAGAAGGTTTCAATTGTAGCCTGCTGTTGTGTCCCTATGGCTTCCCATATTTCCTCTGTGGCCAGTGTAATTGCGTCCATGATCTATTCGAGGTCACCGTTAGCTAGTGTGACCGTCGCATCATATTCCTGGCACTGGGCACGTTGATTTTTTCAGGGCTCAATACTAGGCTCACCTGGCCACTTTTTCTTCTAGAGAGAGGTGGTAGCTAGGTTATTTGTCCCTGGCACAATTAGTGCCAATTGAAAATTGGCCCCGGCATCCTTATTGGCGACCTGTAGCAGCTGCGCGTTCCTTTCCATGGCTACACCCGCACCCCTCGTGCTTGGTTCTAGAGTTTTCTTGTGGTTGATAGTGGAGGGTACTGCTATGGCCCAAGTCCCTTTGGTGCTCTTTTCTCCAGGATTGAGGCCACTCCTCCACTTAGGGAGCCAGAGTGCAATTATCCTATCGATTTCTTTGTCCCCTGACCCAATAATGATTGCCTTGTGTTCGAGCTCTATAGGTACCGAAGCTTCCACGGGCCTAGGAGATATTATATTAGTGTGAACAAGAAATCTTGGTTCTAGGGGCCTATCGGTAGCGAGAGTGGGTCGCTTTGCCATGAGCAGGACGCAACAGGTCCAAAAAACCGCGCAACATAAAAAAACTACATACAGGTTATGGGCATAATATGGAAATGTTTTCTAAGCTAGCTATCCTATTTTATAGTGCCTATGGTCGTCCAATGGTAGGATAAGTGTCATTCAGAGATTACCATCAAGTAAATGGTAAAAAATCTCAAGGAATCTCTTCATTAATTTCCAACCGCTCGCTCTGCTTAACGGTAACTTCTCCTCTTTACCTAATTTTACTGTTCCCCCTATCACTTTTCACTCCCTATGTGCACTTTGCATAACTGTTGAGCTTGGACTAAACATCCATGCCTCCTGCACATCTCCTCCCAACACAGTCTTGTTCCTAAGGTACTCTACAACCAAAGACATGTTTTCCCCATAGGTGTCCTCCCAACCACACCGGATCACTTGCGGGAACGAGTCTTTCAGAGGCGTTGTAAGTATCACAGATTCCCAAAAAAACTTTATGTAGTACCCCGCATGGTCGAGGAGTGACCGCAACTGTTTCCTTGTTGTAAGAGTTGCCACAGATATGATAACTCTGCCTTCTGTGTTCCTATTCATCGTAAGATACGTCCTATTGCATCCCTCTCACTGTTGGGAAAAATACTAAGAGGGGGGGGTGAATCAGTATTTACTGCATATTCAAAATTTTTTACTTTTTCATTCCTTAAAACCCATACGCTACTTTCCTTTAGTAAACTCGCGTATACACGCGGATATCCTTCATACAACTCGCGTATTAGCAGAGATCTAAATATGCAGATATTTATTAACTTAGTTCTTTGCAATATTCATTCATCTGATGTTAAGTTAGCAGTAAACATGTGTAGTAACCAATAGAATAAACCATCACACAAAGCATCACACATGAACACCAGGATTTTTAGGTGGAAACCCAAGTCGGGAGAAAACCACCACTGCAGTTGCTCAGCCTTCAATATTTTATTATAGAGAAAACATATTACAACATATGTGCTGGTGCAGACTCCTACCATCACGCAGGCACCAACCTGCGCTCGTTTACCAGCCTCTCCTGGAAGGGAGCTCCAACCCCCTGACTCATTTACCAGCCTCTCCTGGAAGGGAGCTACGACCCCCTGATCTCGTTTACCAACCTCACCTGGAAGGGAGATACGACCCCCTGATCTCGTTTACCAGCCTCACCTGGAAGGGAGCTATGACCCCCTGACTGAAGGCTACAACCCTCAACACCTCTATGGACCACGTTTCATCAATTTTCACACTGGATCCAAAGCTTCCTTCAAAACACCACTTGCAGGCCATGTTTCATCATATTTTCAGACTGGACCCACTCCATACATTTAAGCTCAATCATACATCAAATGGAACTTATCAATTCAGACAACCCAGAACTGTAGAATACATCATTCACAGATAACAGTAACACAGCAGAACATATCAGACATTTCATACCCCTTGCTTCAGCAAACCCTAGTTTGCATACACGCTTTCCTTTCTCTGATGTCGCGTATATACGTGCTTCCGTTCACATAAACCAGCGTATACTTCTGTACATATTACAGATCCAATTTCATTGCGCATACACGCTTTCTCTTCAGCGAAGCCGCGTATATACGCGCTTCCTCTATGGCTAACTAGCGTATGGATCTTTAACCATTACAGAGCTGCATACTTCTTCAGATCAGATATTCAGTTCAGATTCAACCCTTTACTTCAGACAGATGTTCGCCACATCACAGATCTAATCACTCCATAAACAGATCTAGTAGATACAAATACATTTCAGATCTAGATCCCCTTCTTCATCATTTTCTTCATTGGTGGATCATAGATTCAGATCTATCATCAAGCCTTTACCCTTTCCATACAGATATACTTCACAGAGAAGTATTCATTGAAGCTCAGACATCTTGCACCCACACTCATGATTTGCACAATGAATTTCTTCTCTTTATATAGGTTTACCCTTTTTCAATACCATGAGCCCCTTTTTCAATACCATGAGCCAAAACAATACCATGAGCCCAAAACTACATTACTTCCGATGGTATTCCTGGATGGGGTCATTTAGACGAATCATTACCCAATACAATGGGTCAATACAATGGTGGTTACCCCTGGTTTTGCACTTTATGAGCGCTTTTTGCCCATACGCGACTTGGCACGTACTTTACCGCGTGCATACGCGACTTCCCCTAGGCAAATCCGCGTATGCCTTGAGAAATACTCTTTTCATCATAGATCTAGCACATATTGAATTCCTTTCTTAATTACCTTCTGTACTCTCTGTAGATACATCATAAAACAGGTTCATCAAGACATATTCTATCAAGCACAACTTCATCAAGTAAGTTGCCATCATCTTCATCAGGTGGGTTGCCATTCAAGAACAACTCTCTACATCATACTGTCAACAAACATCATATCACATCAGATTTACATCATTTACCAAGTCCATCAAGTCAAGAATAACTTCATCAGGTGTATTTCCATCAAGGACAACACATGCCAACAATCTCCCCCTTTGGACTTGATGGCAACCACGATGGTGTTTGATCACCACAACAGATAGGTACATTAAGAATACCATGACACCATGTCATTCTCCCCATTCTTTGATACCATTCTTCATTCAAACACCATGTCACTCTCCCCCTTTGACATCAAGGGCAAAGGGCGTATCAAAAACCAACATACTCTCCCCTTTTCTCCTCATGTAGAAGAAGCGTTCTGCAGATCTGATGATACCATGACCAAGCTCCCCCTGAGTTCATGCTGAATCTTCAAACATATTTTCCAATGAAGTACATGACTCTATGACTTTCCTATCACCAAAGACTCATACTTACATCAAATATCCAACCAAGTGGATTTACACATGAGACTCAAGAGCCCAACCAAGTGGGTTTACAACTTTGACTCAGCTACCCAACCAAGTGGGTTTACAAAAATTGACAAGTCCTTACATGACTGAAAATTACAAATTTACATCATGGGTCCCAACATGAAATTTTCATCAAAATACAAATATGACTTTTCATAATTAAGACCAAAAAGACCTCAAGAAAGAGATCATATTTCAGAACCATCATAATGCCAACAATGCATTATACTCAGCAATGTCACTCTCCCCCTGAAAATGTGCATCCAATGCATTCTCTCCAAATGGCCAAGGCTCCTCCTTAACTTGTGCAACCTGAAACACCGTCCACAGCAAGTCATCAGCAACAAACTCTACATGAACTGCCCTTATCTCCGAATTATAAGACTTTCATCTCAACAATGAATACTCTTTATCAAAAAGCAAACAGGACTCATCCACAATCTTCAACATAAGAAACCATGTATCATATCATCATTATTTAGAACTGAGAAACTAAGCTGATATTGAGTCAATAATACAGTTATTAACAGTTAGACTGATGCTCCCCCTGAACCTCTGCTCCAGATCTTCAGCTATCATATAAATTCTCTTATCATCAATGCATACGTGACTGTGTCTGCTGGAACTCGCGTGTATACGCGACTTTTGTTAATAGAACCCGCGTATGGAAAGTGAAGCATAGAAATTTTCCACATTCCTTCATCTCCCCCTGAACTTGTACTTCCTGTACCTGTCTTCTTCATATCAGATGCTCTGTCAGAAATACATATAACCAGAATAATCAAATCAATCATGAGAGACATCATACATTGCTCCCCCTGTGACGATACATTACTAAATCTCATAATGTATCCCACATCATTCCTACAGTCAATCAGAGAAGTAAGCTTCAGAAGCGGATGACTGCAGTAGGGTCAATATTCCCTACGTTTCTGATCGGTCCTCCATCTTTTTCTAGATTTGTTTGATCTTTCTATTTGTGTGCTGGAAGTTATCCAATTTCTCATATCTGTTCAACCTGCATTCCTTTTCTACATGTCCATACTTGTTACAAGAATAACATCTCATGTGTCCAGAGAAATAAGCATAAGAATCATAATGAGTATTTCTAATCTTCCTCCTTTTACAATTAGCTACTTTATGTCCATACTTGTTACATGAAAAACAATATCCCTTGAAGAAACCAGAGTACCTTTCTATGTAGGAATTGTTTGATTGAGGCTGAAATGATCTGCTCCTGCAATTTGCTGCAACATGCCCATAATTATGACATTTAAAGCATTCAACTTTATTGACTTATTTCCTTTGATATTTCATCATTGTTGGTTGACCTTTTGTTTCTTTCAACACTTCAGGTTTTGCATTGACATCCTCTGAATTTTTAGCACTTCCTTGTGAGCTAGATTCTCCTTTAACAATTTCATGGAAACCAAGACCAAGTTTGATAGCAGGAGACCTTTGATTACTCAGAATATTGTCCAAAATATTAGTACTATCTTGAAACCTCAAAATTTTAACCTTTTCTTCTAATTTACCATTGAGAATGTTTACCTCAACCTCCAAGGCTTGACATTGCTTTGTCATGCTTTCTTCTTTCCTTCTTCCATCTTCTACTTGATCCTTCAGATTCAGAATCTCTTCTTTCAACCAATTTTCGTTTTCTTCACATGTTTGTTGCAGCTCTTCATTCTTCTTATTTGATTTTTCCAGATCTTTTTTGAGAGAGATGATTTCTGCTTCAAGGCCTTCCTTTTCAAATGGTTGTAGAGGTTCCTCATTCTTCTTACTTGATGCTTCAAGATCTGCTTGCAGAGAGATGATTGCAGCTTCAAGTCCTTCATTCTTCTTGCTTGATTTTCCGAGATCAGCATTTAGATCGTTGATTTCTGCTTCTATTTCTTTAATTCGATTGGATGCATACGTATGAAACCTTTGATATTTTTCCACCTGTCCATTCATCATTTCTATTTGCTCTTTCATTTTAGAGATCATCTCTTTGTAGATGGAATCTTTCTTATCAAATTCCTTTTTTTGTTCTTCAACTTTGATCTGGATAGCTTCTTCTAGATCCACAACTTTACTTTCACTATCTTCACTATTGTTTGCACCAATAAGAGTATTCCAATGACCCCAATCACTATCTGATTCATCTTCTTCAATTTCTGCTATACAAGTTTTCTGAGACATCTCCTTGCTTTGAGTGGCCTTCTTCTTTTTCCTCTTTGCCATGAGTACTTGTAGAGCTTGGTCAGAATCTTCTTTATCTTTAATTTTGACAGCTTCTTCTAGATCCATACTGTCACTTTCACTATCATTACCTTTGCATATACAGTTAAGTAAAATACAGGAACAACGATTAATACCTGTTTCATCTCCTTCAATTTCTGCTAGACATGATTTCTGAGGTATCTGCTTGCTTCGAGTAGCCTTCTTCTTTTTCTTCTTTGCCATGAGCACTTTCAGATCATGGTCAGAATCTTCTTCATCTTCACTGGACACTTCATCATCATCTTCATTTGTATAAAAAATCTTCCTCTTTTCAAATTGTTTCCCTTTACCATGTTTTTCTCTATAAGGACATTTAGCAGCATAGTGACCGACTTTTCCACACTCAAAACATTTGAAGGGAAGCTTACCTTTGAATCTTCCAGTACCTAGTTGGAGTTTTCTCACGAAATTCGCTTCTTCTTCTTTGGATATATAGCTGGATTCTTTGAAAACTTCCTTTTCCTTTCCTTTTGCAGATACCTTAAAAGCAGCTTCTCTGATTTGAGAAGGACCTCCTTGTCTCATTTCAAAAGCAGTCAGGATACCATGTAATTGAACAACAGTAAGAGTTTGCAGATCTTGCCTTTCTTCAATAGCTGAAACTTTAGAGTCAAATTTTGAAGTCAAAGATCTTAAGACTTTTTCCACCAGAGTAGTGTCGGTTATGGTTTCACCCAGATTTCTCATTCGATTTACAATATCATCTAGACGAAGAAAGAAATTGGCAACACTTTCATCACTATGCATCTTCAAGTTTTCATATTCAATTCTAAGAGTTTGGAGTTTTGCACTTTTTACCTTTGTGTCTCCTTCATAGCTTAGAATGATTTTGTCCCATAATTCTTTTGCTGAATGTAGCTGCATCACTTTAGCAAATTCTGATTCAGACATGCTTCCTAATAAGACATTCACTGCTTTGGCATTGATTTCATACTTCTTCCTTTCAGCCGCATCAGTAGGAATACTTGCCGGATATTGATAGCCTTCTTCCACGATTGCCCATACATCTGCACCAAGACTTTGCAGATATGCTTTTGTTCGTACCTTCCAGAATATCAAATTGCTTCCATTGAATAGAGGTGGCTTTATAGACATCACTCCTTCTTGACTTCCCATTGCAACGGATCTCCTTCAAGCGATCAAGCTTCTGCAGAAGAACCTGCTCCGATACCAATTGTTGGGAAAAATACTGAGAGGGGGGGGTGAATCAGTATTTACTGCATATTCAAAAAAATTTACTTTTTCATTCCTTAAAACCCATACGCTACTTTCCTTTAGTAAACTCGCGTATACACGCGGATATCCTTCATACAACTCGCGTATTAGTAGAGATCTAAATATGCATATATTTATTAACTTAGTTCTTTGCAATATTCATTCATCTGATGTTAAGTTAGCAGTAAACATGTGTAGTAACCAACAGAATAAACCATCACACAAAGCATCACACATGAACACCAGGATTTTTAGGTGGAAACCCAAGTCGGGAGAAAACCACCGCTGCAGTTGCTCAGCCTTCAATATTTTATTATAGAGAAAACATATTACAACATATGTGCTGGTGCAGACTCCTACCAACACGCAGGCACCCACCTGCACTCGTTTACCAGCCTCTCTTGGAAGGGAGCTCCAACCCCCTGACTCGTTTACCAGCCTCTCCTGGAAGGGAGCTACGACCCCCTGATCTCGTTTACCAGTCTCACCTGGAAGGGAGCTACGACTCCCTGATCTCGTTTACCAGCCTCACCTGGAAGGGAGCTATGACCCCCTGACTGAAGGCTACAACCCTCAGCACCTCTATGGACCATGTTTCATCAATTTTCACACTGGATCCAAAGCTTCCTTCAAAACACCACTTGCAGGTTACATTTCATCATATTTTCAGACTGGACCCACTCCATACATTTAAGCTCAATCATACATCAAACGGAACTTATCAATTCAGACAACCCAGAACTGTAGAATACATCATTCACAGATAACAGTAACACAGCAGAACAGATCAGACATTTCATACCCCTTGCTTCAGCAAACCCTAGTTTGCATACGCGCTTTCCTTTCTCTGATGTCGCGTATATACGCGCTTCCGTTCACATAAACCAGCTTATACTTCTGTACATATTACAGATCCAATTTCATTGCGTATACGCACTTTCTCTTCAGCGAAGCCGCGTATATACGCGCTTCCTCTGCAGCTAACTAGCGTATGGATCTTTAACCATTACAGAGCTGCATACTTCTTCAGATCAGATATTCAGTTCAGATTCAACCCTTTACTTCAGACAGATGTTCTCCACATCACAGATCTAATCACTCCATAAACAGATCTAGTAGATACAAATACATTTCAGATCTAGATCCCCTTCTTCATCATTTTCTTCATTGGTGCATCATAGATTCAGATCTATCATCAAGCCTTTACCCTTTCCATACAGATATACTTCATAGAGAAGTATTCATTCAAGCTCAGACATCTTGCTCCCACACTCATGATTTGCACAATGAATTTCTTCTCTTTATATAGGTTTACCCCTTTTTCAATACCATGAGCCCCTTTTTCAATACCATGAGCCAAACCAATACCATTAGCCCAAAACTACATTACTTCCGATGGTATTCCTGGACGGGGTCATTTAGACGAATCATTACCCAATACAATGGGTCAATACCATGGTGGTTACCCCTGGTTTTGCACTTTATGAGCAATTTTTTCCCATACGCGACTTGGCACATTGTTTCACGCGTGCATACGCGACTTTTCCTAGACAAATCTGCGTATGCCTTGAGACATACTCTTTTCATCATATATCTAGCACATATTGAATTCCTTTCTTCATTACCTTCTGTACTCTTTGTAGATACATCATATTTACATCATTTAACAGGTTCATCAAGACATATTCCATCAAGCACAACTTCATCAAGTAAGTTGCCATCATCTTCATCAATGTTGTCCAAGAACAACTCTCTACATCATACTGTCAACAAACATCATATCACATCAGATTTACATCATTTACCAAGTCCATCAAGTCAAGAATAACTTCATCAGGTGTATTGCCATCAAGGACAACACATGCCAACACTCACAGCCTGAGTGGCTCAGTAGTCGTGCACACCCCTTCCAATTCTGAGTTAAACACAGCTCGCGAATCATCCTTACTATCTATTGGGCCTTGGCTACGGTAGTTGATCATGCTTAGTACATGTGTTTCCCATGTGGGTAATTTTGGTGCGAGGAACAGGTTAAATTTGCCCCACTCCCTAGTGTCAATGTCTCACAGGGCTGCGTCAAGTGCCATGGTCCGGCCTACTAACCAAAATTTTCACAGGAAATATTCTTTGGCAGGTGTGCCGATGGAGCTCTGCATCTAAGTACCATGCAGATGGAATCGACCCTAGGTCATGAATCAATAGGTGAACCCATTCCTTATTCGTCTTGTCGCACCACTATTTTTCCCATACTGACAGATATTCACGTGGATCTTTCGATCCAAGGAATGTCTTGACCTGTACATCAGTCGGGGCTTCAAATCGTAGGATCATCATATCCCAACATGCCTCCCAATCCTGGAATGTCTCCTCATGTGTTTCCCACTAGCACATAGGTATTCCATGTAGGGCTAGCTTAAGGGCCAATAGCCTTCGTCCCTTGGGAACCTCTGCTTCGAATACTCGCAAAAATTCCTTAATGCTACTAGAACCATAAAAGTAGGGTAGGTCTCTTACCTCCGAGGAAATGTAGTGGAAGTCCCTTGTGACTCAAAGAAATTGCAGTGCTGAGACATCATGCAACCGGTTTTCCCAATTCTCCATCTCCCCGTCAGAGTCAGATAAGCATTCACTGTCCTTTTCCCAGCAAAGTATGCCTTCTGCCATGGGGTTGATCCAATCCTCATCCCATGCCGTCAACTTGTAAATGTGGTCCATCTCCTCTTTATCGCACACCAGCTCTGTATATCATTCACCTTCCGTAGGATATAATGGTACTATCACCCTTGTGTTGTTATTCTCAAACACCATGCTTCTCTTTTTGAGGTTGATGATACCGCCCATATATATGGCCAGTTCCAATCCTAAGAGCACAGGGTAGGGGTCTGCATCTTCTACAATTTCTATCACTTCAAAGTCTGCTCAGGCTTTTACTCCTGCGGTATCCACCGTAATTTTAGACAACCTTCTTGGCGAGATGATTCTCTATTGATTTTCCATGCACAGCTGAATCATGGACCATT
This sequence comes from Pinus albicaulis, assembly GCA_034641835.2. Lineage (NCBI taxonomy): Eukaryota > Viridiplantae > Streptophyta > Pinopsida > Pinales > Pinaceae > Pinus > Pinus albicaulis. Next base: position 29,126,986 of record CM076579.1, read on the forward strand.
CCAACTTAAGCTCTCCCATTTTTTGCCAAGTCTTCTTAGGTAGCACGTTCGCATCCGACCCTAGGTCAAAAATAACCTGGCTCATTTCGTAGTCACCGATCTGCATAGACAACCACATTTCTCTTCTGGTGCGTTTCTTATACTTGTATAGCTTCTGCACATCCTTGACTTCTGGGGTTAGATTGGGTCATGTGGCACAACTGTCTATTAATGCCTAAAGGTTCTCCACAGATTTTGGGTTGTGCAGAAGTTTCATACATGCTTGCAAAAAAGGGCTCAACCTCCTCATATACCTTGAGGTTCGCAGGTGGCCGAGCAATAGTTGCCTCTGTCTCAGCAAAGTCCTTGTGAGCTGTGATAAATGTTTCTTCCCCCTTTTTAGGTCGAGACCTTCTTGTTTGATAGCGGCTTGACAGATCAAAGGTTCCATCACAGCCTCCTTCTCAGGCCCCCTGGTGGCCATCCCGCTGCGTGTCACCACATTCACACTCGAATCTTTGTTTTGCAACTCAGCCTTAACTCTTTACACATTCTGCATAGGTTTCGACTACTTTTCCTACATTTTCGCTATCAAGATTGGGAAATCTTCAATCGCATGGTCCAGTTGTCTGTAATATCCGTAGGATTTCCTAGTGGTGTTCGGGCAATCCCTTGCAAAGTGTCCTTCTTCTCCACAGTTATAGCAGATTAGCTGACCTCGTCCCCGTCCTGTACTTCCACTGCGTCCTCCTCCCCTGCCCATTTATGGGGAGCCACCTATACTTACAAGGGTCCTTGGTGACACAGGTTCTGATTGTACTCTGTATAAGTTTCCTCGATCAATCATCAAATCATATGTCCGATAGTTTTTTTCTTCATGTCCCACCGATCTGCAGAACCTACAACATTGTTACTTTACCTCTGGAATGTATGAAACAAGGCGAGGACAGTGGTTATTATCGTGCGGCCCTACGATGCGATAATCATAGCACCAGAGCACTCGCCCACTAGGTCTCGCAGCTTCCCTAGGGCGCAATGGGCTAGGTCCCCTGGCCTGCACATAATATGCTAATAGAGGACCGTTATCCTTGGTATGGCCATTCACCTGGCATCGTATGCACCATCTTTCGGGGCTAGCCTCTGCCCCTCGTTCCTTTCACAGGTTCTAGATCTCTACATGCATCGCTTCTAGCTGTCCCTGGATCTATTGGATGCCCTGCTAAGTCTCGTCCCGAGGTTTAGCTTCTAACTTCATGGCACCTTCCAAGGCCTTCTGCGATTTGAAATTTTGGTGCCCCATAGGTACACGCAGGTGAGGCAGAAACATAGCAATAAACCATTTCGTGTGTTGTCTGTCATCATATTGGAATCCTCCTTCTTTGATCACCTTCTTTAGTCATTGATTGGCCTCCCACATATATTCAGAAGGTCCTTGCTTGAAATCCTTTAGGTCAACCATGATTTGGGATTAGGAGTTAGGTTTTTTGAATTGTTGTTTCAGGGCATTCTTAATCTCTTCAATGATTGCATTTGCATTTTGGCCAATGTATCCCATGTACCAGTCCAAATCTCTTCCTTTGAAAGCAAGGGAAAGCTGCGCCCTTTCCACCGCATCACTAGCCATGTTCTATGCAGTCCATACCGATCATGCGACAAAGCATAATTGATCCATGTCTTCATCCCCCACACCCTTAAAGGTCGGAAATTTCATGTGCGCAGCCATGTCATCTTCTAGTAGCAGAGGGGTCAGTGAATTCTTACCTCTAGGCTGATTTGAAAGCGGTGTGGCTGGAGGACTCTACGAAGCTGCTTCCCTTACTAGAATGTAGACCAGTCGATCTCCCTCTAGGTTGGCCCATTAGTAATTTCCACTCCGTGTTGTGCTCCCATCCAAATTAGAGGTCATTCACTCGGTATGGATACACAGAATACTATTTTCGCATAATAATATCTTGATCAGCAATGGCAACGTCTTCAGAAACTTACCTCGAAACCCCATGAAGAATCTTCGCTCTTCTTTAGAGTAGGAGATGAACTGATCAATGGAAAATTATGTCACAAATCCCCCTAACACGCTATCCACCGAATGGTCCATTGTGCGAGTAATGGTGTTATCAGTCTTTTCTAGCTGTTGGATTAGTTCAGGGGTCCACTCTGTGATCTACTCGTCCTTCCAACACTTCTAGAACTCTACCAGTCTTGTGAGCCACTCCTGGAGCTCGATCACAATCGTTACAGAGAAGATCTCATAGATATCTGTGAAAATGTACTTATTCTTCCACTCTTCGATGGTCAACCTCTTACTACGGTTTTCTTTTATGGAAAATTCCTGAACTTGCTGTTCAAACCATTCAACAATTTCTTTTCTCTCTGATTTCTAGTATGGCCTTAGCATTGCCAGATCCCTCTCTCAAAATTCTCCAGGTCCCGGCAACAGAACCATTGTTGGCTCGAGGGGTCCTGAGGCAAGTTCGGATGTTCAAGGTTTGCCAAAAAACCCCTATACTACTGGCCCTTTCGGCAGTGACCTGCTTGCGCAAGCCAAAGCCTCACCTGAAGTAGTATGGGTGGGTGATGGAACCAGGTTTTCGCACCCTAGGAGAGGGTAGGTAATTCAAGCAGAGCTGCATTCACCCTAATTGTGACCCAATATGGTATCACAGAGCCTATATTCCCTTTACAACCATGTGTGTAACAACAATATTACTCACAGAAGTCAACAGATCAAGAATTCATATAACAATACATAGTTATTTCAGAAGATCGCAGCATAAAAAAGTACACAAGTATGTTCACAACTTAAACCAATAACACAACAAATTATACTAATTAGTAATCAAGACATCACAAATTCGTATCACAGTAATTCCAGTGGATTCACACAGGCAACAATACTTTCGCATTCATTAATCTTTTCGATCTACTTACAAAACCCCAAAAACCCAACTTGCGCACACAGTAGCAGGATCCGCACATAGCAGGACAAAGGCCCTCCGTGCACACAGCAACAAGATTCCTTACCCAAAAACCCTGACCAGATCTATCGATTCGCACTTAGCAACAATCTCTTATCATTCTTAGCTTCCCCTACAACTCAAAAAGGTTCAACTACTTATACTATTTTAGCCTATGCATCCAATGGTCTGAAAACCGTTTTTTTCAGACTCTTGGTCTACCCTTGACCCATTTACAATTCTATAGGGGCTTTGACCCACCCCAAAATTCCTGTGCTATACTAAATATAATCAGAAATATACAAAATGGACCAGTTTCGCAGCTTTGTAGGAGACCCTGTTCCAACACAGTCTAATCTTGGCAGATCAATAGTTAGGTAGAGAATAATAAGGAACACAAAAGTTTAATGTGAGCCCTTATAAGAAATAAGGATATAATTAGTTAGTTTTATGTTTAAAATAAAAATGAATAAGGGTTTTCAAACTCAAATGCACCCATCTAAATGAAGAAAAAATGTTAGGGTAGTAGATGGGTAGGCGGAAGTAGTTTTTGACAAGCATGGATATCAGAAAACTGGCCATTTCATTTACTAATTCCCCTTCAAAAATCATCCTCTATAGAAATACCTCATCCCCTACATTTTTTCTTTCCCCTTATTTCACTCCTTTCCCCCTTGCAAAAATCCCCTTTTCCTAAGTTACAAACACTTCTTACTTAAGAAAAGTGAAACCCTTTAACTAATTCCCCTTTTATTCAAAAATACCCAAAAAATAAGACCCAAAAAATACTTTTATCCTAAGTATAAATTCTTAAATGATATTTGGGGTCCTATAGTGAAGAAATTCACTCTCGACATAAGTTTTACACTATACTTAGTATATTTTACATCCCTCAATATCCCGCATCACATTTCATTATTAACACACTAACATAATGTATTAATTCCCTTCTAAACCTTTTAACCCCGTATTAAATTAATTCCTTTATGTATATTCCCAACCCAAGTTTTATTTATAACCTATAGTTTTAATTCTCCACATGTTATATAATCCTGCATCCCATAGGTTAATATATTAAACCTCGCTTATATATACTGGTCCCATTTGCTTACATCCCATTGGTTATATTATAAACCACGACCATATTACATATTAACTAATCGCATAGTCTAAATCCCGGGCCCCACGAATTTTACAACCCTATGACTCTATCGCATCATCTCAACCTTTAGATCTTCACTCACCAATTCCAACGGCTATTAAATCATATCACGCATTTCATTGCACAATTTTTAACCCACCCTAGACCTTGCAAAAAGCGAGTTTGTGGGGTTCTCATCCCTGCTATGTGTCTAAATTTTATTCAATTGCATCATTCAAAACATTACCACTTAACACATTTACTCATTGCAAAAACTGTTTGATGGTTTTCTTCTGCTAGTTGCGCAAACCACCTTGTCAATTCAAAATTTACTGCCCATTAATGCATTTATTGTTGATAGAAATGCATGAAACTGCCCATTTGCACCCCTTTTTCACCTTTATGTTATATTTTGAACTGAAGAGGCACTTCCAACCAATTTTTTCTCTACTAGATCACGTTGTCGACCTCATTTTAAGCCCAATTCACCATAATTCGAATATCTTTGATGAAGAAACACATTTCAGTACTGAATTGAAGCTTATAAAGACCAGCAAAAGCTTCAGAAATCTTTCTTCCACCTCAGAAACCCTCTTGCATAGAAAATCTTTGTTTTTTCAAGTATTATTCAAAATAAAATACCATATTCCTTGATCTAAAGAATTAATACAACGAATTGAATCATTTAGGAGCCTTAAGCAGACCAAGAAAGCCCTGTTACTTCCAAAAATACTTTTCTACATACCCTAAGCTTTCCTTTCACAATTCCGAGGTTCAAAACTATTTAAAATTATAGAGATTGAATAAAATGAAGAATTGTAAGCCTCTGTACACTTGAAGAAAACCTCTTTGCCTTCTATTCATTTCATGGAGACCCTAAACATCTTTTTCAGAAATTATAAGGTCTTGAGATTTCATTTTGTTACAGAGATTACAATTTAAGTTAATTGAACAAGTATATACCTTTGCAGACAAAAGATAAAGCCCATGTTCTATCCAAATCCTTCTATAAACTGTTATAACTTTCAAAGGTGCTCCTACAGGCCTAAATCAGTGTTTCTAAATTTAGAAGAAGTAATAAAATTAATAAATTAAGCAAAGAAATGGCTTCCAAAAATATTGTACCTATCAATTCTCTACAACCCCCTATTGTAGATATAGAGCACATTTCATAGGCTGACACACAATTCAAAATGACTAATACAGTCACTGAATTTAACCTTCTTGAGTTCCACTGCTGGAGCCAAGAAAAATCAATAGATCAGACTAATGAAATTTTCATCTGGGAGTCTAATTTACCAAAATATGTTGCTCCTCAAACCTTTTAGTGCCCAGAAGTGATTAGACTCTATCAATCCTATTATTTCCCTTATCATAGAGCCATAATAAACCCTAAAAAATAAGTCATATTTACCATTACTGCTGAGTCAATTAATTAGATGCTGCAGATACAGCCCAGGCCTAATGAAATCCCTTTATCCATTGAGGCACTCAATCAGCTATACCTGAATCTAGACTTCCCCAAGAGGTTCTATATATTTCAAACTTTCATGCCATCTTCTATATAAATTCCCAAGATAAATCCCCCATACCCTTCTGCAAAATTCTATGAAAGGACAAGACACATCATCTCCATGTTGTCTTTCATTCTTGTTTATTTTATAGATGAACATGTTGATGTTGCAGTATTAGGTTTTTTGTCTACTTTTACACATGGTCAGTCTCCTGCTACCATTTTTAATTTTTCCCAAGACCTTGCTGACTGTAAAAATTCCTTCTGAAGGTGTTTCAAGTTTCCTCATTCCTATTCGATGTGTTCTTATACTTTCAATCTGATAAATTTAATATAAACCTTCAGAAGCTTGATTTGGAGGGAAAACCTCAATCAATCATATTTTGGACTTCCTTGATAAGGAAAGACTCCAATGAGTTCACCTATACAGATTTTACTGATTCTTTCATTCATCCTATGGTAAATTTTTTGAACAACAGCATGCAACCCAGAGTTAGTGAAGAAATTAAGAGAGTCCTACAATTGTCTGAGCATAATAGGACATGTGATTGGTACTTGTACCAAAATCACACTGAAATAAGAGTATATGGATCAAGTCTTGTTCCATATAAACTACCTAAATACCTCCCCATGAGGTTATTTTCTCTTGAATACATAAGGTAGATTCTAAATTTAGATGCAATTAATTTCTTGGCAGCAAAGAAGAAAACTCAGTACAAATTGAAAAATTAGGTTGGCCCTTTTTTTTGTAATAGTAGAGATGTAGGTCTTGAGGCATAAAAATGTTTACAAAAGTTTAAATTCAAAAAAAAAATTCTGTGGTGTTATGATCCCCTTGGAGTGATAAGTAAAATGAGAGTTAAGTGCAAACTCACTCCATATGTACATGAAAAGAAACCAGAGATAGAGAAATTATCCAATCAATCTGAATGGTTGGATAATACCTTGGTAGAGGTAGAGAAGCAAAGTGACACTAGTAAAAATTTGCAAACTCCAGCCCAAGAAGATAGAAATGCAAAAATAATTAGAGAAGAAGGATCCTATACTGTAGAAACTACAACAGAGACCAAGTTTAAATTGAGATACAGTAAAAAGCCAAAGTTAAATCCTGTTAATAAAGAAGTGGAAACGATAGAGGTGATTGATACATAAATAGTAGCAAAATACAATGCACCTCCTACAATACAACAACCTACTACTTTAAAGAATTAGTTAATTCAGAAGCATCACAGTATGGAAGTTTCCTCATCTAAAAACCAGCAAAAAAGGATATCGATATCAAAGAAAGATACAAAGAAATCAAAGCCAGAAATGAAGAAATTAATTCTGAAATATATTCCCAATATCTGAAACAAACTCCTGGCATCCAGAATAGGCTAATTTTAGCCTTTGACTATAAGAATAAAAATATGAAGATGACATTTCTTCAACCTACAGTTCAAACTCCTAAGTCATACTTTGATTACAAAAATACATATTTTGAAGTCTTGGCCTAGGATATTCATCCTCTGGACCAAATTGAGTTTCATAAGCAGGCAGGGGAGATGATCTATTCTATAATGACCACCAAGGCCATGAGTGTACAAAAGCTACAAAAAACTCTTGCAAATATCATAGATCAGCTGAAATTGGAAAAAGCTTCTTCACAAGAAAAATACACTAGAATTAAATCCTTGGAAGATCTAGTAATTGAAGTAGGATATGATCCTAAAAGTGTTAAAGTTGCAGAGGAATTGATCAAGAAGAAAAATGTAGACATTGTTGCATTAAAGAAGCAAATAAAGTTTCCCCTACAGAACATCCTCAAGCGAAGGAAGTATTACAGGATACAAATCAGAAAGATGAGATGATGAATCTCATTTTACAGTTGACTACTCAGATAAAGGAAATGGAGAATGAAATGGACAAGTTGGTCCAAGAGAAAAAGGATAAAGAAGAAGAAATTTCAGTCACAGTAATTCTTGTAGTTACTACTGTTGTACCTTCCACACTAGATGAATCACTGGAATCTACAGTTCCCATGGCTATAGCATTACTTGTCACTTCATCAACCACTTTAGCAACAGAACCTTCAACAATAGCAGCACAACATTCAGATGAAGAAAGCAAGTTGGTAAAAGCTATGCAAGACATGATTATTCAGACTAATGAGATAAATAGAATTAAATAATAGCTTAAAAGTCTTGAAGATGAAAAGAAACTTGCCAAGATAATGCATAAGAATGAATACCAAAGAGAAAGCAGATTAAATGATCAGTTAAAGAAGTTAGAAAAATATCTAACATTTAAATAACCCATGGCTCAAATCAGACAACAGCTATGGGCCAATATCATTGAATCAACCAATGATATTTGGTCATCAATATAGGTTATATATGAGCAGAAATATTTAGTCAAATCAGCAGAAGAAGCAATCCAGAAGATAAAAGAAGAGCTTGGTAAGAAACCTGCGGAAGCCCTTGAAATCATCAAGTTTCTAAATTCTAAGAACATGAAAGAGCTAGAAGAAATTGGTATTAATGATAGAACAGAGACCATCCTAGAATTTAGGAAGGTAAATTCTAAAAATAATTTGATGATACAGCTAGAGGAGAAATGCCAAAACATGGAGGTTGCTATTACTAGGTTTATGATAAAATTTTATGTCTTAATGGAGAAAGGTGTTCCACATCCATTAGTTATTCATGATAAACTAATGAAGTAGGATGACTATGACAAGAAAATGAGAGAATTTTCCAAGGATCAGGTTAATCTGCTTACCTCACATGGTATTCCAACAGGGAAGGTAATCTATAAGAATTTGGAGAATTTTTTTTACCTACAACATGAGGTGAAACACATATTTTTCAACAAGCCCACATTCTCAAAGCATACTGAAGCTGATGAGATTTTTAGAAGGATGATGAAGATAAAACTGCTTGAGGCTGAAATTTGGGAAAAATTGACTGATCTACTGTGAAATCAGATTGCACTAAAATAGAGAAGTAAAGGTTAAAAAAGAATTTACGGTTTTGTAGTAAAAAAGTATTAGATGAAAGAGTATCAGTTCAAGGTTAAAGTTTAAAATTACAATGCAAAGATAAAGCTGCCAACGTGAAAGACACCTCACTGTCCAGCTGCAGCCTTTGTTGAACAATAAAGAGAGAAATCATTAACAAAATCAAGACAACAAACAAGCAATTTCAATAAAAAAGGGACAGCTAGCATTAGTGAGAACGCTGTCACTATCTTCTTGCATGAAGATATTTATTTTCCATGAATAACTCCTAGGTTTTTTTTAGGATATTTTGTAAAGATTTTTTGTATAAATACTTCTCATTTAGAACTATTGAGTGTGGATGAATTGTTGAACATTTCTATAGTTGTACTATTCTGAACCTAAGGGTGATTGTACCAATTTCAAGTTAATAGACTAGATTAAAGCAATAAAGCATCATATTACAGGATTCATGTGTTGGGCCACTACACTGAAGTATTTTCACTTGTTTCCTTGTTAATTTCTTATGTTTTTCATCAATACTTGAATGTGTTCTAAATCTAAATGATAAATTAGGAATTTTTATTTCAGAATATGTTAAAATCACTCTGTCTTGAAGTATTGATCATTTTCATGTTTTCTACTGATATCTAGACTAAGCAACCCTTAATTGTTCCCTACTTTCGATTGAACCCTGCCTTTTCACTCATTATCCGAATTTGAGAACCCTTAATTTCTCCTTTACCCTGACTGAAACCATTTTCATCATCAACCTTGAAGATCTGAAGTAACTCAGCTATCTTGCCCTGTAAAAATTTCCCTTTAGAACTTGATCCTATTCTGACTACTTGACACATTGAATCAATTATCCCAATGGAATACAAGCCTACATCTATCCATTTGAGTAAGTGATTTCACCACCAAATCAAATCGAAATTCAAAACCAATTTACCCTACATAACTAGCCTAAAATCAAATACAATCAACAAAGATAAATCATATAGAGAGAGCCCTCCCTGAGCATTAGGAAGGATATATCGTAAGGATTAAAATTAGGTTTGTGGTTACCTCTAATAATATTTAAACTAAAAATAAAAAATCTTACAACCCTTGAGAATTACTGGAGTGATAACAGGTACCCTTAAATTTCAGAGGGCGTCAGGTAAACTCTTTCATTTAAAATATGTTATGCATGTTTGAGGTTTGAAGAAAGATTTAGTCTCAGTCGCAATGTTAGAGGATAGAGGCTATGATGTTATCTTTAGTGAAGGAAAAGTTTTCCTACGACACAAAGCAACAGGGCAAGCCAATAAGGTTGGGATTTGAGTTAAGAATCTCTATAGACTTGATGTAGATGGGATTTCTACAGAGCTTCCTACTATTGGGAAGTGTGAGAAAGCCATGCAATTGACGCTTGAGAGGGAGTAGGATTTGCATGCTGATAAGAGTGAACCTTGAGATGTGGAGCAACCATAAGATGAGGATCATGGAGTGGGAGAAATCACTCATGTAGAGAAATTTCGTTCTAGATGGGAAGAGGGAGTGCATGCAGCTATACCACCAAGTGAGAGGTGGGGCAACATGCATGAGTAATCCCAAGAAGGAATTTCTGGGCAGGATTCATTGAGATGGTGTGGATCTCATGAATTTAACTTGGCTAAAAGGATCCCATAGTACAGCAGTAGCAAGATCATTTGGATTGATGCAGTCAGATGTCATGAGGACATGAAATCAAAGTGACAGTGTCAGATACTGGATCATAGATCAGAGTTGACATCAAGTGAAAAGTCAATGGATGCAGAGGTCAACAATGCAATGGTTCCTGAAGACATGTGCAGTTGGTACCAATAGAAGTCATAAGACTTTGATGACAGATGCATTATATTGATTCAGTTGTTTGGAGGCTATTTAGTTTTTGTAAGTGTTGCATGCAAGTGTTTAATGTGCGAGAAAAACAAGAGAAGTGTTACATGCAAAGGTTGCAGGGCAAACACATGGAGTTGCATGTCACATGCAAAGACATTCCTTTCTTGTTGAGAGGCAGTGTTGAATTTTGCAACGAGAAATAGTGAAATTAGCATCCGGAAGCAACATCCTTGATCCTAGTGAAAACTAAGCACCTACACTAGGTGGGGCCCACACATGCTATTTTTAGGTGTATGTCTATTTTTAGAATGGTGTGAAAATTCTATTTATAGCGGGATTCTATTTATATATGGTTGAGAAAATTCTATGGATGGATGGGTGTCTATTTTTGGAATGCACATGCTAAGTCGGTTCGTGGATTGCATGTCTAAAAATAGAATGCATGTCGATTATTGTTATCTCTCAATAATAATTAGACAATAAATAATAATCTATTCTCTTGAAGAACTTGATTTCAGTTAATTGTGTTGAAAATGCAACAAGATGATGGAGCTTAGTGAAATGAACTCGCCTTCACTAAGTGGGCCCGCAGGCTATTTTTGGCGCAAAGTCTATTTTTAGACTATGCCTATTTTTAGACATGGGGATAATGGTCTATGAGTTGCAGGATGCTATTTATGGATGATTGGTCGAGTTGGTAAAAATTGATGGACCTCTATTTTTATACATTGGGCGGTTTCTATTTTTAGACTGCCGAGCTAAAAATAGAACAGTCAAATATTATTAACCCTTAATAATATTTAGACTATAAACATTATCTTATCCTCTTGGAACACTTCAGTTTGATGCTTGGATGTGGCACATGCAGCTGACAGAAGGAAATACGCTTTTCCTAAGGGTTAGTTGAGCTATTGCATGGTTGACTTCAGTTAGAACTCATGTGGCATAGTTTGGTGGAGTTGATGAGACAGTTGGTGGAGTTGTGTTCGGTTTAACTTAGTTTAACTAGTTGTATTTAGTCTAACTGATAAATACACTAGTGATGAGTGGTGTGAATTAATTATTAATTAATTCACTAATTATTAACTCATAAATCAACTAAAGAACACATCAGTTAACTGCAATGCATGGACAGTTCAGTGGAGACCAGTGTTAGAGGTGGGTGAAAGGGTGTGATTGACTATTAGTTGTGACCATTGATTGTGCATGAGAGTTGCACACACTTTGATGGAGATTGCCAATGAGGATTGCGCAATTGGAGCTAGTGGGATTCGAACTTGGATCTCACTCACTACTCACTTGGATTGCGCAGTAGAGGCAGGCAGACTTGTGGAGGAGATTTGAACCCCTGACTTGTTCATACAGTTTTGTGTGTAGCTTTTGGAGATAGTATTGAGTACTTGTGAGGAGTATTGTGCTATGTATTGTTACATTTTCTCCATCATTATAATATATAGATAGTTGGGGGTTTTCATCTATTGCTTTCCCCATTACATCCTGTGTTGATATGTGTGCTTGATTATGTTTTAATGAGCGCATGCGACTGCTTTCTATTTCCGCATATTGATGATCAATTGTAGAAGAGGTTATGTATTATGCATGAAGCTTAAATAGTGTGTAATTAGGATAATCTCGATGAATAACTCAGCAAATTATTCAAATTTATACATCGTATCAGAGCAGAATTGATCATCAGATCTATTATAGTGATTACAATTATTTTCGGTAGACAGAGTCTGTAACGGGCTAGGTAGCCTCTGGATCCATCCTTTCTTTGAAAGGTGATATATCCAGTAAATGCCCTTACAGTCGATCTCTGTGCTAGAAATAATTTGTTCTCACAGATCCAGAAGCAGCTGAGTTTTGAGCTTGGAATTTGAATTTGCAGCAGAATTTGGAATTCGAATTTGCAGTAGTTTTCTTGGTGCCAAAGTTGAAATGTCTTTCAACGGATTGCGACTGGAATATGCCCTTGAGGGCAGTTCGAATTATGTTGCATGGAAGGACCGGATGGAGGCGGTATTAGATGATAACGGGCTAAAGGAGTTCATAGAAGCTGAGATCCCAAAGCCTACTGATGCTGCTCAAGTTGAGGCTTGGCAAAAGAAGATGGCGAAATGTCGAAGAATTCTGTTGGAGGGCGTGAAGGATCACATTGTATCCAGCATGCATGGAAAAGCTTCTCCATACTTGATGTGGAAAGTGTTGACAGATTTATTCCAGAGCAAGAGCGACCAGAGGAAGTTGGCGCTCAAGGATAAACTCAGACATATTAAGATGGAGAAAGGCGACAGTATGCCGAAGTATCTCACGAAGTTCATCCAATGCAGGGATGAGCTGGGAAGTGTGGGGGTGACTGTCGATGATGAGGAATTGGTGAGCTTGGCTCTCCTTGGTCTTTCGAAGAGTTGGCATGCCTATCAGGATTCTGTCAATGGTCGGGAGAAATTGCCAGGATGGGAGCGACTTTGGTCGGATCTTGTGCAAGAGGAGATAAGGCGGAATACCAGGGACAGATCTTCATCAAAGGCATCCGATGAAGAAAATTGCGCTTTGGCTGCCAAAGAAAAGAAGGGGAAGAGCAAGAAAGCTTCTCATTCCGGTGCGAAAGGCAAGAAGCAGGACATGTCCAAGGTGAAGTGCTTTCACTGTCACCAGCACGGACATTATGCCACAAATTGTCCGCAAAAGAAGAAAAATAAGCAGGCTGCTGGATCTGCAGCGGGAGAGGCCTTAGCCTCGCAGTTTGAGCTGGATTTTTCGCTGATTGCATGCTTGGTCTCAAGTGTGATGGGATCAGTATGGTTCTTGGACAGTGGTGCGTCTTTTCACATGACTGGAGATCGAGATCTGTTTTCAGATCTGGATGAGAAAGATCTTGGAGTGCACATCGAGATGGGCGATGATGGTAGATACAGTGCGACCGGTATCGGTACCATTTCCTTTGAGAGGGAGTCTGGTAAACCCTTCGTATTGAAGGAAGTGATGCATGTTCCAGGATTGAAGAAGAATCTGATCTCTATGGCGATGTTAGAAGACAAGGGGTATGATGTTGTCTTCAGCGAGGGAAAAGCTTTCCTGCGTAGTAAGACAACTGGAGAGACCCGGAAGATAGGGGTTTGAGTCAAGAACCTTTATCAGTTGCAAGTAGATGGCTGCGTAGCAATGGCATGCAAGGCGGAAGCAGTGGTGAGCCGGGATGATGGCGAGCTGTGGCACCAGAGATTTGGCCACCTTCACCATGGCGCTTTGAAGATACTACAGCAGATTTCTTCTGGACTTCCGAAGGGCACTCTTGCGTAGTCAAATCAGTGCAAGGGGTGTACGTTGGGAAAATTTGTGAAAGCCACCTTTCACGAGAAGGATAGTCGCGCCACGACGATCCTTGAGAGAGTTCACACAGACGTGTGTGGTCCTTTCTCAGTAGCTTTGACAGCAAAGCACAAGTACTATGTGATCTTTGTTGATGATTTCTCTCGGAATTGTTGGATCTTCTTCATGCAGAAGAAGAGTGAGACATACTCAAATTTCTGTGAGTTCAAGGCGCTGGTTGAGAAGGAATCAGGGAAGCATGTGAAGGCTCTTAGGAGCGACAATGGTGGTGAATTCATCTCTTCTGAATTAAAGGACTTTTGCAGCATAGAAGGGATTCGGAGAGAGCTCATTGCACCTCATAACCCACAACAGAATGGGGTTGCTGAGCGGAAGAACAGAACGATCGTGGGTGCTGCACGGGCGATGTTGCATGATCAGGGCCTACCCCTTCACTTGTGGGCGGAGGCATGCAATACTGTAGTATATGTGCAGAACCGTTGTCCTCACAAGATACTTGGCATGAGTACACCGGAGGAGGCGTTTTATGGTAAGAGACCTGACATTTCTCATTTGAGGATTTTTGGTTCACCTGTCTACATGCATGTGACGAAGGATGCCAGGAAGAAGCTGGATCCGACCGCAGAGGTTGGGATATTTTTGGGGTACACTGATACACCCCACAACTATCGTGTGTATTTTCCAGACAGTCGCAAGACTGTTGTGCGATGGGATATCAAATTTCAGGAGGAGAAAGCCATGAAGTGTTCACTTGAGAGCGAGCCACACTTGCATGCAGATGAGGAGCTATTAGTTCCTAAGGAGGAGCTTCCGGATGTGGATCAGCCACAAGAGGAAGTTCATGGAGTGGAAGAGACCACTTATGCAGCGCCAACCATCAGAGGGCGCAAGCGCACTACAGAAGCTGAGCGACTGGCTCAAGATGCAGAGAAGGTTGTAAGACCAGCTACAGCACAGCGCAGACAAAGACAATCACCGGATCGGTACACTGGATACATGGCTCTTGTGAGCAAATGTGTCGTGACGGAGCCATCCTCTTTCGAGGAAGCTGTGGAGGACCCCGCATGGGTAGATTCCATGGTGGAAGAGTATGATTCGATTGTCAGGAATAGTGCATGGGAGATTGTCCCAAGACCGGAGGGAAAATTAGTGGTGGGTTCGCAATGGATCTACAAAGTGAAGCAGGCAGCTGACGGGAGTGTAGAGAAGTACAAGGCAAGATTTTTTGCCTATGGATTCTCACAGATCGAGGGGATCGATTATGAGGAGACTTTTGCACCTGTCGCAAGGTACTCTTCCATACGGACAATCCTAGATCTCTCAGCGCAGATGGGGTGGCACATCCATCAGATGGATGTGAAGACTGCGTTCCTCAACGAAGTCATTGAGGAGGAGGTGTACATAGAGCAACCTGAAGGTTTCTAGATCTTCAGCAGTGAGCCACATGTGTGCAGACTCAAGAGAGCACTGTACGGGTTGAAGCAAACACCTCGTGCTTGGTACACACGGATAGACAGTTATTTCACCGGACTTGGATTCTCCAAGAGTGAGGCGGATCCTAACCTATACCAGATTGTGGTGGAGGGGAAGTTGCTGATCATTGTATTGGATGTAGATGATCTGATTTTGACGGGTGATGAGTTGTTGATACTTTCATGCAAGGAGGATCTTGCTAGAGAGTTTGAGATGAAGGACTTCGGCCTCCTTCATTATTTCTTGGGATTGGAAATCTGGCAGCGCGGTGATGGACTATTTGTTTCTCAGGGTAAGTATGCCCGAGAAATATTGGAGAAGTTCAACATGCATGGCTGCAAGCTTGTTGATACTCCTCTTCCTGGAGGTTGGAGGAAGGAGGATGCTACTTCAACGGAGGTAGTGGATGCCACTGTTTATCGACAGTTGGTGGGGTCGCTTATGTATCTGGTCAATACACGACCCGATATATGCTATGCTGTTAACCACCTTTCGCAAGCTATGGTTAAGCCTACCAAGCTCTTCTGGAAGGCAGGCAAGCATGTATTACGTTATCTTAGAGGCACATCGAGATATGGCTTGTGGTATAGAGAGGAGGATGAGGTGAAGCTATGTGGCTTCACGGATGCAGATTGGGCAGGGAGCCCAATGGACAGAAAGAGCACATCTGGAGGGATCTTCAGTATCGGGTCGACAGCAGTTTCTTGGTACAGCAGGAAGCAGAGATCTGTGGCACTCAGTTCAACAGAGGCTGAGTATATGGCAGCAAGCTTGGATGCATGCGAGGCCATATGGATGAGGAAGATTCTGGTTGGGTTGTTCGGGTCACACTTGGAGCATACTGTGATTTATTGTGATAACCAGAGTTGCATTAAACTCTCGGCTAATCCATTATTTCATGATATATCCAAACACATCGACATCAGGTACCATCATATCAGAGATTGTGTGCAGCGGAGAATCATGTTACTTTCATATATTCCCACGGAGGATCAGGATGCTGACATATTGACGAAGGCGCTCACCAGGAGAAAATTCGAATTCCACAGAGGCAGGATAGGGGTTGCAGATAATCCATATCTTGTTGAGAGGGAGTGTTGAAAATGCAACAAGATGATGGAGCTTAGTGAAATGAAGTCGCCTTCACTAAGTGGGCCCGCAGTCTATTTTTGGCGCAAAGTCTATTTTTAGACTATGTCTATTTTTAGACATAGGGATCATGGTCTATGAGTTGCAGGATGCTATTTATGGATGATTGGTCGAGCTGGTAAAAATAGATGGACCTCTATTTTTAGACATTGGGCGGTTTCTATTTTTAGACTGCCAGGCTAAAAATAGAACAGTCAAATATTATTAACCCTTAATAATATTTAGACTATAAACATTATCTTATCCTCTTGGAGCACTTCAGTTTGATGCTTGGATGTGGCACATGCAGCTGACAGAAGGAATTACGCTATTCCTAGGGGTTATTTGAGCTATTGCATGGTTGACTTCAGTTAGAACTCATGTGGCAGAGTTTGGTGGAGTTGATGAGACAGTTGATGGATTTTGGTTCTGTTTAACTTAGTTGAACTAGTTGTATTTAGTCTAAATGACAAGTACACTAGTGATGAGTGGTGTGAATTAATTATTAATTAATTCACTAATTATTAACTCATAAATCAACTAAACAACACATCAGTTAACTGCAATGCATGGATAGTTCAATGGAGACCAGTGTTAGAGGTAGGTGAAAGGGTGTGATTGACTATCAGTTGTGACCATTGATTGTGCATGAGAGTTGCACACACTTTGATGGAGATTTCCAATGAGGATTGCGCAGTTGGAGCTAGTGGGATTTGAACTTGGATCTCACTCATTACTCACTTGGATTGCGCAGTAGAGGCAAGCAGACTTGTGGAGGAGATTTGAACCCCTGACTTGTTCAAATCTCATATAGTTTTGTGTGTAGCTTTTGGAGATAGTATTGAGTACTTGTGAGGAGTATTGTGCTATGTATTGTTACATGTTCTCCATCATTATAATATACAGATAGTTGGGGGTTTTCAGCTATTTCTTTCCCCATTACATCATGTGTTGATATGTGTGCTTGATTATGTTTTAATGAGCGCATGCGACTGCT
Organism: Pinus albicaulis; assembly: GCA_034641835.2. Lineage (NCBI taxonomy): Eukaryota > Viridiplantae > Streptophyta > Pinopsida > Pinales > Pinaceae > Pinus > Pinus albicaulis. Next base: position 29,144,347 of record CM076579.1, read on the forward strand.
TTCTATTTCCGCATATTGATGATCAATTGTAGAAGAGGTGATGTATTATGCATGAAGCTTAAATAGTGTGTAATCAGGATAATCTCGATGAATAACTTAGCAAATTATTCAAATTTCTACAAATTGATGTGGCAAACCAGTTAACTGAAGGAATTTTGAGTTCAAATTTTGGTTGGTGGGACATGCTAGTGGACTTCGTTGTAACTTAGTGATACAAAGTTGTAATAGAGTTGGATGTGTAGTTATGTGAGTTGTGAAGTAGTTTAAATCAGTTAAGTAGTTAAACTCAATTGTGCTAGTTGTAACTAGTTGTAACTAAAGATACACTAGTGAGAGATAAATGAATTAAATATTAAATTAATTCACAAGGAGTGATCTCACATGCAACTAAAGATTTACTATTGTTAACTACATGTATGTTAGATCCAGTGGAGACCCAGTTGAGAGATAGGTGAAAGGGACAGTTTGACTATCAGTTGTGACATTAGTGGGTGCATTCATGCAACCACACACACATTGGATGTGCTCATGATATTTACGCAGTCAAGGAAGGCAAGAATAATTGATTCATAGATTCATGACCATCAGGGATTGTGCAGTGGAGTCAGGTTGTCTGGAGGCAGTAAATTAGCACATGTATTTTCCATTTTTTGTATGCGAGTGTGAGACAATTGTATATTGTATTGAGAGCTCTTGGATTAGATTTTTGTATGAGATTGTTTCATGATCCATGATATATACATAATATACAATAGTGGAGTTTTTAGCTTTATGCTTTCATGGTAAAAACATATGTGTTATGTGCGATTGATCTTTCTTCATGTGTTTGCAATTGGCGATTAAATTTCCACAAATATTTTAGTAGAAGAATTCTGTATTTAACATTGGCATATAATTTTTAGATCAGGAGAATCCAGGAAATACATAATTGTATAAAATTTATACATCGAATTCTGGTTGAAAAATAGCTCGAAAACAGGTCGGTAGCTATTCTTTAGCTCAAGAATAGGTTGGAAATGGCTCTGTATGTGGAAATTGTAACAAAAATGATGGTGAAAGAATGAAAAGGGTGACTTTATGCATTTTTAACCAATAGTGGTTAAACATTAATGTGCTGGTCAATTCAAATGGTACGATGGTTTGATAACGAGCGGAAATACTGCTAAGTGGTTTTCACATCAGTAGAAGTGGTTGGGCGGTATAATCTCTGAGGATGCATTGCAATCGAATGATGCCATGTAGCAGGGGAGTGGGGTGTGAAAACTACTCATTTCGCAAGGTGCTAGAGTGGTTAAATATCTAGCGATCAGAGATGTGATAAGGCTTATTGGCCATTAGATCTGCTCAATCAAGATCTGACAGTTGGCAAAGAGTAGGGAGTTGTTGGAGATTTTGATAGGCGGGGCTCGGGGAATAACATCATGTGATGGGATATATAAAAAGGTTAATGTATAGTGGAGTTAATATAAGGTGGGCCCAGGAAACATCAAATGTGGGAGAATTAAAACTATAGGTTTATAAATATATCAGGGGTCGTGGATAATATATATAAATGGAAATTTAATACATACGGGATAAATGTATATGCGGGAGTTACTTAAAAAAGATAATCAATAGTTTTAAAATGAATGAGGGGGTTAAATGAAAATATGATGCGGGATTAAATAAACTAAGTTTGAATAACATCGAGGTGAAATTTTCATACCGGGGCCCGACATATCCTAAACAAATACTTAGGATAAGTGTATATTGGGGGTTTTTTGGTGTATTTTTTAATGAAAATGGAAGTTAATTAGGGGTTTTACTTTTCCAAAGATAATATGTTTTTTAGCCTAAGGAAAAGGGATTTTTTGTAGGGAAAATGAGTGAAGTAAGGGGGAGAGGGTTAAAATGAAGGGGAAGGAGTATTTTTACAAGGAAAAATGAGTTTAGAGGGAAAATAGTAAATATGAAATGATCAATTTATGTTTTCCATGCCTTGTGAAAGCTACTTTTACATACTCATCATCTACCCTAATATTTTTTTCTTCATTTCTTTGGGTGCATTTAGGCTTTCAAACCCTTTTTATTTTTCTTTTAACAACAAACTATCTAATTCTAACTTTAATACTTCCAAGGGCAAGGAATAAACTATTGAGCTCCTTATTATTATCTACCTAACTATTGATCTGCCAATGTTAAACAGTTTGGCTACATCTTTATTCTCTATCTATCAGCATGAAATTTAAAGCATGAAAGATCAAGATTAAGCAGTTTGACCTTTATGGATTGTGGCATTTGAATTTACCTCACTTTTATGATCTATTTTTATCTTCTTTTTTTGTTGGGGTTCATTTTTTATATTCTTTTTGATCTTTTTCTTTCAGTCCTTTGATTTTTATTTTAGGACTTTTACCCTCTTTACATTTTTTTAATATGGGACAATAATTTGTAGAAATCAAAGTATGTACATATTACAAGACTAATCATAGTCAATTCAAAATTATGAATCCTATTATAATAGGACCCTAACAATTATAATGAAGTATGTAAATGTCAAATGGCTTATAGCCCAATATGGTTTATGATGTAATAGTCCCTTTCTTCTTCAATGGATTCGTTGTTCAATCCGGATTATAATGTTGACAAATGGTTGATAAGAAGACCGAAACCTTGATGAGATATGGTAGGGTTTTTTTGGGGCTATTGGTGAGTGTCTTTAGGTGGTCTATTTTGCCTGTAGTTCCCCATCTACATCTTGCTTTAGAACGATTGTTTTTCCTTTGGTCCCCATCTACATCTCTTTTGGGTGTCGGCACCAGCAGGGGGATACATTTTGTTTGGGGTTAGCACCATTGGGGGGTAATTGTGGATGTAGTTCTACAGAATACATGCATTTAAAATAATCCTATTATAGTATATTTTGCAAATATATATCAAGTATCTAATTGATTGAATGGTGTGTGTTGGTGTGTGAGTCTCTATATTTAATTGGTTGAATCTAAACTGCATTAAGGACCAAACAAAAATCTACATACACAAATTCCAAGACCACTTCTATTTGTGGGCAACATAAAAAGTTGAAAGGGGATGACTATCTTGAAATGGATTGCAATCATTTTATGGATTATTTCTCTTATATGTGTTTTGGTGTTGGTGTTGAAGATCATGTTGCCTACAATTATTTTAAAATAATTATTTCTCTATAGCATATTTCTTTATTTATTTATTTTACACAGGGATATATATATATATATATATATATATATATATATATATATATATATATATATATATAATTTATGTTTGATCACATCAAATACATAAGAAATGCATTACATTTTTTCTCTTGCTTGCTTCCTCTGGTCTCTTTTATTAATCCAGGTGTGACTAGCATTTTTCCTTTTGATTGATCTTTGTGACTAGCATTTTTAAGGAACTTTTGTTTTTTTTTTTTAATTCATTACATATATGTATACAATGTACAAAAACTTCCTAACAAAAAGGAAAAATTTGTAACAGTGCACGCATTACTTGATTTCATCATCGTTTTCCACCAGTAGCTTGTTGAGGTTGGGGAATTGATGCATGTCGTTCCAGCTCTTAGATCACTGGATTTGTTGCACATAAATTGAATTTCTTCCTCGAATTCCACAATGTGTCCATGGCCTTTGTTTGAATTTCTAACACATTTCTTATATTACTGCTTTATAGTGTTTCCTTTGCAACATATGATGTAATTGCTAGTTATACAACTAATAGTACACTTCCCTTGAACTCCAGTCTCAACTCAGTAACTCGACTTTCGTGCATGCATGAGTTAATTATTAGTTGATTGATCAATTAACTACTTAAACATTGAAGCATCACCCCCACTACTATACCTCCTAGTAATTCCTCCAATAGCTGGAACTAGTTTAACTGACCTTAACTGAATTAAATTGTTACAACTTAAATTAAACTCAACCTATGCTCCTAAAATTTAGGAATCAATGTACACAACTCAATTTAAGCCCTCAACTCTGAATTAACTAAGCTAACTGAGTGATATCAACAACTCACTTAAGTCATTCTAGTTGTCTTGTGATGTGAAATTTTGATTCTCCTAATTTAATTCAAAGGAAAATTAAATTAGGAATTTCTTGCTGTATTTTCAACACAAGAGCCAATACTATTGATTCTTAAAACCATGGATCAATACCATGAGTCTCTCTTTTTTTTTTTTAATATGTTGTTATTTTAATTTAACTTTATTTTCGCCTAGTTAAAATATTTACATTATGTTGCATGTTCAACACACTAATCAATACTATTGATTCTTAAAACCATGAATCAATACCATGAGTTCTTTTTATTTTTATTTATTTATAGGGTTATTTTATTTCATTATGTTGTTATTTTTATTTTATTTTCGCCTAAAAATGTTTACATTACTTTACATTACACATTTTTAACATATTATAAATACTAGGTCTTAACTCAATGAAAAAATGACATATATCTCTCATTCTAAAACACACACACACACATATATATATATATATATATATATATATATATATATATATATATATATATATATATATATTTCAATTACTTTATCTTACCATATAAAAAAATTGATATAAAATAAAAATAAAAATAAAATAAATTTTAAAATAATATTATTATTGTTTTTGAAATAACTTTGCACACAATATTTATATCATATGAATATTTAGTCCACGCATATTTTAATATCTATGGCATATGCATATATTAGTCGACACATTTTTTTAATGTAACTTTAAATGACAAGCCCAACTAAATATTTTATTAAATTGAAAACCTATTGAAATTTCTCCATTATAATTATGGAATCCAAAAAAATGTTATTTTCAAATCTGAACCCTATCGTGCAAAAAATGTTATTTTCAATACTACCCATATCGTGCAGAAAAGAGCCACCACCGCCTTTCCATATTTGGCTGGAAGGCATGTCGCCATATACACATAGAACCAATATTATTGGGAAAATGTCAAGAATAAGGACAAATCCCAATACCAACAAACATTCCATTCGCCCATTCTCATGGAAATATTAAAATAAAAACAAATCCCAATGGGCGCAGACAACCACAGCCCAAAAAAACAAAAAAGCTGTTATGAAAATATTAAAATGGTAGCACATCCCAATACAGCCAGAGGTGCATGTTCTTGATCAGTCAGCTATACATTTGCTCAACTACTAGTCATAAAGTGAAGAGAGACAAAGATTATATAATATGTGTTCTTGTCCTTCTCTGCAACAACCAGCTGCTTCTGTAATTTCTAACTTTTCGAGGATGATAACATTCCCTCTATAAAATTACCACTCCCCTCCTTTCCCTACACACCTGAAACGCAATTCCTCATTCATGATCAAAACTATTCATACATATCTATCCATATAAATATGGATAGCAATGCAGAGGTAGACCGTAACGTAACTCAAGGAGGAGGAACAATATCATTAGGTATGCTGAATCTGAATCCATCACTCTTTCGTCACCGAATTAATGAACAAGGCCATAGCTTATTTATTGTTTTCATTCATATATTGAATTCCAGTTATTGCAGGTGAAAGCAACATGGAATGTTACCAGCAGAGTACTTGTGCTCTTCCTGATATCTCTGCTGATGAAGAAGATTTGATAAATAGACTTCATAATCTTCTGGGTGACAGGTCACAATCTTGTCTCTTTTTTCTTCTTCTTCTTCTTTTTCAAACTTTAGTATATTTTCTAAATTTGCAATCAATCTGATTCATATATACAATTTCTATGCTTATAAGGATATTTTCTAAATTTGCAATCAATCTGATTCATATACAATTTCTATATGTGCTGATATATGCTGATAATATTATCGGAAAGAAAACTTTGAACCCCGATTCAAACCTCTACACAGTTTTTTCTCTGGCAAAATATTATTAGCATGGATAACCGTGAAAATCTCCAAATACATACAAATATTGTTGTTATTAGTTTGTTGATATAGAAATTAAATTGATACAAACATGGCAGGTGGGGATTGATTGCGGGACGCCTTCCATGGAGAAGGATAGAGGAAATTGTAACTTATTGTAAAATGAGATACGAAGCCAGTACCTCCTCTTCACGCTCATGAATCTCTCTGGCCAGTCTACTGCCTACTGACAATTTGATTAAATAGGGGCCATAAGGATTTTGGAGGACCATTGTGTTAGCAGTTATGCATGTATTGTTTATTGGATATTAAATTCAAAAGTCTCCTCTTAGCATTCCCACTCTTGCGTTTCTCCACCTGCAAGGTGATGATGGAATATTATCATGAATGGAGAGTCTTTATGGTCTCTGGGATTTCTTTGGTTGTAATGTACTCATCTTTGCCTTGATTTATTTTGTATATAGTTGTTTTTAATGTTGGAGTTTTAACTGGTCACAACTTATCTCTCAACTTATGAGTGGAATCTGATCCTTGCATATTTTGGTTACAACAAATGTTTTTCTTTATGCTATGCGTTTATAAGTGTTTGAGATGTTGTAATTATAATATGAAAATGGTTTTTTTATATTTTTTTAGGTTGGTAATTATGTATTTGAAAGTTTTGTTTTTTTATTTTTTTATTTATTTTTATAAAAATATTTGATGTTTTTTAAGATTTAAATTGTATAGAAATTGAGGATGGAAATTAATTATAAAAAAAAAATTGCCTTAAGAGATATTTCTTATTGAGTCTTTAATAATTTTTAATAACATTATTCCAAAATAAAACAAATTATTTTTTTCTTCAAATATATAAACTTCCTTCCATCTAAATTCAAAATAAATCTAAAAAACAGATATATTTATACACAAACACACTAATACTATTAAATTTGCAATAATCTAAATAACCTTCCCACAATAAAACAAATCATTCTTTCAGCTTAAGCTTCCCTTAGTCTAAATTCAAAATAAATCTAAAAAAACAACTAGATATTTTCTCAACCATTTTAGTATCCAAATGGGATGGAACCAGCCATGCAACCTGTCAAATGAGAAAATGCTTTCAGAACGTTTCATATATTGAAAGCTCATTTTTTTGTTAGACAAATAAATTCTGCCGGAAACTATCTGCAAGTATATATTTTATGTACCTCGTTCCTATGCACTGGGGTTGAGCATGGTACAAAGTTCTGTTAGAGGACTCAATTTGAGCTTTGCAATTATAAAAACTTTTCACAGGAAGTTGGAATATCACTACTGTTATGAATTTTAAAAAGGGTTTATTCTGGAAACAGTTGAAATTTTCCATTACCCAAGTGACAAGTTTTAATTAAATCGTTTCTTATTTATTTGGTGTACGTATGCATCCAGATTTTGGCCCAATAAATATTATTGATTTTAAAGTTTATTGATTATCATCAAATCCATTGTTCAAGCTTTGTTTGACTTTTCTAATCTAATTAAATGAAAAGTGCTTGCATGAATGCAAATGGAAGCATCTAAACATATTAATAAAATTGAAATAATGGAACAAATATAATGAAGCATATCATTACCACTATATTTAACAATAATTTAAATATGAATAAATGATTACAAAATCCATAATAACATGATATTAAAACAATTATAACTTTATAATATATATATATAAATATTTCTGAAAAATAAAAATGTAAACTGTAAACATGAAAACAATATCCCGTATAAATAACTCTTTTATACACAAAATAGTCCTGAGTATTGTCATTCTGATCAAAGATGGCTGCTTGTGGGCTGCAATTCCCCTTTTGCTTTTATGAGGTGATTAATTTACGAGTTTGGATAATACGCTAGTTCTCAATTTTTTGTCCATTCTTATTCTTATTTTTATTTTCATTCTCTCTTATTAACCCTTCATTGAATTTGACCATACATACATAATTTATGACTTCCTTCACTTACTTTACATATTAATCGTACTTTACATCTTAATTTAATTTGTTCCTAATATTTCTTGCAACTGCTAATTTCAAAAATTTCTCTCTATAATTCAAATCATGGAAATCTCATTCGGCATCTTTCTATAGTTTCTTGTCTGCTCTCAATGGCGGACATTTCTTGTGCTGACAAATCATTTATCTCCAGAATGAGCACAAGCACTACTCTTTTTATTCCGTTGATCTTCCAAATTACATATTCGTCCCCATTTGATATAAAAATAATTCGTTAGTTGATATAAGAATTGAATTCGCCCCCATTTGATATAAAAATAATTCGTTAGTTGATATAAGAATTGAATTGGAATTGATATAAATTCAAAAGTCTACTCTTACAATTCCCACTCTTAGGTTTGTCCACCTGCAAGGTCGTGATGGAATATTAGAGTCTTTATTTGGTTTATTTTATATAGCGTTGGTTTTAATGTTGAAGGAGTTTTACTGATCACAACTTATCCCTCAACTTTAGAGTGGAGTCTGCCGCTTTTATATTCTTTTGGTTACACCAAATGTTGATATTTATACAATGTGTAAATGTTGTAATTATAATATTGAAAATGGTTTCTTATCTTTCTTAAATTTGTAGTTATGTATTTTAAAGTTGTGTGTTTTATTTTATTTTATGAATATTTCATGGTTTTTAGATTCAAATTTTATAAAATTGAGAATGAAATTTAATTGTGAAAATAAATTTGTCAAACATATATAACTTGTTTGAATGAAACTACGTTTAAAAAACATATATTTTCAATCATTTTACTATACAAAGAGCATGGAACCCGGCTATGTAACCTGCCCAATAAGAAAACTCATTCAGAACGTTTTCATGTATTGAGAGCTCATTTTTTATTAGACGAATAAATTATGCCCGAAACCATCTGCAAGTATATATATTTTATGTACCTCGTCCCTATGCACTTGGGTTGAGCACGGTACAAAATTGGTATGAGAGGACTTTTGCAACTATAAAAACCTTTCACAGACCAGTTGGAATATCATGACAAGAATATCACCATTGTCATGAATTTTAAAAAGGGTTTACTGTGGAAAACAATTGAAAGTTTCCTTTCAATTAAGGGTTCACCGAACAGACAAATTTCTTCTTATTTGGTGTAGGAATCAATCCATTGTTTGAGTTTTCTAATTTAATTAAACTAGAGTAATTTAATAAGCATGAGCATGAATGTAAATGAAAGCATATAAACATACTAAGATTGAAATGTTGAAACAAATAGAATGAAGAATATTATTTCTGTTACAGCTATTTAATAACTTAAATATGAATAAATGGTTATAAAATTCATAATAATAATATTAAATTAGTTAGTTATAGATTTACATGTATAATTTCGAAAAATAAAAATAAGAACCTAAACTCTAAACATGAAAACAATCTCTAGTGTGAATGCGATTCTTATACACAAATTTGTAATCAGTAGAGATTAATTATGTAAAGTTTTCTCATCTATATACCATGTAAAGTTGAATATATCTAATTGGCATGGAGTGCAATACATATAAGCAACAAAATACATAATCAATGAATGGCCTATGGAGTCCAAAACAAATGCTACAAGCTATGGGTCAGTAGTCTACTACAATTCTGCATATGGGTGATCAGCATGATCACTCCTCATCATGATCAAAATCATCACCCTTACTAGACAAGGGATCATCAACATGAGATACATAAATAAATTGGCTCAGAGTTTGAGGGCTCCTAAAACTCCTCAGCAACCTTAGTAGTAGTGGTAGTAGCAGCAGCAAAAATAGACATCAAAATTACAAATCAATGATCAACATGATCACTCATGAAACACATCATTGATTCAACTATACAAGAAATGGGATCATCAACAAGAGATAGGTAAATATAGTCTTTAACTCAAATTTTTCAGGCTTGGATTTCTCAACCTTATAATATGATAGAAATTGAAAAAGTTTAACATGCCTAACCATTGATTTTGGTTTGAGTAAAGGGTTCATCTCTTAAACCTTATAATGTGGTAGAAAAATATTAGCATGTCTAACAAGTTATTTTCCTTTGAGTGAAGAATACATTCTTGTTAAGGCCATGGCTCATGATAGATTAGTTCAACAATCAAGACCACTAAGGTCAACAAAGTTCAACAATCAATTCCACCAACACCAAGGTTCTTAAAGGGTTGCATGCTCTTGGTGAAATGTCAATCTCAAACCCTAGCTGGTGATAGAATCAAATGGAAACATTGCAAACCCTCAAACCATGAAATCATGAAAACCATTTGAGTGAAATCTAAAATTCTAGTTTCTCTATATAAAATCCAATGAGGTCAAAACCGATTCATTTCATAGTAATGTTAAAAATTTAAATAAACTTGGATGATAATGAAATAAAGTAAATGTCACTTTTACTTTAATAATTTAACATTAATGAGAAAAATGAAAGCCTAAAAATCAAAAAATTGCATTATGTAGAGTGTGTGGTTGGCACTAAGTCACACCTAAAAAAACCTGTGGGGTCGCTCAAATAACCAGGTTTTTCAAATTGTTAGATGGTCTCGGCTAATGAACCAACAAGTTTGACCTATTTACAGTTCGAACAGACAAATGTTGAATAAAGTGCACTGTCATGCTGATCAAATATGACTTCTTCTCATGAGAAAGGGCTTCAATTCCTCTTTGGCTTTTATGAGATTATTAATTTAGGAGTCTCCATCATAAAAAAGTTTTCAATTTTTGTCCCTTTTTCTTTTTGTTTCCATTCTTTCTTATTAACCATTTCATTAAATATGACCTTACATGCAAAATTTATGACTTCCTTCACTTACTTTACACCTTAATTTAAATTAAGGTTGCATGCAAATTTTATGACTTCCTTCACTTACTTTACACCTTAATTTAAGTTGTTCCTCCTCGCACATAGTTTATCTCTAAGATTAGCATAAGCAATACCTTGTTTATTTATTCTCTTGATCTTCCAAATTGCATATTCGTCCCCATTTTACGGTTAGATAAATGTTTCAGGAGATTGTAGACAGGAATAATAAGGAAAAAAGAAACCACTTTCGAGTAATGATTAATATAACTCCTTTGGCTTAGATTTGTTGATAAAATAATATTTTTGTATGCTCCCATGCTTGCTCTCGAGGTGTCATAACTCGTCATTTGTGGTCAATTGTCTCACTTCCATGAATCAGGTTTAACTTTCTTGTTTTGATTCTAAGATGGAATGACTATATATTCCCAGAGTGTTGAGCTTCCTTTACAGTGAAAACAATACATTCACTGAACTTTATAACTTATTATAACTTATTATGTTATTTCTATTTATCAAATAAGATTTCACTCTAGTTGTTTAATAAGAGGTTGCTCTGTATGGTTGGATTCAAAGTATAGTTGGATTCAATTTGCTAATTGTTGTCGACAATTATTGTCTACCCTAGAGACAGCCTAGAGTTGCTATAGACCAGTGCCTAGGACATCTTAGCATAGCAAGGAGCTCATAATATATATTGGGTTGTCAATCCAAAAGCTCTCTTACTATCTCTTGTAAAACAAGGAAATTAGCTTAAATGGAACCAAACTCTCTCAGAAGCTGATACAAAGATAAGAATAATGTAGGAACAGCATGCAAAACTCCAATACAAAATCATCACACAGTTAACAGATAGCTTACTGCAAAGAGGGCAAGTTCAAATAGTATGCCACAGAAATCAAATATCAGAAAGTGGATGCAGTGAGGAAAACATGAAGGAGATACTAGTTAACATGAGGCTGATACCTAGATACACAACAGAACCACATATGGGCTTATCCAACTAAGAATCCAGACATGATAATGGCGTTTTAAAAGCACCCTCCTCAAGTAACTAATATAGCAGAAAATATGAATGACATGAACATGGAACAATATATCATGACTAGGCCTATTTAAAGCACTTGACTAATCCAAGTATGGGCACCAACTAGGATGAATCCTTACTTAAGATCAGTGAGCCACTCGCATTCTAGAACATGATACAAGAAGATAAATGCAATGAAATGTGATATTATATTAACACATAAGAAAATATTACATACTGTGGGATACCAAAGACCAGAATCCTCATTACAGATATAACTCCTCCTCACTGAGACCCTACGGGCTCTGAGCCTTTACACAAAAGCTTTACAAGATGTATACAAGAACTTCTCACTGCACAGTTTGCTGACAGAAATCTAGAACCCTTACAATGTTTTTCTTCTAGAGTTTTATAGGAGAGGTAGAAAACTCTAGAGAACGAGGTAGGTGATGCACATTTAATGATTTGATTTGAAACAAAGTGGCAAAAACATTTGCGCCCATACTGTTAAATGACTAGGTGGTATTATCTTGTACTTTGAGATCTACCTGCTGAAATAAATGCACTGGAAAAAATCTCTTCAGGAATGCAGCATAGGGGTAAATCTTCACGAACATTTTGTACTTTCCTGAAGAAAACTTGGCTGAAGTAACACCTTGAGAGTATTGCTTCCTCTACATTATACTCTCTGCCTTTAAATGCCTGAATTTGAATTTGAAACCTTTCATGTCGAACATTGAATTCATTGCTCCTTCATTAATATTTTGCTGCTGCTGCATTAATGTTTTCATCCGTAAAATCTTGGTTTGGAATGGCTCTGGAGGTTTGGATAGATTTTGAACCTTGTTGTTTTAATGAGTGTCATGTCACGGCAGCTCCCCGGGGCTTCCCTTCATAAATTTTTCTCTGAAAAATTATCTTTGGAAGAGGCCTTGGCTTTTGTAATGGAGGCAGTAATTAATGGTGATTTTCTTCCTCCCGGACCCTGCAAAATACACAAACCTTGTTAAGAAAACAGATGCACAGGAGAGTGAATGCAGTGGAGTTGACTTAGGTGACAAGGCGGTGTGATAAGATGACAGAAGCATGAAGGGAAGCAGTGAAAAACACAGGGGAGCGACGATGAATTGGCTGGGTGGAGGTTGATAACGTGAACACTGAAACATGACATATGAACAGAATTTATAAATGGTAGAGGAGGAATGTATTTCACACGTGGAGCGGTGACATGGAGGTAGACTGGGGTACGCATCGCAATCGCAAATCGGGAGATGGAGTGGAGCGGAGTGATCAACATGGGATTTGCGATGCGATGAGCAATCCTTTGTAAACACAATATATAAAAAATTTCCCGTTTGCAAAGGGAAGAGCCTTTAAATGCATGAACCGGCGCAAGAAATAAGAGGTGGGGCCAGGAGGTCTATCACAATCGCAATATCGCAGATCAGGAAGATCAGCAGGGTGTCACATAAAACATTGCGATTGCGATTTAGCGGGGAGTGCAGTGACCATTGGATCTGGCGGAGAGATGGACGGCTGAGATGCGGCAGCGAGGCCAATGGGGATAAGACCTTACAAAAAGGCAAAAAAATGACGTTTCTCAAATTTTCAAAGGGGGAAGGCATATTTTGTATGAGTGGCGGAAGATACGGTGGGCCCCAAGGGGGATCGCAAATCGCAAATGGAGAAAATGAGATGGGGAAATGCGATGGGGGGAAAGTGCGATGGCGCGATCGATCGCGTAGCAAATAATTGCGACGGATCAAACGATCATAACCAATGAAAATGAGATTTGCGATGGATGCGATTTGCGATAAACGCTCTAAGGGGCAGCACTCGGTCACAGCGCTTGGTTACATGGATGAAAGGAGGTGCGGGGCTAGTGGAGAAAGGGCTGAGGCCTACCATATGGTTGGAAGTGGGTTTTTAACCCATTTTCAATGTGTTTTAGGGTCAGCCCCGGGCAACGATAAGGAGATGGAGGGGGTAATATGATCAACATCGGCTCCATCTGGGGACGGTACGTTCCTCTGTGGACGTGCCGAGAACTCCGCAGACCTTCAAATGCTCTTTTGGATGGCTCTGCTACTTAGCCTTTCTGCAATTTACTCCATAATTCGTCGACGTTCCCATCAAAACAAAACTGAAGCAAAACTTATATATAGTATGGTACATCAGGCTTGTTTTGCCTGAATCAAAATTGGAAATATGGTTTGAGAAATTGTCCATTTACAGGGGATTCAAGCAGATCACCCTGTAGGTCTTCCAATATGAACGTGTTATTACCTTTCAGTTCTACAATTTTAAATGGACCAAACCACAGTGGATCGAATTTAGCATGTTTGCCCTTTTCAGCCCTCCGAATATCCCATCTGAGAACCAAATCACCAATTTGAAATTTCCTGTCTTTTGCATGCCGATCAAAGATGTTTTTCATTTTCTCCTGATACTCCGCTAATCTCTGATTCACTTGGCTCCATGTTTCCTCCAATTCTACCAGTTGGTTAATTCTTCTGACCATGTCATCTGGTTCTTCCTGATTTTCCTGCATAAAGCGTGCCACTGGCAATGCCAGCTGCACCGGAAACACAACTGCTCGTCCATATACTAATTCATAAGGGGATTTCCCTGTTGCTCTCTTGCTAGTTATTTTGTTCGCCCACAGAGAAAATTTCAATTGGGAATCCCAATTATTTTGATTCTCATTAATTATCTTCTTCAAGGCCCTCACCAGAGTTTTGTTGGAAGATTCTACCAAGCCATTCCTCTGTGGATAGTAAGCTGTGGAGTGATTTAATGCAATATTATACTGCTGGCAGAAATTTACAAATTTATTGGACCTGAAGGCCTGTGCATTATCAGTTACAATTCTAGTTGGACAGCCAAATCTGGATATGATGTTCTCTTCCATGAATTTGATGATTACAGCATCTGTAGCATTTCTCGCAGGTATGGCTTCCACCCACTTTGTAAAGTAATCTGTTTCAGTCAATATCCATTTATGTTGGCCACTTGAAGGGGGATGTATTTCTCCAATAAAATCTAATCCCCATTGCTGAAATGGTTCATCTATATGAACTGGAATTAGGGGCAAAGCAGGTAGATTTTGTCTTTCAGCAAATTTTTGACACTTATCACATGCTCTAACCCAATTAAAAACATCTCCAAATAATTTTGGCCAATAGAAACCAGCCTTCAGAACTTTATAAGCTGTAGCTCTCCAGCTGTAATGTCCTCCATAGATTCCTTCATGAAATTCTATCATTATATTTTCTACTTCATCCTCTGTGAGGCACAATAATAGTATGCCTGAAGGATCTCTCCAATATAACTGACCATTGGCAACTATATACTTCTGTGATTTCATTCTTACAGCTCTGTATTTTATCTTATCACAACTTGGAGGACAGCTGAGTGTTAAAAGATATTCAACTATTTCTTTGTACCAAGGACTAGTGAGATATTTTATGTGTATCTTTTGAGAGGCCATCTCTAGTCCTTGTTGTTCTTCTCCTTTCTCAGATTCTTCATTTGCTATCATAGATAAATTTATGCCTAGAGCCTGATGATTTGATTCAGACAGAATTTTGGCTAGCCCTTGTCCTTTAACCAACTTAGTGGGCCTTATGCCCAAATCATACTCCTGAATTTTTGCAATCCATCTTCCTCTTTTACCTTCACTATCCCCCTGAACAAGAATGTCTTTGACAGCTATTGTAGGGACATATGCAGTGATGTGAGATTGCAAAATATACATTCTGAAAGCTTTAAGAGACTTCACCAGGGCATATGCCTGTTTCTCCAATATGTTGTATTTCAATTCTGCATCATGCAATACCTGACTGAAAAAGGCTATACGCTGCTCATATCCATCTTCATTTTTCTGCAACAAGACTTCAGCTACAGTATGAGGTGAAGCAAATGAAAAGATCATAAATGGATTGTTGTAATTTGGTCCAGTTAGTACAGGAGCTTCAGCAAATGCCTGTTTTATTATGGTGAATGCATCTCTAGATTCCTGGGACCATTTCACCTCATTGTTCTTTTTAAGCATATCAGTTATATGCCTAACTATCTCAGCATAGTTAGGAATAAATCTTCTCAGAAAATTAATTCGTCCTAGGAACACCTGCACTTCTTTCTTATTCCTGGGTAAAGGAATACTGTTTATAACTTCAACTCTCTTAGGGTCTATTTTCACACCATCTTTAGTTACAATGTGCCCTAAGAGTTTTCCCTCATCTAATGCAAATAAAGATTTTTGAGGATTGAGGGAAAGACCATACCTTCTGCATTTTTCAAAGGTTCTTTGCAAGTGTTGAATGTGTTCAGTATCATCCTTTGAAAATACTGTGATATCATCTAGATATACCACCAGAAACTTGTCCTTCTCTCCAACAAAGGCTATGTCCATTGCCCTCTGAAAAGTAGCTCCTACATTAATCAATCCAAATGGCATCCTGGCATACATAAATGTTCCCCATGGTGTTGTAAATGCAGTTTTCTTCTGATCCTCTAGGAACATAGCTACCTGATTATAACCAGAAAACCCATCCATCATTGACATTCTGGAGGCTCCGACCACTTTCTGCAGAATGTGATCCATCTTAGGCAATGGATAATTATCTTTTAAAGATGCTCTATTTAAGTTTCTGAAATCTACACACAACCTTATTTCTCCATTTTTCTTTCCAACGGGAACAAGGTTTGCTACCCATTCTGAGTATCTCAGTGGCACAATTATTTTGGCCTTCAGCAGCTTCTTGATTTATTTTTCAATAGAGGGAAGTAGCAGAGGATTTATCTGCCTGAGCTTCTGCTTATAAGGCTTTGCATCTTCTCTCAAAGGAATTTTATGCTGCATTATATCAACATCAAAAGTTTTAAGGTCTTGATAAGACCATGCAAATACATCCTTATATAACTAAAATAATTTCAGATATTTCTCTTTATATTCTTCTGGGACCTTTTTGGATAATTTGACAATTTTGGGGTCAGCATAAGTACCCAGATTTAAATCGTCCACTTGTTCTTCTTCTACTGTTTTACTGTGCTGCAATGGAACATCGTTTTTATCAAACAATATTTCTAGAGGCACCAGCCCTCTATGTATGATATTTCCTTTTAGCTGCAGCACTTTATTGCCTGCTATTTTTTCTTCCCATTTTTTTTCTACAACATTTTCAGCTTCCTTTTCTTCATTATCATCAATCTCCATATTGGAGAATTCTCCCACTATCTCCAAGAATCTCTTCATATGTTCATCATCTTCAAATACCTTCCAATGTTTAACATTATCTTGGATTGATGGTCTGTATCACACTTCAATTTCATACCTCAAAAGAGGATTCTGTGGAGGACGAAATGTGCTAGCAGCCACAGCAAGAGAATCTGCCATTCTGTTCTGCTCCCAGGGCATGAACTGTATATTAAAAGCTGAGAAGAAATTTTCCACCATGTCCCATACTTCATTTATGTAGGCTCTCAGCCGTGGATGCTTAGTTTGACATTGATTTCTGACCTGCCTTACCACCAGCTCAGAGTCTCCCATGACTTTTAAACTTTGTATGCCCATATTCTTGGTTGTCTGTAATCCCAACAAAAGTGCTTCATATTCAGCTACATTATTGGTAGCCTCATATTCCAATTTAAAGGACAGTGGGACCCATTTGCCTGTAGGAGATATTAATAACACCCCAACTCCATTACCTTCTCTTGAATTTGCCCCATCAAAATGTAAAGTCCAGATTCCAGCTTCATTATTTTCTGAAGGCTGCTCATCCTTAATTTTGAAGGAGGATTCATGCACATAATTTTGATCTTCTTCTAGCATAAAGCATGAAAAATCTCCTTCTTTACTATAGACTGGTGAATTTTTAGAGTTATCATCCTTAGTAACTACCTTGACAAATTTAGTCTCTCTGTATAACCTCCTCTCTTGTCCACCAAAAACTAGGATGGTAGCATATGTTAAATCCAGCTTAATTGACCCACCAATTTTTGTACCCCAGGACCTTGACAGCAACATGCCAAAGCGGGCTGGGATATCAGCCACCACAATGTCCATGACCACACTCTTTGCTGGAATCTGGGCCAAATTTACCACTAAATCTTTAATCATCCCCAAGCATTTGACTCTTTTGGAATCAAATGAATAAAGGTCTTTATATGGACGTGTGATTTGCAGTCCTAGTCGTTCCATGACAGATAGAGGCATAAGATTATGAGAAGCCCCAGAATCTAACATACAATTGTGTAACAGCAAGTCATGAATAACTAGAGACACATAAAAATGAGGAGTAGAAGGATCTACTTCCTCAACATGTGGGCCAAAGACTACCATGAGTCTTTCTTCTTGAAGGTTTAAACTATCAGGCACAATTGATATTTCAAGAGGGAGCATAAAAGAAGTAACTTGAGACTGATATGCAGGTTGTTTTAGCAGCTCGGTCAAGGGGACTGGAATTTTAATTTTCTCAAGTTCTTTTTGCAAACTAAAAGCAGGAGAGGGATTTTCTATCACAACTTCTTTTGACTCTTTATTTTCAGCTGAAAATTTAATTTCTTTTCACACAGATTCATCATTAGGAGGACTGACTACTTTTGAAGAAGAAGGAATCTGGTCATTAGGCTGCAAGGGAGTATTTAGAGGACTCTTACCTTTTTCTGTGTTTCTCTTTGTTGTTGATTCCTTCTGAGCAGGTACCTCCTTCTGAGGTGGCTCCTCTTCTTGATCTTGAGTTCGGGTCCTCTTCCTTGAAGATCTGAGATCATATTTTCTATTGAAGTGTGCTTGCATGAAATCAACAAATTGTTTACAATAATGATCAATCTCTGCTTCTTCTTCTTCTTGCAAAGGGCACTCTATTTCATCATTATTTGAAAAAGAAATATTTGAGTCTTCTAGTTCATAAGCAGCATCTTCAGTGGAGTCATCTGCTAGACCTTCACGGTACAAGGGATGTGGTACCCGATCTTGCTGCTCCTTTGCTTCCCTTGGCAATATTTGCAATGGTGCTCTCTTATACTGGGGATTGTATCCTCTGTTTGGAGCATTATAGAAATTCTTGGGAGCTGCATTCTTAGCCTCCAACTCAAGCTTGACCATCTTATTTATCATTTTGCTTATTTCATCCATCTTATCTTAATCCTTCTCCTGGTTAGAGGAGGAAAATTCTTCTTTTCCCTTCCTTCTAACATCCTGTTCAACCTTCCCTTTAAATTTTCCAGAGGAAGCAAAGTTAGCTTCCAATTCAAGAGCGTCTGACTGAGCATCATCTAGGGTGGCAGGCTTTCTCTCCCTGAGGGAGAAACCGAAATCTGAGTCAAAAGCTGCAATGAAACAACTTTTGCAGCGTTTTGATGAGGCTTCATATCTGCAGGGAGATTTAGATACAACTTATTAAATCTCTTAATAAACTCCGACACCCCTTCATTATGTCTCTTCTTGAGTGTATTGAACTCAGTGAGACACTGTCCATGATCTTTCTTTTCTCCCCATTTCCTGAGAAAAGTATTCTCCATGTCATCCCAGGTGGTTACTGAACGGTTTCCCAATGTCTTGAACCACTTTCTGGCTTCACCATCCAAATATTGCGCAAACAATCTTAAGACCATGTCTAAATGTTCAACATTAAGGTTCTCTGCAAAGGAGCAGAAAGTCTCAATATGTCCTTGAGCATCAATTTCATTTTCACCATTGAATCTACCCAAAATCTTCAAATAATCCTGTGGCATATCATTCAGCACTTGTGGTAAGGCCAGTGGAGCATATTTTTTCAATAGGAAAGCAGGAACATTAGCCATTGGATGAGGTGGGAGCTGTGCAACAGTTTGATTTACAAATGGAGGAAGTGGAAGAGGTGGGAGAGATGTATAACAATGGGAATAAATTGCACAGAAGCCTGAGGTGTAGATGGGAATATTTCACGGTTAACAACAGCTACTTTTGTGACTTCTTTAACTTCTTCAGCCTTAGGGGTGAGATGAAGGTTTTCTTTGGTTCTAGCACTTCCCCTGGGTGGACTATCTGAGTAATATTCAGGATTTTCCTCAGTGGAGTGGGGATTTTCTATTTGGACTTCTTGAGAAGAAGAGGATGGGTAATATTCTTCAGAAAATTCAGGGATTTCAGCACGGGCCGATTGTCTTTCTTTCCAACTTCTTCTATGAATAATATTCTCTGGGTCAGATACAGAGGATGTCTTTAACTTAGAGGAATCTGACCTCAAATGTGGCTTTCGAGGAGCCAGGACTACCAATAGATTTATCAAATAAAGAACAGTGGAGTCGCCAAGGTGAGAGATATACAACTCTTCAACTCGTTGTGCTCACATGATTAGAGAGTGAATATGATTTGTCGAGGCCCAGGGAAACTGATATTCTTAAATTCATACGCGGCAACGGTGCCAGAAAGATGTTGTCGACAATTATTGTCTACCCTAGAGACAGCCTAGAGTTGCTATAGACCAGTTCCTAGGACATCTTAGCATAGCAAGGAGCTCATAATATATCTTGGGTTGTCAATCCAAAATCTCTCTTACTATCTCTTGTAAAACAAGAAAATTAGTTTAAATGGAACCAAACTCTCTCAGAAGCTGATACAAAGATAAGAATAATGTAGGAACAACATGCAAAACTCTAATAAAAAAGCATCAGATAGTTAAGAGACAGCTTACTGCAAAGAGGGCCAGTTCAAATAGTATGCCACAGAAATCAAATATCAGAAAGTGGATGCAGTGAGGAAAACATGAAGGAGATACTAGTTAACATGAGGCTGATACCCAGATATACTATCAGAACTACCATATGGGTTTATCCAACTAAGAATCCATACATGACAATGAAAAGCAAAAGCACCCTCCTCAAGTAACTAATATAGCAGAAATATGAATGATAGCTTAACATGGAACAGTATATCATGACTAGGCCTATTTAAAGCACTTGACTAATCCAAGTATGTTCAACTAGGATGAATCCTTAATTAAAATCAAGGAGCTGCTCGCATTCCAAAACATGATACAAGAAGATAAATGTCGAAAATGTGATATTATATTAACACATAAGAAAAGATTACATACCGTGGGATACCAAAGAATTAACTTTATTAAGGAGAGACCCTTCCATCGAGATCTCACGGGTTTGAGTTTTGAGATAAAAGCTTTACAAGATGTATACAAGAACTTTCACCGCACAGTTTTATTGAGTTGCAAAACTGGAACCTCCTTTATTAACAGTTTTTCTTCTAGAGTTTTACAGGAGAGAACTCTAGAGAACGAGGTAGGTGATGCACATTTAATGATTTGATTTGAAACAAAGTGGCGGAAACCTTCGCGCCCATAATGTTAAATGACTAGGTGATATTATCTTGTACTTTGAGATCTGCCTACTGAAATAAATGCACAGGAACAAATATCTTCAGGAACGCAGCATAGGGATAAATCTTCACGAACATTCTGTACTTTCCTGAAGAAAACTCGGTTGAAGTAACACCTTGAGAGCATTGCTTCTTGTACATTTTACTCTCTGCCTTTAAATGCCTGAATTTGAACTTGAAACCTTTCATGCCGGACATTGAATTCATTTCTCCTTCATTAATATTTGTTGCCGCATTAATGTTTTCAATCCTAAAATTGGGTTTTAGCTCAGTCTGGAGAACAGTTAGATTTTGTCCTTGATGTTTTAATGAGTGTCATGTCACTATAGTCCCTGTTTCCCTTCATAAATGTGTCTCATAAATTTATCTTTGTTTGGTAGTGGAGGCTCCCGCTTTTGTAATGGAGGCGGTAATTAATGGCAATTTTCTTCCTCCCGCACCCTGCAAAATACACAAACCTTGTTAAGAAAACAGATGCACAGGAGAGTGAATGCAGTGGAGGTGACTTAGGTGACAAGGCGATGTGATAAGATGACGGAAGCATGAAGGACAGCAGTGAAAAACATAGGGGAGCGACGATGAATTGGCTGGGTGGAGGTTGATAACGTGAACACTGAAACATGACATATGAACAGAATTTATAAATGGTAGAGGAGGAATGTATTTGACACGTGGAGCGGTGACGTGGAGGTAGACTCGGGTACGCATCGCAATCGCAAATTGGGAGATGGAGTGGAGCGGAGTGATAAACATGGGATTTGCGATGCGATGAGCAATCCTTTGTAAACACAATATATAAAAAATTTCCCGTTTGCAAAGGGAAGAGCCTTTAAATGGATGAACCGGCACGAGAAATAAGAGGTGGGGCCACGAGGTCTATCGCAATCGCAATATCGCAGATCGGGAAGATCAGTAGGGTGTCACATAAAACATTGCGATTGCAATTTAGCGGGTAGTGCAGTGATCGTTGGATCTGGCGGAGAGATGGACGGCTGAGATGCGGCGGCGAGGCCAATGGGGATAAGACCTTACAAAAAGGAAAAAAAATGACGTTTCTCAACTTTTCAAAGTGGGAAGGCATATTTTGTATGAGTGGCGGAAGATACGGTGGGCCCCAAGGGGGATCGCAAATCGAAAATGGAGAAAATGTGATGGGGAAATGCGATGGTGGGAAAGTGTGATGGCGCGATCGATCGCGTCGCAAATAATTGCGACGGATCAAACAGTCATAACCAATGAAAATGCAATCTGGGATGGATGCGATTTGTGATAAACGCTCTAAGGGGCAGCGCTCGGTCACAGCGCTTGGTTACATGGATGAAAGGAGGTGCAGGGCTAGTGGAGAAAGGGTTGAGGCCTACCATATGGTCGGAAGTGGGTTTTTAACCCATTTTCAATGTGTTTTAGGGTCAGCCCCGGGCAACGATAAGGAGATGGACGGGGTAATATGATCAACACTAATAGTGAATTTTTTTGCAGAGAAATGTCTAGAATCTTTAGCCATTGGCTGAGGTAAGTTTTTAAGAGTAAAGAATATGGAATTTCAACTCTAAAAATAATGAACAACAATTTAGAAAATTATTTTGAAGTTTTTTCCATAAAAAAATTTAGAATTTTTTTAGAAAATCAAAACTCAAATAAAGAAAATAAATTTGTTTAAATACAATTTTATGTGAGTTGAAAAAGGATGAATGATAAAAATTAAAATTAAAAATTAAAAGAAATAAAATAAATTAATGTGCTTTGAAGACTTAATCAATGATAACACACCTATAAAGACATGAATATGTAGGAAGCAATATTAAATATTGCACGCAACAAAAATATGATATTTAACCTAAACACCTTACTTCCCATGGAATCTGTATTCATTGTTAAAAACATAAATTAAACAAATTCCAAAAGTGCAGCAACTAGCTAGTTAAACTAAAGGGAAAAAACTAGTAGAGTTAATTATTTAAACCATGATCCAAGCTTAAGGTTGTAGCAATAGAAACAAAGTCAGTTTGGTTAGTGATTTTAATATTTTTCAAGCAATATTTTGAAATTCTCATGATGTAGTTCTACTATCCCTGGGCATCCATAGCCCTAGAAAATCCACCCCACCCTAATAAGATAGGCCTTGTTCTATTGTTCATATTCTAGACAAAGACATATCCATTTTCCTAAAAAAAATGAAACTTCATTTCCTATAGTTTTTTCTTTTTTGTCTTTCCTTTGAAAATTAGGCTATGATGAAAGAAATAACTCTTTCAAGATGGTGAAGATGATACTTTTGTCAAAGATTTATTTATGGAAAAACAAATTTTCAAAACCCCTTATTATTTGCATTGCATTAAGAAAAAAAACAGAGAATAAATACAATGCTTGATTGATCAATTAAATAGTTAAACATTGAAGCATCACCTCCACTTCTAAATCCTAATAGTTCCCCCAACAATTAATTAAGCTAAATGAGTGAAAATAGTAACTCACTTAACTCATTCTAGTTGTCTTGTGATGTGAAATTTAGATTCTCGTAATTTAATTCAAAGGAAAATTAAATTAGGAATTTCTTGCTACATTTTCAACACAAGAGTCAATAATATTGATTCTTAAAACCATGGATCAATACCATGGGTCTCTTCTTCTTTTTAATAGGTTTTTTTTGTTATGTTTTTATTTTTATTTTATTTTAAGAGAGTTAAAATACTTACATTAAGTTGCATTTTCAACACACTAGTCAATACTATTGATCCTTAAAACTATGGATCAATATCATGGGTATTTTTTATTTTTATTTTTTTTATAAGGTTATTTTTATTTTGTTATGTTGTTATTTTTATTTTATTTTCAGCTAATTAAAATGTTAACATTACTTTACATTACACATTTCTAGCCTAGTATAAGCATTAGATCTAAAGTTAGTGAAAAAATTACATATATTTCTCATTCTAAGAAGTGTATATATATTTTAAATTTCAATTACTTTGTCTCACTATATAAAAAAATTGATGTAAAATAAAAGTGAAAATTAAATCATTTTTAAAGTAACATTATTAATTCTTTTAAAATAACCTTACACAATATCTATAACATATACATATATTAATCCACAATTCTTTTTAATGTAATCTTAAGTGAAAACATCTTCTTCATATATTGTACCCAATTAAAATTTTATATGCATATATTAATCCACAATTCTTTTTAATGTAATCTTAAGTGAAAACATCTTCTTCATATATTGTACCCAATTAAAATTTTTATTAAATTGAAACCTATTGAAATTTCTCTACTATAATTATGGAATCCAGAAAAAATGTTATTTTCAAAGCTGAACCCTATCGTGTAAAAAAGAGCCACCAAAGCCTTTTCATATTTGGGTGGAAGGCATATTGCCATATACACATAGAACCTATATTATTGGGAAAATGTCAAGTATAAGGAGAAAACCCAATATTAACCAACATTCCATTCAGCCATTCTCATGGAAATATTAAAACAAAGCCACCAAAAAAATACCAAAGCCACAAAAAAAACCCAAAGCAGTTATATAAAATATTAAAATGATAGCACATCCCAATACCTACAAACAGACAGCCACAGGTGCATGCTCTTGAGCACAACTACTAGTGCTAAAGTGAGGAGAGACAAAGATTATATAATGTGTTCTTGTCCTTCTCTGCAACAATCAGCTGCTTCTATAATTTCTAAATTTTCGAGGATGATAACATTCCCTCTATAAAATTATCAAAACTATTCATAGATATCTATCCATATAAATATGGATAGCAATGCAGAGGGAGACCGTAACGTAACTCCAGGAGGAGGAACAATATCATTAGGTATGCTGAATCTGAATCCATCACTCTTTAGTCATCGAATTAATGAACGAGGCCATAGCTTATTCATTGTTTTCATTCATATATCGAATTCCAGTTATTGCAGGTGAAAGCAACATGGAATGTTACCAGAAGAGTACTTGTGCTGTTCCTGATATCTCTGCTGATGAAGAAGATTTGATAAATAGACTTCATAATCTTCTGGGTGACAGCTAACAATTTACTAAGCTGTTTTCTGACAAATTCTAGGATATTTTTTAAATTTGTAATTAATATGATTCATATATACAATTTCTATGTACATAATATTATGGGCAACAAAATTGTGAGGATACCATTTTTTTTTTTTTTAATGGCTTAATATTTTCATGTTTTTCATGTTTTTTCAAGTTAATTTGGATTTTGTTTTTAAATTGATTAGCTCAAATTTTATAGAATAAAAATATTTGCTAAAATTTTTACAATATAAAATGATTATAAAACTAAATGTTTTTATAAAAATAACATAATTTTTTTACAATTTACATATTATGGATTACTAACTCTATTTTTAAAATTTTCTCAATTCTTTTCTTAAATAAAATATTATCAACATAAATAACTGTGAAAATCTCACCTCTACACAATTTTTTTTGAAGTAAAATATTATAACATAAATAACTGTGAAAATCTCTGAATTCATAAAATGGTTGTTATTAGTTCGTTGATATAATAATTAAATTGATTGCGGGACGCCTTCCATGGAGGAGAATGGAGGAAATTGTAAGTTACTGTAAAATGAAATACGCAGCCAGTACCTGCTCTTCACGCTCATGAATCTCTGGCCAGTCTACTGCGTATTGCCAATTTGATTAGTTAAGCATAAGGATTTTGGAGGACCATTGTATTAGCACTTATGCAAGTATCATTTATTGGATATTAAATTCAAAAGTCTCCTCTTACTATTCCCACAGTTTCGTTTGTCCACTTGCATAATGTTATCATGAATGGAGAGTCTTTATGGTCTTTGAGATTTCTTTGGTTGTAGTGTCATCTTTGGCTTGATTATTTATTTTATATAGAGCTATTTTTAATGTTGAAGGAGTTTTATCTGGTCACAACTCATCCCTCAAGTTAAGAGTGGAGTCTCAGTCTTTTTTCGTTTGTCCACTTGCAAGGTGGCGATGGAATATTATCATGAATGGAGTGTCTTTATGGTCTTTGAGATTTTCTTTGGTTGCAGTGTCATTTTTGGCTTGATTATTTATTTTATATAGAGTTATTTTTGATGTTGAAGGAGTTTTATCTGGTTTCGACTTAAAAGTGAAGTGAGTCTTTTACCTAAAATGTTTTTCTTTATACTTCTGTTTTGTGTTTGAGATGTTATAATTATAATATTGAAAATGGTTTTTAATATATATGTGAAAGTTTTGTTCTGTTTTTATTATTATTTAATTTTATAAAAATATTTTATATATTTTTAATTTAAATTTAAATTTAAATCATTTAAGAATTGAAATCAATTGTGAAAATAAATTTGTCTCATCGCATTATAAAAACAAATATGTAAGTTGCTTTCCATTTAAATTCAAAATAAACTATTGAGAGATAATCTATAATTCAAATTAAATAATCTAAAAGACAATTATATATATATTAAAATAATTTAATCACATCCTCTCACAATAAAACAAATCATTCTTTTAATCAAATATTAAGCTGCTTTCAATCTAAATTCTAAATAAATCTAAAAAACAATTATACATATGGTTAAATTATAATAAAAAATAATCTGTTACCATTTTAATATTCAAAATACATAAATGGCCTTCAATCTAAATTAATTAATGTGTGAATATTAAATTTCGCGCGCGCGCCCATGCTCGATCTGCTGCAGCCCTAGCTGCGCCTGGTCGGCGCCTCTTTGGAGCGGTCTCCTCCATCATGGATCCCGGAGGAGGACCTGCGGCCTCCCCCCTTCTCCCCCGGAGCTTGCTGCATTCATCTCCCTCGTTGCTGCATCGGGCAATCGGCCCCCTTCAGGCTCCCAGCAGAAATTCGTGAAGAAACTGGCTAGCATTCCCACGGTGTCTTTGCCCGTGGAGGAAACGTGCAAATCTGCACTGAATCTGGCAGAGAGGGGCCTTATTGGCCAGTTCACAGGGCTTTGGCCCTCCCCGAAGGCAGTCGACGATTGGGTTAAAAGGAACTGGATTCCCCTGGTTAAGGAAAGCATCAAGAGTCATTTTGTGGGGAAAGGCTTTTTTGTCTTCGTCTTTGATAATGTGGAAGATAGAAGTCTGATCTTCCGAAATGGGCCATATTTTATGGGCCCTCAAGGTCTTTATGTGAATAAATGGTCGCCAGACTTTGATCCCGCTCACGATGTGCCCACGACAGTGCCAGTATGGGTGCGACTTCCCCATCTCCACCTCCACTGCTGGAATCAGAGATCTCTGCAGTCTATTGGCAACGCCCTAGGAAAATACATCGATCAGGCGCCGAGGAAGGACCAGTATTCCTGTGCTCGCATTTGTGTCGAAGTTGACCTAGAAGTCGGGCTTCCTGAAGCCATCAAACTCACGGTAGCAGACTGGTCACACATCCAGGAGCTTGATTACGAGCAACTCCCATTCAAATGCCGACACTGCCATGAATACGGGCATTTCGCCAGATACTGCAAGAAAAAAAATGACGAACTAACAGAGAAAGAAAAAGGAGAGCACTGGAACCAAGTTAAGAAGCCATCAAATAGCAGACAGAATAACAAAAACAAGGGAAAAGGAGTGGAGAACAAAGCAGGGCAAGAAAATGCAGACACCCAAGCAGCAGGAAGTAAGGACAAAGTCAGCACAGAAGCGGACAAGAATCCCTTCGAATCTCTAACCCCCCAGCCAGACCCTCCAGAAGCAGAGCCGGATGGATCAAACCCGACGAATAACAATACAGCTCCAGATCCTGGCACCATCTCAATCCCCTCTCAAGGTAACACCTCTTCCCCTTCTTATGCAGATATCATTAAGGCTAAAAAGAAGAACACAGAAATTATGGGATCCTCGGATGATGAGACCTTTGAGAGGCCATCTAAGAGAGCTGGTAGGAAATCTAATAGAGAAACTAGGGAAGAAGAATCAGAAAGACAAAAAACCCTAGGCAGTCAGTCTACCATTGAGATGACCCTCGGAAGGAATACTAGACTAAGGACCCCCAAGGGGGGAGGACCTACCCCTTCCAATTTTAAATGATGCAGATGGTCTCTTGGAACTGTAGGGGCCTAGGGAATCCCACTAAGGCAGAAGAAATCAAAGATTTACTGAAAACGGAATCCGCAGACATCCTAATGCTTCAAGAGACAAAAATTGAGGGGGAGCACCTCCTGAACATAAGCAACACCAAGTGGAAATTTGACTCAGGAAAGGCAATCAGTGCAAGAGGAACAGCAGGGGGAATAGGTACCTTCTGGTCTCAAAATCTCTTTTCACTAGAAAGATCCCATGAATCTCAACACTGGATTTTTACTGAACTTCGACATAAAGCAAGTAACACAGTTCTGGCATTGTTCAATTTATATGTTCCTATACATTATGAGGAAAAGAAAGAGTGCTGGAAGTCACTCTCAGCCTATCTAGAGCTTCACAATCTGCAGAATTTAATTCTAGGAGGGGACTTGAATATTGTGCTGGATCCTAATGAGAAGAGAGGAGGGAGCTCTTCGAGGGATCCCTTCCTTCCCATTGTAGAAGATCTTATTATACAGTGGGATCTTGTAGACTTCAAGCCTGTTAAAGGAGCTTATACGTGGACCAACAATAGAACAGGGGGAGACCACATCTCAGCAAGATTGGACAGGTTCCTTTTCAGCAGCTCCATTATGCTGGACAACAGAATTGTGCTAACCAAGATCCTTCCAAAACTTACATCTGACCATAAACCAATTCTTCTATGCATTAAAGATGAAGAAGATTTAGGACCTCTGCCATTTCGGTTTAACCCTCTCTGGGCAGAAATAGATGGGTTCCACGAAACAGTTCAATCTGCTTGGAAAACAGAGGTTACGGGCTCTCCAAGCTACGTATGGGAGCAGAAGATAAAGAGCACAAAAAAGGCTCTAAAAGACTGGATTAAAAAAGCCAACAAAACGCCCACCTCTCAGAGAAAAGATGTTGTTCTCCAGTTGGAAGAATTGCAATTTGACTTGGAAAAAAAAGACATTTCTCCAACAGATCTAATAGTGGAAAACAATGAGCAAAGGAGAGTATACAATTCTTTCAGAAACGAAGAGCAGTATTGGCGCTTGAAGTCTCGCAGCCTTTGGCTTAAAGCTGGAGACAGAAACACTACTTATTTTCACAAACAGTACAGGGCCAGACTCTCAAAAAATCATATCAACGAAATTACCTTAGCCAATGGTCAGGTTTGTAAAGGTTTTGAACAAATTAAGGCCGCTGTTGAGGGACATTTCCATAATCTTCTCACTGCCGAAAGAAATGGGAGCGAGGATGACATCAATGAATTCCTGTCAAACATTCCGAACTTGGTCAACTCTGAAGACAACAACTCCCTTTTGAAACCAGTCACGGAGGAAGAAATCTACAAGATCGTGTGGTCAATGGAGCAGGATAAAGCTCCTGGCCCCGATGGATTTTCAATACATTTTTACAAAATATGCTGGGCGCTAATCAAATCTGATCTGCTAAAAATGACTCAAGGGATCATGAGAAAGGCTAAGGTGGGTGGTGGAATCAATTCCACATTCCTTGCCTTAATCCCCAAGGAAGCAAACCCTGGCTCATTTGATAGATATAGGCCAATTTCACTTTGTAATGCCTCCTATAAGATAATGGCCAAACTCCTGGCAAACAGACTTAAACCTCTTCTGCAAAAGTTGATCTCTCCAGCTCAAGGTGGATTCGTGCAAGGCCGTCATATTCTGGACAATGTCATTCAAGTCCAAGAAGCACTGCATTCCAGCCACGCCCGCAAAGAACAAGGTATGCTCATTAAATTGGATATGTGTAATGCTTTTGACAGAGTTAACAGATCCTTCCTGTACAGGGTTCTCTCCTCCTTCGGGTTTAGTCAAGATTTCATAAACCTAATCAAAGCCTGTCTAGAAAAGACTTGGATTGCACCACTGGTCAATGGCAGACCGACGAATTTCTTTCTGGCCACCAGAGGGCTGAGACAGGGTTGCCCTCTCTCCCCCTTCCTCTATATTATCATGGCGGACTCCTTGAGCAGAAAGCTCACCAAAGATAAAAACAATGGAAACAGTCCTGGCATAAGAATTGCAAATGGCATCGATCCAGTGAATCATGCCTTATTTGCTGACGACTCGATCCTGCTTAGGGGTGCCTCTGCCAGAGTGGAAAACTCCTTCAGAAACACACTCCAGAAGTTTTGCAGTGTTTCAGGAGCGGTAATAAGTGAGAAGAAGAGTGCTATATATGGATGGAACACTGATCATTTCACCATTAACAAAATCGCCAACGATCTGGGCTTTACTGGCTTTGCTGAGTGGGATAAGCTGAAATATCTGGGACTGCCAATCACGTTAAGATCTAACAGAAATCAGCTCTGGGAGGACGTCATAACGAAATTTAAAAAGAATATTGGCGTGTGGGGAGGATCCTGGCTCTCCACGGGGGGCAAACTCACACTTATTAAGGCCGTCCTCTCAGCTTTGCCCACATACCAGGCAGCTTTGATGCTCGCCCCCAAAGCTATCTCTGACCAGATCTCCAGACTTATTCAAAATTTCTTGTGGAAGGGCGGTCGCGGCAATCACAACAAATTTCACTTAATCAATTGGGAAACAGTGAAACGCCCACTTCTGGAAGGTGGATTGCAGATTCGAGATCCCCATAACGCTAATCTAGCTCTGGGTTGCAAACTTCTGTGGCAACTAATTAATAACCCCCATCACCCTGTTAGTCAAATTTTCAAGATTAAATATCTTCAAAATCGACCTCTTTCCTCATACTCAGTTGATAAATCCTCAAAAGGTTCGCAAGTGTGGAAGCTCTGCAGCAGAGGTATTCCCTTCTTCATTTCTCACTTGTACAGAGTGCCAGGCAATGGGGAAAATATCAGGATTTGGAGAGACAGCGTTTTGGGTCACCCTCCTCTCAACGACTCCAATGACTTCGCAGAGTTCAGAGACTAGCTCAAAGCGAAAGGAATAAGGAAAATAAATGATATTTCAGTTTGGGACACCAATGGCAATTGGATACAATGGAACATTCCCATGCCACCAGCGCACTTACATTCCCAGCTTGCCTTATTCAAAAGCGCAATTTCTGACTACGCCCCGGTGCACTTAGATGATGCAGATCACTGGGGTTGGGGGAAAACAGGGGTCTACACAGCAAAGCATGGATACCTTCAAATCCAAAGCAAAAAAGACTCGTCTCATCCTGTGGCTGTATGGAATCTGATCTGGGACAAACTTAGCATTCCCAAAATTAATTTTTTTTTCTGGATCCTGTTCCAAAACAAAATCTTGACAGGAGAAAACCTGAGCAAGAGGAATATTGCTGGTCCTCACCGTTGTGCTCTATGCAAAGCAGTGTTGGAAACTACAGGTCACCTGTTTCTGGAATGTGATTTCGCGAAGGATGTTTGGTCCTTCTTCCTAGCTGGACTGAATGTGCACACTCCATCTCACTGTGTGATAGAATCCATGTTTCTCACTTGGAATTCAGCTTACCCCTACAAAACTACTAGCAAATCTTTATGGCAAAAGGTGTGGACAGCCGCCCCCAAATATGTTTGCTGGAAGATCTGGCTGGCCCGAAACGAAATCATCTTCAGCAATAAATAAACGACAGCAGCTGAAGTGGCGGATCAGGCCAAATCCCTCCTATTAGAGACCTTGACTCACTCCCAGATCAAAGAGGATCATACTCTTCGGCCCGAAGAAAGGATGTGGTTGGCTCCTTTCACCGGCAAGACCAGCTCTCCAGCAAATCTTCGCACTTTCTACATGGAAAATTGGCAGATCCGCATTCCGGAGGACAGATTTCACCAGTGGTGGAAATCTCAAGGAAAGTATGTTGTCTTCTTTGATGGTGCCTCAAAAGGCAATCCGGGAAGATCCGGTGCAGGCGGGGTGATCTATCATCCCAATGGGAACAAAGAAGAATTTAGTTGGGGCCTAGGACTGAAATCCAACAACCAAGCAGAAATTCTAAGTTTATGGAAAGCATGTCAAATTGTCAAAAAAGAAAATCCAACTGAAATAGCAGTCTTTGGAGACTCTGAGGTGATGATAAAAGCAATAGCTAGCAAGAAGGATCTCATGAACCCGGTGCCCACTAAGCAACTAGCTAGAGTTAACAAAATACTGAGGAACTTCCCCTCAGTAAAAGTCTTCCACATTCTCAGAGACCTTAACAAGGAAGCAGATAAACTGGCCAACATTGGCTGTACGCTTCAAGAAGGAATGATAAGCCTAAATGCAGAAGCTCCGCATATGACCATCATCCCCTAAAAGGCTAATGGCGACTTTGATGTAATAGCTGCTCTCGATGAGATTTCGATTGTACTGGATGTATAGGCTTTGCCATATCAGCACTCTTTCTCAATAATATAACTGTTCTAGTTAAAAAAAAAAAAAAAAAAAAATTAATTATATATATATAATTTAAAATAACCTAAATGAAATCATCCCATAATAAAACAAATATTTGACTATGTAAACTACCCTCAATATAAATTCAAAATAATTCTAAAAAAATATATATATATAAAAAAAAGGAATCTGTTAGTTTATTTTCAACCAGTTTCGTATCGAAATGGGATGGAACCAGCCTATGAAACCTGTCCTATGAGAAAAGTCATTCAGAACGCTTTCATATATTGAAAGCTATGAAAGCTCATCTTTTTGTTAGACGAATAAATTGTGCCCAAAACTATCTGCAAGTATATATTTGATGTACCTCGTTCCTATGCACTGAGGTTGAGCATGGTACATAATTGTATTGGAGGACTCCATTTGAGCTTTGCAATTATAAAAATCTTTCACAGATGTCACAACCATTGATTTAAATACAAAAATTCTATCATTAAAAAATATATATATATATTTTTATTAACTTAAATCACTCTAGAAATAGCATACATTTAAATACCAAAGATTTGGGTCTTATTATATAATAAGAAGATATAAATTATAATTTGGTTTTACATTCTCTAACCCTTAGAACTATCAAAGTGTTAGACTGTAAGAATTATATTTAACTCACACACACATTATATTATACCAAAGCCCATAGGCATTAACATTAGCATGCAACTTGGGTACTTGTCATATGGCTTTTATGATTGTTGTTTTTCGATTTGTTCATTTATTTAATCATACGAATTTTGTTGTCCCACCCGTCTCCACTGTATTACAATGCCAAGGTTCTTACATTTCTTTGTGATATTGGGCTCTGGTACAATTCAATTGTGATAATATTTTAATTAAATATTATTGTTTGGAATTTTGGATTTTCTTCGAGTGTGTTAGAAAACTTGATACACTTGGCAGATTAATTATCGAGGTGTACATTTGTGTTGGAATGGCTGGATTGTGACCATGGATCGCCCATCTCTAGATTTGACCGTGCTACGGCTATTCCGGGTGGTTAGGGTAACCACACCACCTTCGCTCCATCACTCCCCTCATTCTTTCGTCGCTCTCTGCCTCTGCAAGTTTCTGGTTTCATTTTGTGTATACTTCTGGATTTTTCAAGCTGCTTCTGTTGATGAAGGGCGGCAGAACTCTCCCTTGCCATGCGGCACTCCCAGTCTCACTGTAAAGGTATTTCTGCTTCACTTATGCCATGGATTTCCTCGAGGTCTGTGCTTACCCTGCAGTTCAATGCTCAGCAGAATTATGATTTTTTCGTCTTATTTGGTTTATCATGTTTTAATTTCATAAGGACTAGGGTTTTTCGAATACTATTCTCTTTCTCTTAATGTATAAGGGTTCATTCCCTACTGTCAGTATTCTCGGACTCAAACTTGCAGAAGATGCCAAAGCATCATGAGGTGATGAAAGTGCTTCGGTCTTTGCTCACTTAGCAACATGAAGATAGCACGAAATCCCATCTCACTCATTTTTCACGTTATGCACTAACTCAGGGTTTTATTGCCATTTATACATTTTATTTCTGTCGTTATAGTTCACAGTATGTCTTTAGGGGCTGTGGCACTGAATTTGTTTGTATTTTTCTGTTTACAATACAGCTACCTTCAAATGAAGGGTTTACTGAGCTTGCCTTCAAGCTCTCTCCACACACTACCGGTAAGTTCAATATGCCTACTCGGTGATGTTTGTTGTGCATATTTTATTCTTTCTGAGGTCTGATGGTGAAAACCCCATGTATATAGGAGCCTTATGTTCTAGCAGAGCCCGCTTGCAAGATAATTAATGGTTCGGGCCCTTCAGCTATATATTTTCCCCATTGTTAAAATGTTACACCTCCTTCCTACATGTGAAGGCTTAGTTTTCTAATTTTCTTAGGTTGGAAGGTTTACAAGCATTAAGGCTCAATTCCTTCCTGTACCAGATTGCATGCATTGGGAAATGTAATTTATATGTTTATGGAACTCTCTCTTACTGCACCTTTGATATCTCAGTGTTTATCACATGAAACCCCTTCA
The DNA here is from genome assembly GCA_034641835.2 of Pinus albicaulis. Classification (NCBI taxonomy): domain Eukaryota; kingdom Viridiplantae; phylum Streptophyta; class Pinopsida; order Pinales; family Pinaceae; genus Pinus; species Pinus albicaulis. Next base: position 29,178,947 of record CM076579.1, read on the forward strand.
ATGTCAGTTTGCATTTTACATGAAGAATTTAGTTTAATTCCTATTTCCGAGTTTGCACAATTCTTCTCTACTATATGCATGGTCTCTCCAATGGATACCTGATACTTTTCTGTATAACCGCTTTAGATGAATTTTCTACAGATTGTACTATTTTTCTTTCAATAAGAAGTTTTCATAGCCTATTTATCATTTAATCCGTGCAAAGTATAATAAATTTCTTTGTTTAATGATTCTGTAAGTAATTATTGGGTTTTGTCTATTATTTTTGTGGATTCCTTTATTGTAAGGTATTATAGGGTTTATACCGGTCCACAGACCGTGACCCTTGCCCTATTCCTTCGAGGCTCGGCTCTAAACCTGGTGTCATGGAATGTACAGATAAGTACTCACATATGAGTGGGTTCTCTACAAGGATAATTTCTCTATGTTTACATTTTTTCTTTATATAAAAAACAAAATATTTTTTCTTTTATGATAAGTTTATTCTACAGGACTAATAAAGCACTCTTTATTGTCCATCTCATTAAAAAAATAGCTTTCTAGATAGTGTGAGCAGTCATTAAACGGACAGAAATTTTAGTTTCTAGACATAACTCTCTATTAATCTACTTGCCCATTAAAAATAGAACTAGGTGTTCATAATTTATTCTTTTCAAACACAAAATCCATTCTCTAGATTTATTTATTTCAAGACTATTCTATACAATAAAGCATAATTCTAGATATTCCTTATACTTATCTCAATTTTTCTCCTTCTTAACTGATGGTCCACCCAACTGTAAGTGAGGCGATTATGTCCTTGAATTCCCCCGTGCTCCTCTCCAAAGCACTAAACAGTAGATCGTTTTACAGGGAAGATAGGGCTGAGGATTCTTATAATCCAATATATACTTCTACGAGTCTTAGAGCTCCATTGGCCTCCTACCAGCTCGAGACAAATCTCAATCAACTTGCAAGTTCTTGTAGCTGTTACCCTTCTTTTCCTTCTTAACAGAACCTCTTCCCTTCAACAAGATTTTTCCTTTATCCTTTTCTGGGAAGTAACTGTCAAAACTGTCTCTATTACTTTTTCTCTAGATCTTGGACACATTTACCATTCTGTTAATTCCTTATTTTTCACTTAAGATAATTATCCATTAATTCTTTTATTCCAAATAAATTCATTTTCTACTAATGAATATCACATTTGTTAGTCAATCAAATTAAAGAAAACATTAATGTATTGTAGAGTCTATTTACCATAGTTTAATCATAAACGGGATGTTACATCTTCCCCCTCTAAGGTAAACACCGCCCGTGGTGTTTTCTTAATTTATCAGAAACATCTCAAGGTACGCTTCTCGCATAAGGTTTCGTCCTCCCGGGCAGCTTCCTTTGAGCTAAAATGCCTCCATTGCACCTTAACCTAGGGGATGACTCGCCTCCAAAGCGTTATTTCTCTCTGATCGAGAATACGCTGAGGCTCTACCACGAACTCTTCATCTGGTTCTACATGTATGTTTAGCCAATGTATCACATGATTGGGGTCATGCATGTATCGTTTTAATAGTGATACATGGAATACATTATGAACCCTTATATGATTAGGCAAAGCTAGTCGGTAAGCCACTGGCCCAATCTGTTCCAAAATTTGGAATGGTCCACAATACTGGGGGGCCAATTTGGCATAAGTACTCCACCTTAAAGTGCTTTTCTTTAGTTTGATTTTGACGTACACATGGTCACCCACCTCAAATTCCCTGAATGTCCTTTTTTGGTCTTCATGAAAATTTTGTCAATATTGAGCTTCCTTCAAGTTTTTTCTAATTTTTCTCACCTCACATTCCATTTCTTCAAGCATGTCTAATCCAAGCATCATCCTAGTTTCTGGACTACTCCAGTTGATGGGGGTCCATCATTGTCTTCCGTACAATGCTTCAAATGGACTCATCTTGAGGGATTAGTGATACCCATTATTATATGCAAACTCTACTAGGTGCAAGTATTCTTCCCTTCTGGCACGTTGTTGCATAACATACATACGCAACATATCTTCCAAGACTTGGTTCACTCTTTCTGTTTGACCATCGTTTTGAGGGTGATTTGTAGTGCTAAACTGAATTTTCGTTCCTAGTCTAGAAAATAATGTTTTCTAAAAGGCAAAAGTGAATTTCACATCTTGATCTGAGATAACGACTATTTGAATACCGTGCAGTCGGAAAATTTCTCTCATGAAGATGTCTGCAATTTGTATTGTTTTATATGTACATTGAACATGTATGAAATGAGCTACCTTTCTGAATCTGTCCACTACCGCCATGATGGAATCATTATGATTTTTTTTCTTGGCAACCCAGTAATAAAATCAAGAGATATGACTTCCCATTTCCATTTGGCTATGGGAATAAGTTGAATCAATCCTACTAGGTGTTGATGTTCCACCTTGACCTTCTGGCACTCCAAGCAATGGGTCAAGTATTCAGAAATGTCTTTACGCATCCCTAGCTAGAAATAGTCCTTTCTGATTGCTGTTAAAATCTTCTCATATCCGAGATGCCTTACATAAGTGTTGTTATGATACTCATCCATAATTAGTTCTCTCAGGCTCTTTTGATTTGGGATAAATATCTTTTCTCGGTATATTAATTTTTTTTTTTTCATTAAGCTCATAATCTAACTTCTTTCCATCACTTCTACCTTCCTTTGCTTGTTGGCATAGGAATTGCTACTCCGGGTCCATTCTTGCTGCTTCCATAATTTGCTCCTAAAACTTAAATTCCACCTGGTTAAATTAAAGTTCATATATACCATGAAATTTTCTGCTCAAAGCATCAGCAACACGGTTCTCCTTTCCTTTTACATGTTGAATATCAAAATCAAACTCGCTTAAAAATGCATTCCATCTTGCGTGGCGAGAATTTAGATCTGATTGCTTAAATTAGCTATTTAAGCTACTATGATCTGTTTTTAACATGAATATTTTCCCCAACATGTAATGTCTCCATACCCACAAAGCATGTAACACTGCATTTAATTCTAAATCATACATATAATACCTCTTCTCATGCTCTTTTAACTTTTTGGATTTGTATACAATGACTTTACCTTCTTGGGTCAAAACTGCTCCAACTCCTTCGTTGCGGGCATCAATGCATACTTCAAATTCCTTACCTGGATCTGCCACTTTTAGTATAGGAGTAGTGGTTAACAGTTCTTTCAATTTCTAAAAACTATTTTGGCACTCTTGGGTCTATTTAAAGACTTTTCCTTTCCACTGCAAGGAGGTAATAGGAAAAGATATTTTAGAGAAATTATTAATGAAACGTCGATAATAACTAGCCAAACCCATAAATGGGCATATGTCTGCTACATTCTTAGGGAATTTCCACTCCATGATCGTTTTAATCTTTATGGGTCCACAGAAATCCCTTCAACTGATATCACATGTCCTAGGTATTTAATCTGCACTTTGTAAAAATCACATTTGCTGAATTTGGCATAGATCTGACGTTCTCGTATAATTTTTAGTACTATACGTAAATTTTCCTTATGTTCTTAAATGTTTTTAGATATATCAATATTTCATCTATAAAAATCAAGAGAAATTTATCCAAAAAGTGTGGAAAATGTTGTGCATCAAGCTCATGAAGGTTGTCGGTGCATTGGTTAACCCAAAAGGTAATACCGCAAATTCATAATGCTCGTACCTTGTACAAAATGTTGTTTTCGATATGTCTTCATCCTTAATCCAGATTTGGTGATACCCTAATCTCAGATCAATCTTCGAAAATATTTTTTCCCCCTTTAATTGGTCAAATAGGTCATCTATGTGTGGCAAAGGATACTTATTTTTTACTGTTAATTTATTAAGTTGTCGGTAGTCCATGCACATTTGCACAGTCTCATCCTTCTTCTTAACAAAAAACACTGGTGCTCCCCAAGGGGATACACTTCGCCGAATATAACGTTTATCCATTAATTCTTGCAACTGCATTTTTAATTATGTCAAATCTAGCACACTCATTCTGTAAGGTGCCCTTGACATAGGCGCAGCCCCGGGTACTAATTATATTGTGAAATAAATGTCCCGCCTTGGTGGTAATCCTAGAATACTTTCAGGAAATACATCTATGAATTCTTGTATAACAAGAATGTTTTCCAACATTAGGGCTTTATCTTTGGAATATGAGAAGCCCTACTTGAATTGCATAAAGTTGGCATCTTTTTTTACTGCATTTATTCAACTGTGATGCAGTGATGGGACGTAACCGAAGGGGTTTCCTAATTCCTTGCAACTCTTTTCGTGTGTCATCTTCAAATTTAAAATAAATAATTTTATCTTTACAATCCACTAATGACCAATGCTTTTCCAACCAGTCCATACCCAAAAAAATATCATAGGAGCCCAAAGGTAATATGTTCAATTAAATAGTTGTGTGATGATTTACTATTTCTAGTTCATAGTTTGAGACTTTAGCATTGACCTTCCTTTTGCCCCCCATAGCCAATTGAACCAGCCATGGGTCCTTAAATTTCTGTTGTTGCAATTTACAACTTTCAACTATGCGGGGGTTTAAATAGCTTAGGTTGACTCCAGGTCAACCAAAATGAAAACAAGTTGGATTTGAAGCTTACCTTCCAGTTCAATCATGGTTGGTTGAAAGTCCGATTGCCTGTCCTCCATAGCAGCATTGATTTTGGGTATATTGTGTGCCACATCTCCTATTGTGGATGCCTCTTGCAAGTTATTTTCCACTTCATTTCTTCCACAATGAGGACAATTCTTAAAATAATGTGCTTCGCCACATCCCCAGCATTGCAGTGGGGGATTTTATGTTTGTCCAAAGTTAGGTCTACTAGAAGCCTATGTATGACGCTCCTCAGCTGCCCACCTAGGTTTTTGTTGATTTCTTCTAAAATGCTTACTAGATGGATTTTTCAGTATTATTATAATTTCTTGATTTACTGCTTTTAAAATCGGAGGGCCCTTTTTGCCCTTTCATAGGTAACCAGCTCTTACCCATTTCTCCCTTAGTTTTGGACTGCTGATAACACGTTATGGCCTTTCTTATCGCCTCATCCATCATTTTTGGGTTCACAAACTCAATTATCTCTTTCATGTGAGCAGGTAAAATGCTTAAGAACCTTTGTACCTTTGCCTTTTCATCTCTTAGATATGGTACATATCTTAATAGAGATGTGAAATTTGTAAGAAATTCATCCATGGACATTTTTCCTAACTTCAGATCATGGAACTCTCGTGATTTTTCATCATAAAATCGTTTAGTTAAGTACTCATCTTTAAAATATTGCTGGAATTCATCCCATATTACGTTCTGGTATTCGATTCCACGCACGTTTTTCACCTCCTCCCACCATAACGCCGAATTTTCCCACAACTGATAGATAGCTAGGTGAGCTTTAAGTTTTTTGTTATATTTGTAAACTTGGAAGTACTTATTCATATTTATTATCCAAGCTTCTGTCATCTCCTCAGCTTCTCTGTCAAATGTAGGAGATTTGATTTTTTGGAATTCCCCTTGCAATTCCACTTTCTGCTTTTTTTTCAGTTCTTGCTGATCCGAGATATTCCTAGACTCAACTTCATTATTGGTTCTACTCTTGCTACTCCGTTGAGTACGACTCACTTTTGGCTGCTCATGCACTTGCTGTTGTTGTTCACTTTCTTCATGGGTGTCCAGAGTAGGATGTAAAGGGTGTTGATTTTTCTTATCCAAGAGACTCTTCAGCGTCTTTTCTTGCTCTCTCATTAACCTCTCGTTATCACTTCCGACTCGATTCATCTTCATATGAAGCTATTGTACCATGTCCAACAATTTAGTTATATGGCGTTGCTTCTCCTCTAGTATTCTACTAGTCTGCTGATGCTGGCCTATACTTAATTGTACCCACATTTCCGAGTTAACTTCAGGATTGGGCAAAGGTTGATTTTCCCCTGTATTTTTGGGCATTTGATGAATGGCCCCTCTCCTCATGGTGATCTCCTTATTGTTCTCTCTGTCACTATGCACAGTTTTCAACATAGGAGAAAATGAAATCATCCGTGTTATTATGTTGGCCCATTTGGCCTCAACATGTAACCATACTCTGATACCATTTGTCACAACCATTGACTTAAAAACAAAAATTCCATCATAAAAAAAATTGCTTTCATTAACTTAACCCACTCTGGAAATAGCACACATTTAAATACCAAAGATTTGGGTCTTATTATATCATAACAAGATATAAGTTATAATTTATTTTTACATTCTCTAACCCTTAGAACTATCCAAGTGTTAGACTATCCAAATTATATTTAACTCAAACATACATTATAATATACCAAATCCATCGGAATTAACATCAGCATGCAACTTGGGTACTTGTCATATGGCTTTTATGATTGTTGTTTTCAATTTGTTCATTTATTTAATCATACAGATTTGGTTGTACCACAGGTCTCCACCGTATCACAATGCCATTGGCTAGAATTGAAGGTTCTGACATTTCTTTATGATATTAGGCTCTCGTAAAATTTAATTGCGATAATATTTTAATTAAATATTATTGTTTCTAATTTTGGATTTGCTTCGGGTTTTTTAGCAAACTTAACACACCTGGCACATTAATTAATAAGGTGTAGAGCAATGTTGGAATGGCTGGATTGTGACTATCGATCACCCATCTCTGTATCTGATGGTGCTATGGAAATCCGGGGTGGTTAGTATTACCACCCCACCTTTGCTCCACCATTTTCCTCATTCTACCACTGCTCTCTACTTCTGGTAGCTCTGCAAGTTTTTGGTTTCATTATGTGTATACTTCGTGGTTTTTCAAGCTTCTTATGTTGATGAAGGGCGACAGGACCCTCCCTTGCCATGTGGTGTTCCCAATCTCACTATAAAGGCATTTATGCTTCACTTCTGCCATGGATTGCCTCTAGGTCTGTGATTACCTTGCGGTTCAATGCTCAACAAAATTATGAGTTTTTCATCTCAGTTGGTTTATCGTGTTTTAATTTCATAAGGACTAGGATTTTCGGAATACTATTCTCTGTCTTTTAATGTATAAGGGTTCATTTCCTACTGTTAGTATTCTCAGACTCAAACTTGCTGAAGATATCAAAACATCCTGAGGTTATGAAAGGGCTTCGGTCTTTGCTTGCTTCGCATCATGAAGATAGCACGAAATCCCATCTCACTCATTTTTCAGGTAATGCACTAACTCAGGGTTTTCTTACCATTTATATATTTTATTTCTCTGGTTATAATTCCTCATCGTTGCACAGTGTGTCTTTAGAGGCTATGGCACTGAGTTTGTTTGTCATTTTTTGTTTACAATACAGGTTTCGGCTACCTTCGAATGAAGGGTTTAATTAGCTTTCCTCCAAGTTCTCTCCGCGGACTACTGATAAATTCAAGCTGCCTACTTGGTGATGTTTTCCGTACATAATTTATTATTTCTGAGGTCTGAGGGTGAAACCCCCATGTATACAGGAACCTTATGTTCTAGCAGAGCCCGCTTGCAAGATAATTAATGGCTCGGGCCCTTCAACTATATAATTTTTGCACTATTAAAATGTTACACCTCCTTCCTACATGTCAAGGCTTATTTTTCTAATTTTCTCAGGTTGGAAGGTTTACAAGCATTAAGGCTCACTGCCTTCATGTACCGAATTGCATGCATTGGGAAATGTAATTTATATGTTTATGGAACTATGTCCTACTGCACCTTTGATATTTCACAGTGTTTATCAGATGAAACCCCTTCATGGGTAGTTTGAATTTTACATGAAGAATTTAGTTTAATTCGTATTTCCAAGTTTGCACAATTCTTCTCTACTATATGCATCGTCTCTCCAATTGATACTTTATACTTTTCTGTATAACCGCCTTAGATGAATTTTCTATAGATTGTACTATTTTTCTTTCAATAAGAAGTTTTCACAACGTATTTATCAATTTTAAATCTCTACAAACTATAAAAATTTTCTTTGTTTAATGATTCTATAAGTCATTATCGAGTACTCTCTATTATTTTTTTGGATTCCCTTATTGTAAGGTATTATAGGGTTTATGCCGGCCCATGGACTGTGACCCTTGCCTTGTTCCTTTGGGGCTCGGCTCTAAACCCTGGTTTCATGGAATGGAAACATACGTACTCACATATGACTAGGTTCTCTGGAAGGATAATTTCTCTGTGTTTACATGACTAATAAAGCACTCTTTATTCATCTCATTAAAAAATAATTTCCAGACAGTGTGAGTAGTCATTCAATAGACAGAGATTTTAGTTTCTAGGCATAACTCTTTATTAATCTGCTTTCCCATTAAAAACAAAACTAGGTGTTCATAATTTATTCTTTTCAAACACAAAATCCATTCTCTAGATTTATTTATTTCTAGACTATTCTATACAGTAAAGCATAATTCCAGATATTCCTTATACTTATCTCAAATTTTCTCCTTCTTAACTAATGATCCACCCAACTGTAAGTGAGGCGATTATGTCGTCAACTTCCCTCGTGCTCCTCTCCAGAGCCTTAAACAGTAGATATTTTTACAGGGAAGATAGGCCTCAGGATTCTTCTAATCAAGTCTATACTTCTCCGAGTCTTAGAGCTCCGCTTGCCTCCTACCAGCTTTGGACAACTCTCAATCAGCTTGCAAGTTCTTGCAGTTGTTACCCTTATTTTCCTTTTGAACATAACCCCTTCCCTTCAACATGATTTTTACTTTATTACTTTTACTCTGGGATCTTGGACATATTTACCATTCAGTTAGTTACTTCTTTTTCACTTAAGATAATTATCCATTAATTCTTTTATTCCAAATAAATTCATTTTCTATTAAAAAATATCACATTCGTTAGTCAATCAGATTAAAGAAAACATTAATTTATTTTAGAGTCTATTTACCATTGTTTAATCATAAATGGGTTGTTACAACAGACAAGTTGGAATATCATTATTGCTATGAATTTAAAAAAAAAAATATTGTGGAAGTCAGTTGAAAAATTTCAATAAGTGGCTCACCTAAATAATAAAGTGAAAAAAATTAATTAAATTCTTTCTCATTTGGTGTAGGAATCTATCAATATTTTGGCCTAATAATCATTATTGATTATGAGATTTATGGGTTATGATCAAATCCATTATTTGAGTTTTCTAATATAATTAAATGAAATGTGATAATTTAATAGATATTATTTTTCACCCTATAATCACTTCAAATTATGTCACAATTTGGGAAATTCTTCCTAATCTCAACAATAAAGAATTAAAATATTTATGAAAACTGGAGAAATAGTGCTAACGACAAATTGTGCTCTGCAACTTTTGTGCTACGGTTTCTAGCCTTCTTGCAACGGCATTGCTCTTCTGCAAAAAACTCTACAACCGTCTCTTACGCAAGTCCCTCTACTCACCATTGCATCTGTTGATTCTCCTTTAATGGATCTATCACAGGGGGAGGCTCACAAATCCTCCCCCAACGTCAATGCTGCTGCAAATTAGAAGCCTCCTTCTGACACAACAAATACCTCCTCTGGCAATGCACAGTTCTCTGTCACGAGCAAAGAACCGCTGGACAATACTGCACACCACCAATCTCCTAGGAAAGCGCCGGAAGAGCAAACAGACAAGAATGTGGATTCGTAGGACGCCACGACTACACCCAAAGCAACCTCTGCAACCTGCAGATCGATAGTGGCAGAGCATCCCAAGCTTGAGCTCCCAAGCCATCGTATCAATGCCCAGATCCAGTACATGAGATATCACGCGTTGATCGGCAAATTTGTGGGTTTTTGGCCCACCGAAAAATCCCTACATGGCTGGATCAGGTCTAAATGGAAGACGAAGGGTCAGGTTACGCTCCAACTCGGACCTAAAGGGTTTTTTACAGCCATATTCAACTGCCTTGAGGATAGGAACCATGTTATGGAAAAGGGTCCCTACTTTTTTAACTCCTCAGGCCTCTACTTGCGAGACTGGATTGAGCGATTCAACCTAGACAAAGAAGATTTTAAATTGGAACCAGTCTAGATTAGGCTTTACTCTCTGCCTCTGGAGTACTGGGACGAAGAATCCTTAAGAGACATCGGCAATGGCCTACGTGAATTCATAAATATAGCAGAGGAAACCCAGCTCAGGCAGTATACCTCTTACGCTCAAATCTGCATCTTCATGCATCTAGCACAAGCCCTTCTAGATTTGGTAAGTCTCTTTCACGATGACTATGAATGGGTGCAGTCTATTGATTATGAACATGTGCCTTTCAGGTGACAAAAATTCCATGCTCATGGCCACCTCTTCCGTGACTTCCCTCTCAATCCACCTCCCAATAAACCCTCTAATGCTTCTTCCCCCCTGATGCAGAGGGTTTTACTAAAGTCCAGAATCGGAGGCGTCATAATAAGAAATCTCCCCCTTTGATTCCCAAATACACCTATCAAACTCCGGATTTTCCTTCCACTAGCAATAGCTTCGAAATCCTTGCTAATCACGCTCTGCCTAACTCTGAAACCCCTGAAACAGCCACCAACCCCCAATCCCTATTAACCTCGGAGCCTATTCCGGACGCCACCATCCCCTCTGACCTCTCCAAGCTTTCTCTTGAAGCTTTCCTCTTGCCTCCCAAGTCTTCCACTGCTTCGGAGCCTGACACTGGACCTTCCAATAACATGGAGGTCGACAATTCTGGGGTGAATTCAAGCCAGGTTATTCTAATGGAGGAAGAATCTGAAGGTGTCGATATTGGAGAACTGGAAATTTTCACTCTGGAGCAGGCATGCAAGAAAAAGGATTTTGATAAGATTTCTGAGAAACAGATCGAGAACCTAGCTATAGCCCTCACCCGGGCTCAACAGCATCCAAAATCCTTGGGAATCCAGCTAGGAAGCCCATGGGATGGAAAGAAACTCTTCAAAGATTCCAAAAAAGGAGGAAGGAAAACTGATCTACAAAGGACTATCCTCATTGGGGAGATGCTTGTGGAATCTGGTAGGTATCCCAAACTTACCAAGTTCTTTCAACCCCTTGAAGGCAGTTCTCAATGAAACTCATCTCTTGGAATATAAGGGGATTAAATAGCCCCACAAAATTCTGTATGATCAAGAACTTGATACAGTTGGAAAGACCTCAAGTCTTTTTTCTGTAGGAAACTAAGTGCACAAGTACCACCCTAGGTCCCATTCTCTCAATGGCCTAGCCAGGTTTCCATTCCATTGCGGTTGACACCTCAGGAGCCTCAGGAGGACTCGCCATCGCCTAGGATCCGCAGGCTGTCCCATGCAGCTCACAACTTGGTCCAAGCTACTTTCCACATTCTTGGAACTAACCTGCATGGACATCTTTCGAGTGTTTATTTCCCTCAGGATGTCGTTGGGAAAATAGCTCTGCTAAACACGATAGAACTGCTCAACTCCAACAGAACTCATCCTCTCTAGATCATGGGCGGAGACTTTAACATGATCACTAACTTGGAAGAGAAAAGAGGTGGTCGCGCAAGGCTTGAGGCGGATAGCACCCACTTCAAAGGCTTCATACAACAGAATTGGCTGATAGATCTTCCCTTTCCAAATGGCACTCATACTTGGAACAAAAAACGATCTAGCTCACAATAGATCGCCTCTAAATTAGATCGTTTCCTCCTATCAGACAATGTTATTCACACTGGGGGAGATTTCCAAACCTCAATCTTTCCTTTTTCAGGCTCTGATCATTGGCCCATCTCTCTCCAATGGTCCAAACCAAGGGACGCCACCAAAAGACCTTTTCACTTTGAAGCATTCTGGCTCACTCACGCAGGCTTCAAGGAAATGGTCCACTCTGCTTGGAAGGCCTTCATCCTGCCTCCAGGTTCCAAGATGTTCCAATTTCAGCAGCATATCAAGGATCTTAAGGCTCGCATCAAATGTTGGAATCACTCCACATTTGGCAACATCTTTCACAACAAAAGATTCTTGAAAGGGAAATGGCAGATCTCCAGCTTCATATCATTCAAGAGGGTCGTAATGAGATATTAGCCTTGAAAGAGCAAAGCCTACTTAAACAGCTGGATGAAAGAAGGTAGCAAGAAGAGATATTCTGGAGGCAAAAGTCCAGAATTATATGGTTAAAGGAAGGAGAACAGAACACCAAGTTCTTTCATCAATCCACCATCCAACGCAGGATGTACAATAATATTAGCTTTCTCCGTAACCAGAGAGGAGAAAGACTGGAAGAACATCAGGCCATAGAAGCAGAACTTGTTGCTTACTTCAAATCGGTGCTTCAGGAAGATCAAATTGACAGACAGTTGGCTATTAACAAAGTTCTGCAACACATTCCAAAACTCATCAAGGATGAGCATAATCAACTACTACTCCATCCGGTCACGCTCTTAGAAGTGGAACAGGCCATGGCCCAAAACAAAGAAGGCAAGGCTCCAGGAGCAGATGGCTTCACCTCTAATTTCTTTCATAATTTCTGGGACCTGATAAAAATTTATGTTTGGCATTTAGTCGAGGAATCCAGAACTATGCATTGGTTTCTTCCATCACTCAATGCCACCTTCATAACTCTTTTTTTGGTCAATTTAGTGTGTCCTAAATTGCTGCATTTAATTGTCAATCCGGGAATCGTAAGCTGATGAAGTGCGGCGCACTATATGTGCAAGATAACCTCTTTCTTAACTTTTTGTCGTTTGTGGTCTTTCTAAGGTAAAATGGAAATTCTAAAATGAAAAGCAAGCTTGGTTATATTTATTCAAGGAAGTGATATCCCCTATAATGATTTACCAATCTTGAAACTTTAAAAGCAAATTGAAATTATAATGACAAAAGAAAGTAAACTGCTGAAATGAAAAGTGTTGCTAATCTAATGAATCAAAACAAGAAACTAGTGAACATGAAAACTAAACTATTCTTGCTACCAACTGAACACAAAAGAAACTACGCTTATGGAAATTCAAAATTGCAATGAAATAAATCTAAATCAGATTACATCAATTCATTTTCCGACCCTTCATCATTAGACCAGCTATGACTTGCGGAAGTAATCATAAACAACTTGTGTAACTGATTATTTAATTTGCAGAAAGTAAACTAATACTAAACCATACACACATAATTCAATCCCTCGCCATCAGTCCAGCTGTGGCTTTCGGAGGCAACTGAAGAAGTCATACATGATTTAATATATCTAAATTTGCAGAAAAGGAACTAATACTAAACTACACATTTCATCATGCAGCCCCTCACCATCAGTCCAGCTGTGGCTTTCGGAGGTAACTGAAGACGCTATGAGCAGCTTAATATATCTAATTTTACAGAAAGGAAACTAATACTAAACTACACATTTCATCATGTAGCCCCTCACCATCAGTCCAGCTGTGGCTTTCGGAGGTAACCGAAGACACTATGAGTAGCTTAATATATTTAAATTTAACTACTGAATCAGATAAGCAAAACTGAAATGTACAAAACAAGACTGAAGTTAAACAAAAGCTGTGGAAAGAAAACTAGCAACAGAATAATGTCAGTTTCATATCATTAGCCAAAATACTATGAAAATGCCCCGGGCTGTCTACCTAAAACCTGCACAAGAAAACTGATCAGTGATTTAACAATCATAAAAAACATGAAAGACAAGAATGCAATGGAAATTAATGAACAGAAATGAAGCAACTATGAAATATGAGCATGTAATGGGTTATGATACAATGACTGTTTAAAGAAATGAAATGAAAAATATATACATTAATACACAGAACCTCGGCTGAGCAGGGGCCCTCTACGCAGCTTTGGTAACGATCCTCAACACAAATTAAGTTGAAAACATAGTTTTTCACATTAAAAAGCAATTCATTACAGACTGGTAGTATTACGGCTCAAGGCAGCGTAATCACTACATAACAGAGTACGCACATCAACTCAACAGCTATGATCAACTAACAACTATCAACTCACTCTACGTGCGTATGCAAACGCTCTATATAAAGCAATAAACTGTAACTGTCTCCTGAATTTTATGATAGCAGCCAACACGTAGACCACTAAGGCCACGGATATAGGAGTATGGCCATGTTGGAAAACGGATCTATGGAAGGTGGGCGCTTGAATTCAACTCCAGAACTTTGCACAGATGTCAATTAACCTCCGCAAGCTTGGAAACGTCCGTATGGATGTTTATATGCCACGAAACAGAGTCCAGCCGACATAGAACTCCATAGTTGACTTCCACGTGGATGGCTTTGACCGCGGCTTTCTTTGATGAATTTACTTGAACCAATAGGACACGAACCATGTCCTTGTCATTCCTAGCCTGCCCATGTGGCTCGTTTCCTTCGTAGACACCTGTAACATCGATTTCCACAAAATAGCTACGGAAAGTTGCAACAGCTGCGGAAAGTGACAAGTTTCCGCAGCTGTATGAACAAAATCTAAATCAAATATAAAACACACAAACATAATTAAAAACCATGTTAGATACCCTTTTGCACATGATATTGACAATTTTGGAGGTTTAGGTGAGTGAAAAAAATATGGAAAAGTGTATGGACAAGAGGCAAATTCGGGACTCAACATACCCCCACTGTGAAGGTGTTGCATGTCCTCATGCAACCAAAATTTTGACACTCTTTGTTCAATTCATGTGCCTTGATACTTCAGCCAGCACATCTAACCCCCTTCTCTTCTTCTTTGGTACCGCCATCATTCTGGGTTTCTTCATGAGGCACCTGAATTTGATATTCACAAGTGCTCTGCTCAATTTTTGGCATTTCCTTTTTAGCTTCTTATTCTTCTTTTGCCAAATACCCAAATGTAACATAGTATTGTCATGGATAATCTTGTCCAGTTTTCCTTGCTCTTTGAGTGTTTCATTTTCATTTTTGATATGCCGGTTCAAAAGCTCAAGCTCAAAAATCCCCTGTTTTAATGACTGAACCAAGTCATCCTGCAATGTATGAGGCTGAGTAGAAGAGGTACTTGGACCTGTGGCTGCCTTCTCCAGGGATTCTATATAGTCATAGACCTCCTGCTGTTTGGGGTCTACTTCCGGTGTCTTTTTCATTGGACTGTCCTCAAAATGCTGCAAGGGAGAATTATGTTCAAAATTTGGTTGAGGAGAACTTTCATCAATATTTTGCTGAGAATAAGATGGAGTACACTCATTGTCTGATTGGGAGTGAAAGGAGTCAGGTTCACTAACTGACTGAAATGGACTAGGGTCGGTTGGAGACTGTTCAGATGTCTCTTCACCCAAATCAATGAAATGAGGACCTTTAATTTGTGTTTTTCTCAGTTTTCCCTTAAGCCTGCTACTTCTCCTCACATGCTGTGGTACACTACCCTTTTGTTCTTGTTTTCCTGTTTTTGCCTTCTTGGATAGAGATGACTGTTTTTGAAGAAAAATTAATCTTTCAGATAGAATTTGGTGATCTTCTTCTTCAGAAGAAGAAGTGTTATGGACAGCCTCAATAATTTCTTTCCCTTTTGATATTATTGGCTTCTTAGTTTTGATTTCCTTCTTCTTCCTTTTTACCAATCTCTCTTCCCTATCATTTTTCTTCATAGTAGTAGTAGAAGTATCTTGGATTTCATCTACTGTTCTTTTCCTTCTACTTCTTTTTGCCGTGCTAGCTGCGGAAACTTCCTGTGTAGGAGCAACTTGGGTTTCAACATCCATTTTCTTTCTTCTACTCCTTCTAATTGGATTACCTTCAGGAATTTCCTGAGGTTCTTCAAAGAAGTTTCTAACTAGGAATTTTTCCCATGTATCTTTTCTTTCTTTTAGCTCCTTTTCAATCAGAATTTTTATAAACCCATGATGATATAAATGAGGCTCTACATCTCCTAGGTGTTTTTGCACAGTGACAACCATTTTCTTCAAGCTATTGAATAGGAAATAAGGAAGATTGAGAGTTTGGTTTTCAAGAAAATTCATCAATATCCTAGTATGATACATGTACATAGAGCCAAAACGGCCTTCACATGTAATAAATTTCTGAACAATGAGTAATAAAGTGGCCCATTCATCTTTTATTGCATGCACAGGGATTCCTCTTTTGAAAACAGTGATATCCATACCTTGATTTCGGAGGATTGTTCTCCATGCCTCATCACCGATACTTTTGTTTTTGAACCAACGTTCTCCTTCCTGAAGAAGCTCTGTGGCTGCTGCTATTGATGCTTCATTGACTAAAAACTTGAGGTCTCCCACTTCTGCTTCCGAGCCATCAAATGATCTTGCAAACGCTTTGGTAACTTCTCTGTGGTAACCCCTGAATTTCTGAATAAAACGCAGCCATTTATCTTTCCTCAACATCTCTTTTGCTTGCGGAAATCCCTCTATAAATTTCTGTCCTTCCGGCTCTGCCCTTAATAATTTTCCCATTTTCTTCTCTGTGCTTCACAGGCTTGCCTCTGTGAGGGTTTAAGCGGAAATGGCACGATGGAATACACAGAGTATAGCACAATACTGTGGGGATGTTATCACAAAAACGGAAATGAGCACCATAAACAGAATGGAATAAGACTGTGGGTGGTTATACGGGAATGAGAGTGAGCAAAAGGAATGGAATGGAATGAAACAGAGAGTGAGAATGAGTCGAGTGGGGTTTTGTAAACACGACAGATAAACGACAAAGAGGTTAACAAAGTATAATGCATTCGGCCGCATTTTGAATTTTTGGTGGCTGTGTCATAAATATGAACACGTTTCAATCAATGATTATGAAGTTATGCGGCTTGTAAGAGTCCTTTGTCAACTCAAATACGTATCATTATCTACGGTGGGATATTTGAACATGAGTGGGAGTCGGAATTTCAATAATGAAACCGTTTGTAAATAAATGCAAGAGGATAACATAGAGATCGTGGAAGGTTACGGACTGTCAATATAATCATTGCGCGTTATGGGTAGAGCTCATAGTTTAAAATTACATAAAAATGTGTTTTTCGATACTATTTGAAATAAACTTTATTCATACCTTTGGAATCCTTGCTTTTTCCCTTGGTCCTCAACTGATTGATCTTCATTAGTGTCTTCAATGTCCCATTGATCCTCTCCTGCATTTTATTTCATGATTTATGAAAATAACAACTAACTGTACATTCTTTTTGAAAACAGAGTAGTAGCAGCTGCGGAATCTGCTTCTGGCTGCGGAAACTGGAGTCAGCTGCGAAAACAGATGTCAGCTGCGGAAACTGACACAGTTATCACTTGGCTGAAATAGAAATGAACAAATGAAAAATGACCAGGTGAAAATGGTCATAAAAGGATTTTTATTGATGGAATGGATGAAATGAAGTGGAATGAAGTGTAATGAAGTGAAATGAAATGAAATGAAGTGGAATGAAATGGAGTGGGTGGTGAGATGAAATGAAATGAAAAACATATTTTTTTTTTTGGAAAATATAGAGTGTCAGGTGTCCCTGATTTTCACCCCATATTTTCTGTATAAGACTGCCAATCAATGATTGGTTTTCAGGCTTATACCATATATTTTTTTTTTTTTTTCTTTCTTAACTTGAAAACAAAAGCTAGCTTGGTAGAGAAGAAGGATTCTTCTGTACCAGCCTGATTGCAGAACTTTCTTGAAACAACTTGACAAAATCCTCTTTAGAGAGTGGCTTATGATAAACTTTCAATCTATGGCCATTCACTAAAAGAGGAGTTTGAAACTCATCAATGGTCTTGATTCTTATAGCTCCATTATTAAAGATCTTGTCAATCTCATATGGCCCAAGCCAATGAGTCTGAAATTTCCCTTGAAAATCTTTAAACTTGGAGTCAAATAACAATGCCCAATCTCCTTCTTGAAACTTCTTCTCTTTGATATATTTGTCATGCCATTTAGTTCTTTGATATTGAACTAGATCAATTCTTAGAATTGCTTCTTGTCTGATCTCATCTAGCTCATTCAACTGCTCCATTCTATGCTTTTGGGCTTCTGATAAGTCCATTCCCAACTGAACTGCTATCTTGAAGGTCTTGACTTGGAACTCAATGGGAAACAAGACTTCTTTCCCATAAACAAGTTCATAGGGAGAATGTCCTGTTGTATTCCTCCATGTAGTTCTGTAGGGCCACAAGGCTTCTGGAAGCCTTTCTGCCCAATCTCTTCTATGTAGATGAACAGTTTTGGTGATGATACTTTCAAGAACTTTGTTTGTGGACTCCACTTGACCATTTGCTCGTGGATGGTAAGGAGTAGATCTTCTGTGCTTGATTTTGTATTCTTCCATCAACTTCTCCACCAAATTGGATGTGAATTGGCTCCCCTGATCTGTTACAATTTCTCTTGGAACACCAAAGCGAGTAAAAATATCCTCATAAAGAAAATGAACAACCGAATTTTCAGTAGCAGATACTAATGCTTTAGCTTCTACCCATTTAGTAACATAATCAGTGCAAACCAATATATACTTCTTTTGCTTCGATGGTGGATTAATTGGTCCAATGAAATCTAATGCCCATTTTTCAAAGGGTTCAATGAGTACCTGTGTTTGCAATGGCATTTCATTTGAAAGGGTAGGTTTCCCTACTCTTTGGCAGCTATCACACCTTTTGACATATTGTTTTGCATCTTTCAAGAGAGAAGGCCAATAATATCCCAAGGAAAGGATTTTATAGGCCGTCCTTTTGTCCGCAAAGTGTCCGCCGCATGGTTCATCATGACATGCCTTAAGAATATCAGGCATTTCATCTTCCCTGACACATCTTCTGATCACAAGATCTGGCCCTGTTTTAAACAATTCGTTAGAAATCCATGAATATCTTGAACTCTCATGAATAATTTTTCGTTTTTCTCTTGAAAATAAATGTGAAGGTAGTTTCCCTGTAACCAAATAGTTAGCAATATCTGCATACCAAGGGGTCTTAATAGTTACTGCAAACAAATATTCATCAGGAAACTTATCTTCTACAGGAGAATCTTCTTTAGCATTTTGAATTCTAGACAAGAAATCAGCTACTGTATTCTGTTTTCCTGGTCTATCCAACACAGTAATATTGAATTCTTGCAAAAGTAAAAGCCATCTTGTCACTCTGCCATTAGTAACAGGTTTGTTCATTAAATATCTAATTGCGGAATGGTCAGTATGAATAAAAGTTTCATAGCCTGTTATGTAATGTCTAAACTTATTAATTGCATGAACAACAGCTAAGAACTCTTTTTCAGTCACAGTATAGTTCAACTCTGTGGGAGTCAAATTTTTACCGGTGTAATAAATGGCATAAGGAATTAAATCTTTTTGACCCAACACAGCTCCAAGAGCTGTATCTGAAGCATCTGTAGAAATATGGAAAGGAAGTTTCCAATTTGGTCCTCTCAAGATAGGTGCTTCAGACATTCTTGTTTTCAAAGTTTCAAAAGCGGATTGACAATCAGGATCCCATTTAAATTCACAGTCTTTTGTAAGCAACTTGAAGAGTGGAGATGCTATTTTAGTGAATTTCTCTATAAATCTTCTATAGTAACCAGTAAATCCTAGAAAACTTCTAACATCTTTTTGACAATTTGGAATAGGCAACTTGGAGATGACTTCAACTTTTGATCTATCAACCTTAATTCCATCTCCTGAAATATGATGCCCCAAAACAATACCTTCAGTAAACATCATAAAGCATTTTTCATGGCTTAATGAAAGGTTTGTTTCTTTACATCTTATAAGAACTTTTTCCAAATTTTCTAATGCCTCTTCAAATGAATTACCATAAATTGTAAAATCATCCATATAAACCTCTACACAATCATGGATTAGATCAGAAAAAATTCCTAGTACTGCTCTTTGGAATGTTGCTGGTGCATTACATAACCAAAAAGGAAGCACTCGGTAGGAAAAAGTTCCCCATGGACAAGTAAATGTGGTCTTATCTTGATCTTCAGGTGCTACCTGAATTTGATTATAGCCACTAAAACCATCCAAAAATGAAAAGTACTTTTTACCTGCTAATGTATCTAATACCCGATCAATAAAAGGCAAAGGAAAGTGATCCTTCAAAGTTGCTTTGTTCAATTCCCTGTAATCAATGCATACCCTCCATTTACCATTCTTTTTAGGTACTATAACCAAAGAAGAAACCCATCGGCTATCTGAAATTGGATAAATGAAGTTTACATTGAGAAGTTTTTGGAGCTCTTCTTTCACTATCTCCCTAAGATTTGGATTCATCCTTCTTTGAGGTTGTCTGATTGGTCTACCGTTTTCCTCAATATAGATATGATGGATGCAAGTCTTAGGATCAATACCCTTCATGTCAGTATACTCCCATGCAAATGCAGTAGAATGTTTTTGCAAGATTCTGGTTAGTTCTTCTTGTTGTGACTTCTCCATATGTTTGTTGATATTCAATGTCTTTTCTGGAAAAATCTCAATAGCAGAATTACCAAACTCTTCCATAGAGTAAAGAGACATTTGTCTTGATGATAAATATTCTATGTCAGATTCCAACTAAAATTGTGTGGGGTCATATTCTGAAGTTATCTCAAAATTTTCTAATGTGTTCATAATTTGACTATCCTCACTAATTTCAGAAATGGTAAAGACAGGTTGTATAGTGTTCTCATCATCGACCCATTCATTGTCTCCTATTTCTGTAATTGCTCTTGCAGGAGGATACAAATTGAATTTCTTTGTCTAATTACCATTAGAAATGTACATGTCTCCAGATCTACAACTAATAAAAGCATCAGCTGTGGCCAGCCAAGGTCTTCCTAAGATAATTGGATGTCCTCCTAGATTACTTTTGGGAGTCAAAATCATAAAGTCTACCGGATATTCCCAAGAATCTAAGGAGACTGAAATATCTTCTAATACACCATCTGGTTTAATAACCGATCGATCTGCAAGTTGCAATAAAGTAGGTGTAAAAAAAAGGTTAGGAAGTTTTAACTGTTCCATAGTCTGTCTACTCATAATGTTGATAGCAGCCCCTAAGTCAATCAATGTGTTTGGAATTTCTATCCCATTTATATGTGTCTTGACAATTGGACTTCCTGGATCTACATATTTCTGCATGGCAATTTTTTCCATCATAATGTCTACAATCTTTCCTACCAAGTGGATTCTTCTTGTGTCCTTTAGCTTTCTTCCTGGTCTTTTGAAACTCAACTCCTTTATGGTTTTTGCTAGAATAGGAATTTCTCGAATGGCTTGTAGCAATGGAATCTTGATACAGACATTCTTCAATTCATCTAGAAAGTCATAGTTAGGCAATAAAATTTGTTTTTCCACCCCCTTATCAATTTGTAGTCTTTCCGGAAAAGGAGGTGTAGATGAAGATACAGGTTGCTCAACTATAGGAGTTGTGGATGTTAGCTTTTCTTTTTCTTTTCGAATTTTTGAATTTTGAAGAGATTCTTCCTCAGAACCCTTATTGACTTGAAGAGAGTCCTCTTCAGAGGTATCTTGCTCTTGAATGTCTATAGAAGGTTTTTCTAAAACTCTACTAGATCTGAGTTGTACATCGTTGAGAGGAACAATCATATAGGTAGGAAATTGTTGTCCTTCTACCATATAAGTAGTTTGAGGATTCTTATTGTTAGGATTTGGCAATGGCCGAGCTGGAAGTTGATTTGTCTTCTGTTGGTATGGGAGCATGAGTTGAGGATTTGTATTTTGTTGAGAAGGTTGTTGTTGTGGAAATGGCAATGAAAGTTGTTGTGGATTTTGGTTTGGAAATTGTAGAGCTTGTTGATTTTGAAAAGATGGAGGATATTGATAAAATTGAGCAAATCTCTGTTAAGTCCCTATATTAATAGTGTAGTCCCTTATTATGTTAGTGTAGCCCCACTTATTGTTATCATTGTACCCCTGTAACCCCCATATTGTTATTATTGTGCCCATACATTATTATTGTTAGGTCGGCTAGGATTACATTGTGGCCCCACTAGGATTATATTATGGCCCCATGGACTCCCATATAGAAGGAGGTTTTGTTCATTTGTATCATCCAAGAATTGTTCATTTATGTAATGTATTGGAGGTTGCCCCCTCGAAGTGGCTCATTTCTAAGGCGTTTACATCTCTTTTCTTCTATTTTTTGAGCTGGTTACTCAACATTTGGTATCAGAGCTTTGGATTCTAGGGTTTCGCTACTCCAAACAGGTCATCGTGGCATTTTCGCTATAACTTTTTTTCTACGACGTTTCAGAAGCTGAAATTTTTAGGGTGCGAAGAAACAATCCTGAGGAAGCTCGTATAAAAATTTCAGAGTTTGGTTCGCAATAATTTCGGAGACATGATCTGTGGAAGTCAGGTATTTTTTCAGGATCCTAAACAGGTAATCGTGGCATTTGCACTATAAATTTTGTTCTACGAAGGTTCAGAATCTGAAATTCATATGGTACGAATCTGAAATCCTGAGGAAATTCATCAAAAAATTTCAGATCTTGGTTCGCAATATTTTTGGAGATATGATCTGTGGAAGGTAGTGCTTTTTCAGGCTCCTGAATTTCATCTCAAAGAGGTGATCGTGGGAAAAGTTCAATAACTCTCTCTCTGAATATTGGATTGGAGTACCGTAAAAATTGGTCGCAAGTACACGGCCTGTAGTTTCTTTGCTATCAATTTCAGAGACAAAGGACAAAACAGTGACATGTGGAAAGTCGTACAAGTTCGCTCTACTGAACCAGTCCAGAATTAGGTCATTGTGGGAGATTGGACACAACTTTGTCTTGGAGAATCAAAATCAGGTCAGACCTGTGGAATTTGAAAGAAGCTTCAGAGGGCTACTACAGGGCTTAATTTCAGATATCGAAGATTTTCAATTACAGAGATAATTCAATTTCAATATCGATCTCCTAAAAGCTAGTAAAAGGTGTGTATTTTTTTTCCGAATTGCATAAGTCTTGTTTGAAGAGTCAAGTTGAATTGATTCCAAGGGAATCTTGTAGAATAGATATCAATATTGGATTCTAAAATGGCCCCTAAAAAGAATTCAACACCCATTAATCCCTCAGAAATCTATACTATGATGCATGAAGTGGAAGAATATGAGATATCAAAATTACGGTACCAAGTGCAACAAATTTCGATCTTACGAAGAGCAACCGAAGCTGATATAGATGGTTTAAAAGAAGAAATGGAGGCTAATTTGGATGGTTTGAAGGATAAAATAATAGCTAATATGGATGATAAATTAGTGGAATATGACATCGAGCATCAACAACAAGTTCTCCAACTCTCAAAGGATAGCCTAACTTTGGTGCAGAATCTAATGAAACAACAGGAATATCAACATCACATCGAAAGAAGTTTTGAAACAGTCACAAAAATAAGAACTAAACAAGTACGATCAATTTCAGAGTATCTCATCAAGTCGAAGAACTTTCCTGTAGAAGATTCCACATGGGAGGATGAGAATTTTATACAGAAGCATCAAGAAATAATCAAGCGTTGAGGACAACACTTGTTTGAAGGAGAGGGGCATGTTAAGTCCCTATATTAATAGTGTAGTCCCTTATTATGTTAGTGTAGCCCCACTTATTGTTAGAATTGTACCCTTCTAACCCCCATATTGTTATTATTGTGCCCATACATTATTATTGTTAGGTCGGCTAGGATTACATTGTGGCCCCACTAGGATTACATTATGGCCCCATGGACTCCTATATATAGAAAGGAGGTTTTGTAAATTGTATCATCCAAGAATTGTTCATTTATGTAATGTATTGGAGGTTGCCCCCTCGAAGTGGCTTATTTCTAAGGCGTTTACATCTCTTTTCTTCTATTTTTTGAGCTGGTTACACAACAATCTCCCATAAGGATTTTGCATCCCTTGTACCCATGGCTGATATGAATTTTGATGTTGGGGCCAAGATTGTTGCCAAGGAGTCCAATTTGGTGGGGTTTGAAGATTCATAGGGTTATTAAACCCTTGAGATTGTTGTCCCTGCCAAGGTCTCCTTGCGACAAAACAGAGAGATTCTATTGAATTTGGATCTTTTTGAAAAATAGCTTTGAGTCCAGGGATTGAAGGACAATCCTTGATCTCATGATTTTCTGAGCAAATCATACATGTTTCTACAACTTTTGCATCCAAGGGACATTCCCTTAAATCATGTTTCTTTCTACATTTCGGACAAAAGATGGCTAAAGCATCTGTTTCTGCTTTCTGCTTGTTTTGGATTTTAAGGGTGTCTAGTTGTTCACTAAGACCCCCTAAGATATCAGTCTTAAACTCATCAAGCATATTACCAATCTCTGCCCTACTTACTGATCCAGTTGCAGATTTGTTAGCCCTAATAAGAGAAGAATCCCTAGGCCCTTTTCCAATTTTAGATCTTCCCCTTGAGAATTGGATACATAGTTCTGTTATATCATGAAATGGGAGTTGAGAAATGTCTCCTTTACCCATCATGTTTAAAATGTCTATCCATTCATCTCTAATGTCTTTTAATAGGAGGGCTTTCAAGGTTTCATTATCTAAGTTGCTCATCTTTGCTCTTTTCAAGTTGTATTGAAATCTTTCAATTAAGTCTTCCAAATTTTCATCTTCTTTTTGCATCATTTTGAATACCTCATCCTTGTGATTGGTGGGCATACAATAGTCCAAGTATCTATCCAAAAATGTTTGTTTCATATCATTCCAAGTCCCGATAGATTGAGTGGCTAATCCCATGAACCATTTCAAAGCAGATCCCTTCAATGTTGAAGGAAACAGTTTGAGTTTTTGAGAATCTTCCATATAGTCATAAGTTCGGCACACTACTTCAAACTCAAACAAAAATGTTTCAGGATCCTCACTTCGTAATCCATAAAAGTTAGGAAGAACAGATGGTGAGATATTTTTCATTGTTGCATGAGTTTCCTCATCAACTATAGGGAATCCAAGAAAATTGTCCCTATTTCTACCGTTATTTCCTTCACCATTGTTATCTTCATTATCTCCTCCTCCTCTACCTCCACCTCTATTTATTACTTCCTCTGCCATGATAGTTTCTTTAGAGTCCTTATATTCCTCTAGTTCTTCTACCAAGGAAGGATGAGAGAAAGTTTCTTTGTTTTCTAAGTGGGTTTTAGTAGGTGGTATAGGAGAATCCTCTAATTCAGCTGTTCCTTGACTTCCAAAAATCTTAAGGCTAGGGGTAGATGGTGGTGAATCCGGTCTATGCCTTGAAGAAGATGGAGTTGTGAAAATCGAACTCTTGGCTTTAGCTATAAACCTTCCCCTAGAATCTCTTGCTCTATGCATGTCATTTTTTTTATTCTTTTTAAAAAAAAAAAGTTGGGCTAATAATTCTCTTTCTGATCTTCCAGATCACGCTAGGTGCAAGAAGAGAGCATACTTAAGAAATTACTAAACCAATAACTCTCTCTTTTCTGATCCTCCAGATCACACTAGGTGCAAGAGGAGAGCATACTTCAAGAAGTTATCAAGTTTTCCCTTCTTTTATGATTTTATGTTTTTTTTTTTTAAGAAATTGGCTACCTAGTTACACTTCCCCGGCAACGGCGCCAAAATGTTTGGTCAATTTAGTGTGTCCTAAATTGCCGCATTTAATTGTCAATCCGGGAATCGTAAGCTGATGAAGTGCGGCGCACTATATGTGCAAGATAACCTCTTTCTTAACTTTTTGTCGTTTGTGGTCTTTCTAAGGTAAAATGGAAATTCTAAAGTGAAAAGCAAGCTTGGTTATATTTATTCAAGGAAGTGATATCCCCTATAATAATTTACCAATCTTGAAACTTTAAAAGCAAATTGAAATTACAATGACAAAAGAAAGTAAACTGCTGAAATGAAAAGTGCTGCTAATCTAATGAATCAAAACAAGAAACTAGTGAACATGAAAACTAAACTATTCTTGTTGCCAACTGAACACAAAAGAAACTACGCTTATGGAAATTCAAAATTGCAATGAAATAAATCTAAATCAGATTACATCAATTCATTTTCTGACCCTTCATCATTAGACCAGCTATGACTTGCGGAAGTAATCATAAACAACTTGTGTAACTGATTATTTAATTTGTAGAAAGTAAACTAATACTAAACCATACACACATAATTAAATCCCTCACCATCAGTCCAGCTGTGGCTTTCGGAGGCAACTGAAGATGTCATACATGATTTAATATATCTAAATTTGCAGAAAGGGAACTAATACTAAACTACACATTTCATCATGCAGCCCCTCACCATCAGTCCAGCTGTGGCTTTCGGAGGTAACTGAAGACGCTATGAGCGGCTTAATATATCTAATTTTGCAGAAAGGAAACTAATACTAAACTACACATTTCATCATGCAGCCCCTCACCATCAGTCCAGCTGTGGCTTTCGGAGGTAACTGAAGACACTATGAGTAGCTTAATATATTTAAATTTAACTATTGAATCAGATAAACAAAACTGAAATGAACAAAGCAAAACTGAAGTTAAACAAATGCTATGAAAAGGAAACTAGCAGCAGAATAATGTCAGTTTCATATCATTAGCTAAAATACTATGAAAATGCCCCGGGCTGTCTACCTAAAACCTGCACAAGAAAACTGATCAGTGATTTAACAATCATAAAAACATGAAAGACAAGAATGCAATGGAAATTAATGAACAGAAATGAAGCAACTATGAAATATGAATATGTAATGGGTTATGATACAATGACTGTTTAAAGAAATGAAATGAAAAATATATACATTAATACACAGAACCTCGGCTGAGCAGGGGCCCTCTACGCAGCTTTGGTAACGATCCTCAACACAAATTAAGTTGAAAACAGAGTTTTTCACATTAAAAAGCAATTCATTACAGACTGGTAGTATTACGGCTCAAGGCAGCGTAATCACTACATAACAGAGAACGCACATCAACTCAACAGCTATGATCAACTAACAACTATCAACTAACTCTACGTGCGTATGCAAACGCTCTATATAAAGCAATAAACTGTAACTGTCTCCTGAAGTTTATGATAGCAACCAGCACGTAGACCACTAAGGCCACGGATATAGGAGTATGGCCATGTTGGAAAACGGATCTATGGAAGGTGGGCGCTTGAATTCAACTCCAGAACTTTGCACAGATGTCAATTAACCTCCGCAAGCTTGGAAACGGTCGTATGGATGTTTAAATGCCACGAAACAGAGTCCAGCCGACATAGAACTCCATAGTTGACTTCCACGTGGATGGCTTTGGCCGCGGCTTTCTTTGACGAATTTACTTGAACCAATAGGACACGAACCATGTCCTTGTCATTCCTAGCCTGCCCATGTGGCTCGTTTCCTTCGTAGACACCTGTAACATCGATTTCCACAAAATAGCTGCGGAAAGTTGCAACAGCTGCGGAAAGTGACAAGTTTCCGCAGCTGTATGAACAAAATCTAAATCAAATAGAAAACACACAAACATAATTAAAAACCATGTTAGATACCCTTTTGCACATGATATTGACAATTTTGGAGGTTTAGGTGAGTGAAAAAAATATGGAAAAGTGTATGGACAAGAGGCAAATTCGGGACTCAACACTCTTGTCCCTAAAGAAGACCAAGCTGCCACTCCTGAAAAATTCAGACCTATTGCACTCTGTAATGTCATCTACAAAATCATCTCTAAGGTCATCGCCAACAGGCTCAGGCCATTGCTTCCTCTGCTCATCTCACCTAAGAAAACAGGGTATGTGGAGGGCCGCCAAATCCTAGATGGTATAATTCTCACTCATGAGGTCATTCACTCACTGAAACAAAACAAAACGCTAGGTATTCTCTTGAAGATTAAATTATCTAAATCTTTTGACAAACTTAGCTGGAACTACATACATCAGATGCTAGAAGCATATGATTTCAGTCCCCCTTGGATCAAATGGGTCACGAATTTAATCTCTTCCTCCTTCTTTTCCGTTCTTGTCAATGGTATCCCCTCTCATCCCTTCTCTCCCTCTCGTTGTGTACGCCAAGGTGACCCTCTGTCTCCCTTTCTCTTTGTTCTTATGGCTGAGGGACTAGGACGTTCTATCAATCATGCTCTCCACTTACAGTGACTCCAGGGTATCTCAGTTCATGGGGCCTCTGCCATCACCCACCAGCAATTTGTGGATGAAAATATGCTCTTCGGACACCCCTCTGCTCAAGAAGCCTCCTCTTTCAAAGACATCCTTGATACGTTTGCTGAAGCCTCAGGTACATCGGTCAATGCCTCCAAATCGCAAATCTTTTTCTTCAACACTGCTCTCCCCATCCAAAACCGCATTGCTAGAATCCTTGGATTCACCATCGTTAAGCTTCCTACTAAATACCTTGGTGCCCCTATGATTGATTCTGCCCTCAAGCACTCTTCCTGGAAAAACCTTCTTGACAAGCTCAAGGCCAGATTATCCTCCTGGACTTTTCGTACCCTCAACCTTCCAAGCATATTTACGCTGGTCAAGTCAATCTTATAGTCCATGCCCCTATACCTCTTCTCTATGCTGACCGCCCCTAAATGGGTTCTCAAGCAAATCAAATCCCTTCAGCGCAACTTCCTCTAGGGAGCCTCAGGACAGAATAGAAAATGGGCTCTGGTGAAATGGACGACTATCTGCAGGCCAAAGAATGCAGGTGGCTTAGGAATTCGCAATCCTCAGCATAGAAATGCCATAATGGGAGCCAAGATCTGGTGGCAATGGTTAACATCGCGTCATAGCCCATGGGCGAGGCTATGGAATGCCAAATACGCCAACGACAGATCCACCACAGAGCTCATCCGGCTGACAGTAGCAGAAGCAGGCTCATAGATATGGAGCGCAGCCAAACAACATCGCCTCTTAATCCAAGAGCATAGCTTCTGGGAGGTTTGTGACGGTCGCATAGCCCGTTTCTGGACAGAATCTTGGCAGCAATGATCCAAACTGCTTACTACCATTAGGTCGCAACTTCAGCTAGATATGATCACCCCTCTTGAAGCTACGGTTCATCATTTTTGGGAGGAGAACCATATTCAGGGTTACAGGAAATGGAAATCGGTGGCTCGCTGCCTGAACCAGCAGCAAGAATAGGCTCACTCAAATCTGGATGCAGAATTGATCGGCAGGAAAATTAGATACTCAGAGAAGCAGGACATCCTTCGATGGGGTCACACCTCAAAAGGCAAATTCACCACTCAGGAGGCCTACACTCTGATAACCCAGAATCAAGACCCCATTGACCCCATCTGGAAGGATCTTTGGTCTCTGTATCTGTGGCCGAAGGTCTCCATGTTCATGTGGCTTCTTTGTCATAAGAAAGTCCTTACCTGGGACAATTTAATTAAGAGGGGTTTTACAAGGCCTTCTACATGCCCCAACTGCAACAGCTAGGAGGAAACCATCTAGCATCTCATGACTATCTACCCTCTGGCCGCCTTCATTTGGGAAAATCTAAGCTTCAGGAGCAGAAGGGAAGGCAGAAGCTTGGGGGATTTAAATTCTATCATCCGCAACTGGCCCGCCGCCCCCTATAGATGTACTCTCCTTAAAGCTCTTTGGAGGCTCATTCCCGGGCTCACCTTATGGACTATTTGGAAAGAGCAGAATAAGTGGATCTTCAAGAATCAATGCACTCCACAAGAAATCCTCTGGAGAAACCTCTGTAGCAACCTACAGGAAACCTTGGTGCTTCCGCAATGGCATCAGGACAACTTCCCGACGCTGCCCATTGAAAAACAAATATGGGACAGTTGGCAATTTAAGCTCAACCTTGATCCTTTTCCAACTCGCATCCGTGGGCCTTAGCATGATATTCACGGCAACTGGGTCCCTCCCCTAGTTGGCTTCCTGAAGCTCAACTTTGATGGAGCCTCCAAAGGCAATCCGGGGGAAGCAGGGTTTGGGGGAATCTTCTGAGACCACAGAGGTCATCCTATGCTCATTTAATATGGATCTATAGGATGGGACACCAATAATTTAGCAGAGTTGGAGGGATTATGGCAGGGAATGCAGTTAGCTCAGCAACACAATTTCTTCCCCATTGAAATTGAAGGTGATTCGCAAATCCTTATCAATATGGTCCATAAGCTTCTTATGGGCACTCCTCCCTCATGAGTTTTAGACAGCTGGAGATTTAAGGCCATATTAGAGCTCATAGCCGATTGGATGCAAAGGCACAGAGCCATCTTCCTCAAGCATGTA
Source organism: Pinus albicaulis (assembly GCA_034641835.2). NCBI lineage: Eukaryota > Viridiplantae > Streptophyta > Pinopsida > Pinales > Pinaceae > Pinus > Pinus albicaulis. Next base: position 29,208,993 of record CM076579.1, read on the forward strand.
AGAAGGACAGGCAACAAGGTGGCTGACCTTCTGGCAAACAAAGGAGTTATGAGTGCCCAAACCTAACAGCAGGACCCCTCTCCAGTATCAATGATAGTAAACTCCTACATGATTGCACTTAGTTGGTGCACCAGGACTGCAACACCCCTTATGCGGGTGGCAACAACTGATGTGATGGTGGTTTGCCTGCCGGACGGCGCATGGCATGGCCACATGGCCACCCACAGGCTATAGTTAATAGGCCTCGGAGCGATCAATACTCTAGGCCGTCACCCTGCGTGGCATTTATGATGGTGGAGAGGTCGAGGTGGTAAGCCGCTCAAAATGACTTCCTCTAGTTCCTCTTCTCTGCTCTTCAATTCAGCTTCAGGATTCTTGGCTCTATCTCGGCTCAGTCTGGTGGTCTCCATGCCGATGCAATTCTTGCATGTTTGGTCTGGCTACTCCCCAGAGGCCGATTTTCCCAGCTCCCGCAACTCCCTTGGCAGGCGTTTTCATCTGGGCTACTGTGTCAATTTTCTCCCTGGATTCCATTTCTCGCATAGCCCCTTATGCTCTCTGCAATTTGCTTCTCCGCTTGGTCTCAATTCGCCCTCCCCTCCCCTATTGCCTCCTGTCAATTCTTCATTCTCCTTTCAGCTCAGTGTTGTCATGTTGAGGCTCACGCACCATCTAAGATGCCGACACAGTAGCTCCAGGGCTCGCACCTCCAGTCGGTGTCGCTCCCCTTCCTTCATCCCTTCGTCATCTTCTTCTGAGAGCTTCTATGGTCGCTATCCTTCTACGCGAAGTGGGAGGGGACGTGGGCATCGACTCCCCTCCTCCCCCAGGAATGGCGCCTCAGCTTCACTGTCGCCTCCTCGCTCCCATCCCGTTGTCTCTGCTTCCCTTCACAGCCCGTCCACCACCATTTTTCACTTCCAGTGCAATTCTATTCGCCCCTTGGTCATAGCGACAGTCTTTGCTTCATTTAAGGAAATTCCAGGGGAAATTCCTGACCCCCCCCTCTCGCGCATCCTGTTAAATTGTCGACTCCCCCTTACCTTGCGCAGGCCCCTTAGCCCATGGACAAAGGCGCTTCTCGCAAAGCTGTTGACTGCAGTTCGAGCATCCTCTAGGACATTGGCATGCAGGATGGTAGTAGCGAAGCAAGTGGGGCCGCAGTTCAAAGATGCCCTGTTCCTAATGACGATGATGGATACTGGTGCAGGATTGAAGAAGAAACGCCCTCAGAGGATTATGGTCTCTAGTGCAATTAACTTTGCCCAAGTAACTATGTTCAATTTTTCTGTCATTTTTGCTGTTTTGGGGTGTAACAAGTTTTGGTATGCTATAGCTGGTTTCCTCCATCGAGGCATCTTACAAACGTTGCTCGGGCTGGTTTCCCCTTGTGGGCGGCTCAATTTTTGTTATCTTGCTGAATGTATGTCACCTCTGAAGGCCATGAACTAGTTGTACTATATGTTTCATTAATAGATTAAAGTTACTTAGAAAAAAAAAATAGGGCTAACGACAAAAATAATATTTTTATAACAGGAAATTGACTTATTGTATCTCTGTATGCAGGAAGGAAAAGTAGTTGAACCAACGATAAACGAAAAGACAACTAACAGACGCAAACGTATGGGATCTCAGTAACTCCCAGAAGCCGGTAGAAGGCAGAGAAATGGATGTGAGCCCAAGAATTCAAACGACAGCCACGTGCAACGGGCTGTCATTTGAAGAATACTTCCTCATTGTGTGAAATTTCATTTAAAAGGAGCAGGGATGAACTAGGTGGGGATTCGGAGTTAATTGGGAATTTTCCCTTTGTAATCAGTGCATCAAGACAGAGCTGTCATATTGTATTTCCACATTATCCTTTTAGTTTTGATTTTTTGAACAATTACCTTTTGAGGTTCTCATCGTGTTTGAACTTCTAGTGGTCTGGGCCCAACCTCTGGGAGTCTCTGCGCTAATGCTGTCATGCGCGTTAGTTACAGAATCCATGCTTAGTCATCTGATGTGGTTGTAACATACTTCTCTACTTAATAAAGTTACAGTTGTTCGTTCTTCATAATAGTCTAGTATCTGTATTCTTGATTTAGAATAATTGCATTTCATATTTTCTGTCTTATCATAATACTTCATCACCAATAGATGCTTTCAGTTCCTTTCATTGCTTTTGCAATCGATTTACAAATCACAAGATGTTTATTACTCAATGCTACTTATCTTTGTGAATTACATTGTTCTGACGGCACGGTAAAGCGTTCAATTGTTGATTAATCCCACTAAGTTAGTTTACCAAGAGAATTCCATTGCAAAATTATATAAGTGAGTGTTGTACAATGCATTTAGGTTACTTCGGTTAGACTATTGTTCAGTTCATTTAATATTTTTGTTCAATTCGTTTAAGGTTTTTGTTCAATTCACTTAGATTTTTGTTCGATTCATTCAAATTGATCTAGATCAATTCATTTAATTTGATGTTCAATTAAGTTGTTGCTCAAACCACCATCCTGCTGCCCAATCATAGGCTTGACAAAATAACCAGCCATAACCTACCATATCATTCCTCGTTCAGTTGATTGAATTTATGAGGCTAGATAATCCTTTCTCAACATAGAGTATCTATCAATCGATTTCACTTGCATATATTGTGCCAACACTCTTGAAATAGGAAGACTTACCCCAGGTTGATAATTAAATGAAGAGTACTAGGGTTTCCTATAATAAGCCACCTCTATGACACCAATATTTTTGGTGTTGTTGTCGAGGAGAGTGTTAAGAGTCATATCCTTTATTCACATTTATCTATTGCTGTGAGGAACTGGGTATTAAAAATGGGAGGTAAGAACCTGCGTACCGGTAAGAAAAATGCTTGCTCTATAGCCCGCTTCTCAGCAAAATTGTTCAAAGACCAGTAGAGTAGGTGCTCTTGTTTTATGACTAGGAAGAAAAATATAGAAACAATTCGAACTAACTCTCAAAAATCCTCACAATCCCAAGGACCGGTGATCCTTGGAAGGGTAACATATGGACGAAATCATTAAGAGAGTTGAATCTCAGGCATCTGTAGGACCTAGAACTATTTCCATTCAAAACCCTATCACGCTCCCTCAAGCTGCAACCTCACCATCTATGGCCCATGCCAAGATTCGCGGTGAAATAGAAAGATTTGAGCAAAGCCTTCAAACTTCCAATCATATAGGCACTGACCCTTTGAGAGAGGGAGGTTCTTTCAATCTACAAGAAGGGGAAGGATAAAATAGTAGCATAATTCAAACAAAAGCTCCAGAGCCTAAATCACCTGAAAGAGTAGTTGAGATAGAGGTACTTAGGATCCCAGACCAAGGAAGTGTTGTAAAACCTCCTCCACATTTTCCTCCTAAGACCCCTTGGATCACTCCTCTAGAACAGGAAATCCATAAATATTTCTGGCAACTCTTCGAACAAATCGAAAATAATCAAAATCAGAATCAGAGGCAGACATCAACATTGGAATACCCCATTGTTGATCATGCTGCAAACGCCCCTATGAAAGACATTCCCTTACACAACATTCCCACCTTCCATGGTTTGACTACGGAAGATCCTGATGCATTCCTATTTTAATTTGATGTCTTATGTAGGGGGTATGACTACACCACTAATCCTCAGAAGCTGAAACTATTTCCTTCTACCTTAAAAGGAACAACAGTACACTGGTTCATGGGGACTAAGTGGGGGAGCCATCAATAATTGGGACGAAATCAAGAACATTTTTCTTAACAAATATCAAGACTATTTCTGAACACGAGACCTAAAAGATGAAATCTTTAATATGTCTGCAAAAGACAATGAAACATTAGAAGAGTACGTAGAAAGATTTCAATACAATTTACAAAGGTCCCCATATACCACGCTATCCAAGGACATTATAAAAGCCACGATGCTTAAAGTAATGAAGGAAGAATGGGTTGAGATGCTTAACGTAATGGGGAAGGGAGATATTTACCAGGAAGAATATGATGAGATTATTTCCCTATGTATTAGATGCTCTCAAGGTTGCACACGCAATAGGCCAGTTGGGCGTGATTCTATGAAAAAATATCTTAAGCAGACCAATGGAAATGTAACCAGAGAAGAATTTGGAATTATGTTAGAAAATTTCAAAATTGACATCCTGGGTACCTTGACAACACAATTTGATGTTTTACAAGCCAAGTAGAAACAAGCTATAGCAGAACAAAACCTGGCCATTTTTTGCCCAGGATGTCGAAAGAAGCACAACCAAAGAGAATGTACTTTAGACATGGTTCAGACTTGTGCCATCTTCACTAAGGATCATACCATAGACCAATGTCCTTCACTTCTCGGGCTGAAAGTAGTTTACAAGGAAGTAGAGGAAGAGACTGAACCAGTCTATTAAATGAATCAGTGTCATCAGTGGAAAGCATGACCAGGTATGCCACAAGACCTACCTCAATTATTTTCTTCGCCACAGTTTAACTAGCAAAACCCTAAAACAACTTGGCAAACTCAAATCCCCTTCTCTACTTGGCCAACCCAGTCATTTCCTATGCCATCCTGGCCTACACAACCTTCATCGGGGAATAATTGGCTGAACTTTCCTTGTTCTCCCCCTTATTGGAAAGATGTTCCATATCAAGCCCAGTGGCCAAACCCTCCTCCTCAAAACACTAATTGGAATTGGCAGCGACCCCGAGGGATGACCAACCTACTAATGGGGGCAGGAACTCAAAATCAACCTACGTTGCCAGCTCCCTACCCAGTTCAGCATAACCAACACTGGGCTACACTGCTAGAACTGGCTGACATGTATGTTATTAGACCGGAGGGAATAGTGCAGGACATCCTGGTCCCTATGGACTCATGGGAATATCCAGCCAATTTTTTAGTTACTAATCCAAAGAACAGGATGGACGGGCATCCATTGATCCTTGGGTGACCTTGGCTGGGCACAACATATGCTTACATAGGCTACTAAATAGGCAACATGACTATCACTAGAGGGGATTCTATAAAAAATATTATCATCTATCCACCTGCCAAACCAAGTGTACCCATGGTAAAAATTCATAAACATCCATGTACATACTAGGAGGAAAAAATTTGTCCACCCCTGACACTAGTAGAAGCTCTTGAATTTAACGATCAAATTGAAGACGACATAATCAATAATTTCATGAGTCAGCCACCATCTGGAAATTTAAAATGTCAAATTTTGAAAACAGTCCTTGAAAACGAAGACCAAGAGGATCCTGTAGAAAATCTTGAGGATCAGCATACTCCCACAACCACCGTACGTAACAACATACCTATTGAGGTTGAGCCAGGAAAGGTTCTGAATATTAATGGAAATTTGGATGATGAACAAAAGCAAAAGCTCATAAACGTCCTTCGGAAGTATCAAGGGACATTTGCTTGGGATTACCCAAACATGAAGGGTTTATACCAGCAGCTATACACCCACCACATCTATACTAATAAGGAGGCACATCCCATTAGACAACCTCAACGAAGGCTAAATCTGCACTTAAAAGATATTGTAAAAGAGGAGCTGCAAAATTTGTTAGATGTAAATTTTATTTATCCTATTTCAGATAGAAAATGGGTCTCCCCTCTGGTATTTGTCCTTAAAAAGAATGGTAAATGGAGAATCTGCGTAGATTACAAGCAATTGAACAAGGTGATGTAGAATGACCATTTCCCCCTTCCATTCATTGACCAAGTCTTGGATACATTGGCAAGGAAACGGTTCTTTTCCTTCCTTGACGGGTTCAGTGGTTACAATAAAATCCAAATAGCTCTCGAAGACCAGGATAAGACAACCTTTACTTGCCCATGGGGTAATTTTTCTTACAGATTTCTACCATTTGGGTTATGCAATGCCCTAGCCACATTTCAGAGGGCCATAATCAACATTTTCTCTGACTTAATAAATGAGGGACTGGAAATATATATGGATGATTTCACACCATATGGAGAAGACTTTGATCAAGCTCTAGAAACGCTAGAAAAGGTGTTAGAACGATGTATTTCTACTAGGTTATGTCTAAGCAATGAAAAATGCCACACGATGATGACTGAGGGGGTGATCCTAGGTCACTACATTTCTGCAGCTGGAATATAGGTAGATCCGACTAAGTTAGAGGTAATCCTTCTATTAGCCACACCTTGTACACAGATAGAGGTACGTAGTTTTCTAGGATATGCAGGATATTATCGCAGATTTATAAATAATTTCTCAAAAATAGCCACACCTCTGTATGCATTAACTAGAAATGTTGAATTCCATTGGACTGACGAATGTGACACTGCTTTTGCAGATTTAAAGAGACTAGTCTCAACAGCACCAATCCTGTGAGGTCCTAACTGGAAACTGCCCTTTCACATCTCTTCAGATGCATCTAATACAGCAATAGGAGCAGTCCTTGGCCAAGAAGAAGATAGAAAACCTTATGTTATTTATTATATCATCAAAAACCTCACCCCTGCCTATACCCCCCTGGTAGAGAAAGTTGTTTATTAGAAATTACACAACGAACTGGTGCAAGCACAGCATGAGGTAGCACAATGTAGGAAGGAGGTGGTGCCAGTACAAGAATACCAAGCATTACTAAAGAAATTCATAGACCTCTCCTCTACAAAAGACAAAACATTCACCCAGCTCAGAGAAGAACATGCAAAGCTAAAAAGGACACAAGAACAGATGGAGCAAGCCAAGAAACAAATCACCACGATTTGTTCTTTGTACAACGATGCACTATCTTGCAGAGCACCGGCCACTAACTATGCCCTATTCTTAACAGAACAATATCTACTGCTGAAAGTCAAGGCCATTAGGGCAGGAAAATCTACAACTTATAGGACTATATAAGAATTTTTCCATTGTTGTAATGGGTAAGATGAACAACTCCAACGCCTCTTATGTGAACTTTACATGTACAATTTTCTTTTGGAAGTAGACACGGACAGTAGTCATAGTCCCTTTATAACAGATATCCAACTCCAAGCCTTCCTCTCATTCGCCAAGAACCAGATCAAGTGGGCCAAGGCCTATAATATCTTCCAAAAGAGAGAGCACGACCTAGACTTGTGGGTTGGAGGAGAACCCACCAAACCCCTACAACTGATTATCCAGCACAAGAAATTTATGTGAAGGCAAGGTGTAAGAACTCGGCTCAGGCCCATCCATAAGGATATCATAGAAAATGGACCTTTGAATACATTATTGAAGTAGCCTTAGCAGCAACTAAACAAAGGTGGATGGCCTCCATGAATAACATAAAGAATAGGGAACCATTTGGCTACAGGAAATTCAAGGCTCTTGCCTCCAAAATCCTTTCATATAGTAATCTAGTCTTTATCATGGGACCTACATGGCTGGGATGTAGGTATAGAAGCCCTCTCCTCTGGTATCCTCCTGAGGACTATAATCATAATTATGAGTTACCAGAGGGTCGCACAAGCACTTGCTTCGCAATAATGAGACAAAAACAGGGTTTCAGAGTATACAAATAAAAGGTCTACCCTGCCTACTCCTTAACATAGCTGCATCTCAACCATCTGTTTGCATGAGGGCATGCAATAAGGTAATTGGGGGACTATGTTGGGCCCAAATTGAGGTATGTTTTCACCCTATAATCACTTCAAATTATGTCACAATTTTGGAAAATCTTCCTAATCTGAATAATAAAGAATTAAAATAATTATGAAAACTAGAGAAATAGGGCTAACGACAAAAAGAATGTTTTTATAACAAGAAATTGACTTATTGTATCACTGTATGCAAGAAGGCAAAGTAGCTGAACTAATGGTAAACGGAAAGACAACTAATAGACGCAAACGTATGGGATCTCAGTAACTCCCAGAAGCTAGCAGAAGGTAGACAAACGAATTTGAGCCCAACAACTCAAGCGACAGCCACGCACAGCAGCTGTCATTTATAGAATACTTCCTTATTGTGTGAAACTACCTTTAAAAGGAGTAGGGATGAACTATATGGGGAGTTGGAGTTAACTGGGAATTTTTTCTTTGTAATCAGCGCGCCAAGACAGAGCTGTCATATTGTATTTCCACATTATCCTTTGAGTTTTGATGTTTTGAACAATTAGTTTTGAGGTTCTCATCGCATTAGAACTTCTAGTGGTTTGGACCCAACCTCTGGGAGTCCCTGTGCTAATGCTATGCTGCACGTTAGTTACAGAATCCATGTTTAGTCATCTGATGCAGTTGTAACATACTTCTCTACTTAATAAATTTACAATTGTTTGTTCTTCAGAATATTCTAATATCTGTATTTCTTGATTTAGAATAATCGCATTTCGTATTTTCTGGCTTATAATAATACTTCAAAACCAATAGATTTTTTTAGTTCCTTTCAATGCTTCTGCAATCGATTTACAAATCACAAGATGGTTATTACTTGATGCTACTTATCTTTGTGAATTACATTTTTCTTATAGCACAGTAAAGCCTTCAAAATTATTGATTAATGCCACTAAGTTAGCTTACTAAGAGAATTCCATTGCAAAAATATATAAGTGAGTGTTGTACAATGCATTTAGGTTACTTCGCTTAGACTGTTGTTCAATTCATTTAAGATTGTCGTTCAGTTCATTTGGATTGCTTCATTTAAGATTGTTGTTCAATTCGTTTATGATTGTTGTTCAATTCGTTTAAGATTATTGTTCAATTCATTTAAGATTGCTTTTCAATTCACTTAGACTATTGTTCGATTCATTCAAATTTCTCTAGATGAATTCATTTAATTTTTTGTTCAATTAAGTTTCTTCTCAAACCACCATCCTGCTGCCCAATCATAGGCTTGACAGAATAACCAACCATAACCTACCAAATCATTCCTCGTTCAGTTGATTGAATTTAGGAGGCTAGATAATCCTTTCTCAACATAGAGTATCTATCAATCGATCTCACTTGCATATATTGTGCCAACACTCTTGAAATAGGAAGACTTACCCCGAGTTGATAATTAAATGAAGAGTACTAGGGTTGCCTATAATAAGCCAGCTCTGTGACACCAACAACAAATACAACCATTTAAACATACTAATAAAATTGAAATGATAAGATGAATAGAATAAACATATGGTTACTTTTATACCCAACAATAACTTAAATATGAGTAAATGATTACAAAACCCATAATTTCATAATATTAGAACAATTAATTATAACTTTATATCCATAGATTTAGATGAACATTTCTAAAAAATAAAAATGTAACCTCTAAATATGAAAACAATATCCTATGTAAATGACCTCCTTACACACAAAATAGTATTTTCATTCCAATCAAAGATGGCTTCTTCTCATGAGAAGTGGACTTAAATTCCCCTTTTGATTTTAAAAGGTTGTTAATTTTGATAAAATGTGATGTTTGAATTCATCAATAAAAAACCCACTGGTTAGCTCTACGAAAGAGAGTCTGAACCAGGAGAGTATGGATCTACAAAATGCTTTGCATTCTCAATACAAGTCAAGCATTATATAGCATACATGGATATATGGAAGTTAGAACCATACTCTAAGAAATAGATACTAATTCCTATCCTAAGGTTTCGTGAACCAATTCACACTAATTAAGGATTCTCCATTATCTTTCAACACTCCCCCTTAATGGAGAAAGGGTTCAAAAATATGCCTAACATCTCTCTAAACATTTCAAACTTACTTTTTTTAAGAGGCTTAGTGAAAATGTCAGCAACATTATCACATGTTTTACAATATACAAGGTGGATTTATTTAGATTTCACTTTCTCCCTCACAAAGTGGAATTGTGTATCAATGTTTTTAGTGTTATTATGAAACATCGAATTATTAGAAAGTTTGATTGAGCTCTGGTTGTCGCATCTGATTTTTTTTGCATCTATTCATTCTTCCCCGACATCTTCGAGAAGTCTCCGCAACCAAACTGCCTCACATGTTGTTGTGCACATAGCTTGATACTCTGGTTCCGCTGAATACAAGGAAATTGTGTTTTATTTCTTAGTGCTCCATGTAATCACCCCAAATCAAATGTTGAATGCATAACCTATTATGGATCTTTGGTCATCTACATTTCCAGCCCAGTCGGAATCTGTAAATCCTGTCAATATAGCATCAAAAGAATCAGTATACATAATACCATAATCTACAGTTCCTTGTAGATACCTTAAAACACCTTTCGCTGCATTCCAATGACTCTCAAGTGGCTTGGACATGTATTGACTTAGCACACTAACTGCTTAAGCCAAATCTGGTCTAGTAGTGGTTAGATAGATTAGACTCCCAACCAAGTTTCTATAGAGTGTCACAACTGCCTCTTTAGAGCCATCCTCACACTGAAGCTTAATGTTCTGTTGTAATGGTACTGTTGTAGCCTTGCATTGATCCATTCTAAATCTTTCCAATAGACCTCTGACATACTTACCCTAGTGTTGGGGTTCCTATTTTTTGGCAGATTTGGAAATACCAAAAGATAAGACAACATCAAACCACTTTGGGACCTCAGGATCTAGCCCTCTTGGATCTAGAGAGGGATCTCTCTATAAAGGCAAAGAAATATGTATCTTTGAATTTTAGTTTAAGGTATTAGGCTAGTTATAGGGCACAAGGGTTGTTGTTTTGTTTGTTTGTTTGTTTGGTTGTTGGGAAACATGAAAGAAGGGTTCAATGTAAGACAAAGGAATGAGAAAAGAAGGATTTTTGGCAATGGGGAGATAATTCAAAGAGAACTCAAGACCATTGGGCAATGGGGTCATAAAAGGGTTTACTTGCAATTCAATATCCAAGGCTTTCAAATGGGCTAGTCATCTAAAACAAAGGATCTTTAAAGATGATAGTATGGGATGAAATGATAAGGAATGAAGGTGAATGACAAGGAAACCCTCCAAGGTGACCACTTAGGAGAAAATGTAGGGACAAGGCTTGCCTTAACGATCTATGATCAAACTCCCATGAGGCTAACTCTTCAGACGATATAAAACATTAAAGATTGACACAAAGTGAAGCCTAAGATCAAAGAAAGACCTTTAACTTTCAATTCTTTTGACATTCAACTTAAGGGATCTTAGAAAAGTTCAACTGTTGGAAAAGGACCCTAGTGAGACAAAATCAGTTCTAAATCTCCCATTATCCCAATTCCTCCAGCTAAAACCAGACAAGAAAATCTAAAAACAAACTCTTAAATTCATACATCAGTAAGCAGTGAGTAACCAACTACTATACTGGTTAAATTATCTCAAATTTGTTCTCAGATCACACAATTAGTAGAAAACATCCAAGATAAGAAGAGTAGGAAGTGTTAGGGTACCATGCAAGGGTATATCCTAAGCCAGATTACTGATTTCTTATCAGAGAAATGAAATATGATGAATTACAGAGGGAAAAAATAGACAAAGATAGAACACATCACCGCTGCTTTAAATCAGGATCCAATGAGCATGCTTGTCATATTAAAGAGAAACACTAGCCATGTACATCATTGTCCAACGGTTTGATATTTAGTCTGAAATCATCTCCTTAACCTATTTTACAACTTAATACACACGAAGTTCTATCTCAAAGAAATAGCTTACAATCCACGGTTATCCAAACAACAACCTTTACAACATATTTTTCATGAGCTTTATAGCTGAAAGAGAGCTATAAGAGGTAGATAGAAATTTAAATGAAACATTAAAACAAAGGATTAAGAGAGCTTGAGGCCCATTCCGTTTTAATATTATTGCATTAACTTTCAGTACTCTTTGGATGAAAGAGTGGTCTTCGACAAGCTGATCATAACTTCATAGGTATGTTCTTTGATGAAATTTCCGGCTATCTGTACTATGTAGTACTCTGGTACAAGTAAGGTAGATAAATGACTTTTAGGCCTGCCATACTGTGTAACAAATTCTCTGGAAATCTTAAGACTACTGTCAGGGTGGTGATATTCTCAAGAACATTGATGGAGTATAAAAAACAATATGGGAGCTTGTCCTTTCTCGGGAAAGAACCTTCTGCTGATGTGAAACACTGATGTGGTCTATTTCATGTGCTTTAGGCCTCATTAGGCCTTCTGTGTCATTCATAAGGTCTTCAATCTTCACATTCGCTCTCTAACACTGGATTATAGCTTTAAATCTTCAATAATAGGCTTTAAATCACTTTAAACCTTTACTGATACTCTTTGTCACTTATGTTGATTGTCTTTGTTTGTGGATATGCAGTTTCAATGGTGCTGGAGGTTTTGACAGAGTTAAACACTAATATTTTATTGAAATATTTCATTTAAAACCTTCCTAGGCGTTTTCTCTGCAATCTCTGGCTCTGAAAAATGGCATTCTGTGCCACTGTATTACACTAACAGTGACTTTGTAGAAAAGAACGGCTTTCACCATTTGTAACCCTGCAAAACAAAATAAACTTGTTAATAAATCAATGGGGATGGAAGGGGAAATGCTGTGGAGGCCTGTGGAAGATGGAGGCGCAGCAGTGGAAGCAGTGGCTGTGGTGGAGAAAACGGTGGAAACCGTGAAAAAATGGTGAGAAACTGATCTGATGGAGGTCTAATAAGAAAATGGTTCTGGACCGTTGGATTATATCTTATGGTGGCAATCAACAGTCGAGATTCATCGGTGGAGCTGCTTTAGAAGGTTAGGCGGAGAAATTAACTTTTAATGTAAAACATAAAAGTTTGACCTTAGGGAGAATACAAAGGGGAAAAGATTAAAATGAATGAAAACGAAGGCTTTTTTATGGTGGGACCAGAAAGGAGGAGGGTGATTTATCGTGGACCGTTGGATCTAAGGAGGAGATCAATGGTGGAGATCCTCCGACGAAATCATTGGATGCTTCGATGAAAGTAAAATGGGAGAAGACGTGATGTAGTATGGGTCGTTGACCTAGATCAGATAAATGGTTGAGATCTTCGGGAAGAGCTTTCGGAAGAAAAGGGGGGAAATGGTTTTTTAGAGGAAAAACTGTTGTTTTCATGCGGCTTAGGAGTGGTATTAAAAATTTGCCCAAAAAACGCGATATACTCTGCCGCCCGACACGTGTCCTCCTTAAAACCACTTTTATCACATAAATTTGAAGTTTTAACCTTCGGGCACAGAAAAAACGCGATATGCACCTCAATCGTTGGGTGTGGGACTGAGAGATCTAATGGTGCAGGATGGAGCGCAATATGGACAGATGCGTGGTCGGTAAGGTGGGACGGGGTCAGCGGTGGTTTTAATATGGGCCATCAAATCAGCATGATGGACGGTTGGGATCAAAAGGTGGTAACGCCAATATTACAAAGGGAGAAAGGTTATAATGATGAGCGGAACAAATCCCTACCGTCAGATCTAAGGGATGGACGGCGGAGATTTCACAGAGAGAGAAAAGGCAAAGGGTCAATGTGAGTGGGCAAGGAGAAAGGAGGGTCGTTGGATCAATCGGTAATGAATGGCGGGGATTAAATCACATCGGAGATAGGCAGGGGGCAAACTCCATGGTTTTGAACTTGTGATTACACATGGACCGTTGGATGTTAGGAGATCAATGGTGGAGATCTGATCGGAGGGGGAGTGATGGAGGGCACAAGGGCGGAGCGCGATTCAATCTGGGCCATTGGTTCTTGTGGATTCAACGGTCCAGATTAAAACTGGCGGGGCGATGATGGTATTTGTGAACAAAGGCGCGATAGATCCTGACCGTTCGTTCTTGTGGATTCAATGGCCAAGATGTAATCAGAGGGTCGGCTAGTCGGGGAGAACAGAGGGTGGCGCATTAAGATTTGCGATTAGCGATCATGCGATGGTCGTCGGATTGTGAAAGGGATCAACGGTCAATATTCAGTCGGGGGTCAATGAAAGGTGTTGAGGGGCACGGTGAGACCTAAGAATTGGTCATTAGATCTATACAAATCAATGGTTGATATTACAGCGGAGGTCTACATAACAAAAAACAATTGCATCAGAGAATTTTAATTAACAAAGGGAAAATGCATCACAACAAACTTCCAATTGTGATTAGCACCTGAGGATTTAGTGCCTGGTCCTGGGGCCAGTCATATGCAGAATGGGGCTAAGGGCTAGGATAAAAAGGGGCTTAAGCCTTTTATGAAAAAAGGGGTTTTTTAAGCCAAAATCAGTGTTTTTCAATGGTTTTCTCGACTTCCGATAAAGGGGAAAAGGGTGATTTAAGCCTGTAAAAGGGGTTTTAAGTGGCTTAAAAGGATTTTGGAGGTTTTTTAGAGGTTCTAAAGGGGAAAAGGAGGCTTAATGAAAATGAAGGGAAATGAGTGAAAATAGGGATTACAGAGGCCTTTTGAAGCATTATTTTTCAGAAAATAGTGAGGATTTCTTGATGGAAACAACAATGAAGATCTTTTCAAACGCAAAAGACACATAGAGGCTTCAAGAATGAGATATTTTCAGAGGAAATGTATCTCTTGAAGGCTCAGAAACAAATTTAGCCACATGTTTTCTTGAAAAAAAATTTATAGGTGGCTAACACCTGGGATAGAAAATTTTGTCTTCAATCTCTCTAGATTTCAAGACCCAAACAATATCTTAGTTCACCAAGGTCTATAATTTCGAACATTTGTGACATTTTCTTCTTAATTTATTTGATTATATAAATACCATCACCTATAATAATTAGATCTACATACAAATAAATCAACACTATACGCCCCTTTTCATCTTTCAAAGTATACATATTATGGTCGTTTTTACTTCTGTTGTAACTGTGTTGTAGAAAAAATGAATCAATTTTTTCATACCATTACCTGGGTGCTTGTTTCAGTCCATATAGAGATTTCTTTAATCTACAGACTAAATTTTCTTTCCCTTTCTAGACAAACCCCTCAGGTTTCTATAAATAAATCTCCTCTTTTAATTCCCCATTTAAAAATGATTATTTTACATCCAGTTGGTGAATCGTCCAGTGTTTTCTAGTACCTAAATCAATCATCATTTTGATAGTGTTTAGTTTAGCTACGGGGTGAATGTTTCCTCATAGTCAATACCTTATTTTTGTGAATACCCCTTTGCTACCAATTTGGCCTTCTATTTATCTATGGTTCCATCTGCATTAATATTGGTTTTATACAACCATTTACATCCTATGGTTTGTTTCCCTTCAGGTAGTTCAACCAGCTCCCAAGTGTTATTTTTTAGAATAGATTCATATTCATGTTCCATAGCTTCTTTCCATTCACTGCATTGATTTTCTTCTCTATAACTATAAGGTTCAACAACATTCATCATACTAGTTATAAAGGCATTCTCCCTATATCTAGTAGGAAATTAAATCTACCTACCTGATCTTCTCAGCATTGGTGTAGCTTCCAAACTATTTTGAGTTTCCTTTGAAGGACTCAGCTTGATTACTATATATGAACTTTCTCCTTCTGCCTTTTTTTGCTCCTCATGGTTTTTACCTATTTCTTCACTTCCTTCCACCAAGAATGGAATATCCCATTCCTCATTGCTTTTATTAGATTCATCAGAAACCTGCTCATGGAAGATGACATCTCTACTAACAAATAACTTGTGAGTAGAGGGATTAAATAATCTATAAGATTTAAATTGTGAACAATACTCTACAAAGGTACATATGATGGCTTTTGAATCTAGTTTTCTTTTGTCTTCCTTTGGGATGCGGGAAAATTCTTTAGACCCAAATACTCTTAAATGTTTTACTGTAGGCTTAAATCCATATAATGCTTCAAAAGGAGTTTTAAACTCGAGAATTATTGAAGGACTCCTATTTTTCAATTAAACAACAGTATTCAATGCTTCAGCCCAAAAACCATTTGAAAGACCCTTACCTTTCAACATGCTCCTAACACACTCCACCAATGTTCTGTTCTTTCTTTACGATACTTCGTTTTGCTGAGGAGTATGGGGTAATGTGAATTTTTGTAATATTCCATGGTCTTTACAACACTTGGTAAGTTCCACCTTCCTGTATTCTCCCCCTTGATCGAAGCGCAGAATTTTTATGTGCTTCCCTGTTTGCTTTTCTATCATATATCTAAACTGCTTAAAGTATTAAAATGTGTGACTTTTATTACTCATAAAATATACCCAAGAAAAATGTGTGCAGTCATCAACAAACAGTAGAAAATACAGTGCACCTCCTAATGACATTTTTTGCATAGGTCAACATTGGTCAGTGTGCACTAATTCAAGTATGTCTCTCTTTTTCTTTTCTACTCGAACAGAGAATTCTTCTCCATGCATATTTCCTAACACACAAGCATCACAATCATTATGCACTTGCTTTAATGTAGGAAGACCTCTTACCATTTCCTTTTTCTGAAGTAACAACAAATCGTTGAAGTTGATGTGACCAAGTCTCTGGTGCCATAGCTCTTCTGTAGTCAAACTTGATGTTGTGAAGGCTTGATCTGGTGCTATCCTCACATCCAATTTTTATAGACCTCCTATTCGAATTCCTGAAGAAATAGTCTTCATGTCATCCAAGAAATCTTTAATATAGCAGTTAGATTTAAATAATTATACCTTGAGATCCTGATTTGTAATCATGGATATATAAATCAAATTCTTTGTAACTTCGGGTACATACATTACATTATGGATATGTCTGATATTACCATCAAGCAAAATAACAGGAATTTTCCCACACCCTTTGATCTGATGACTTCTATCATCACCAAGGTATATTTGTGCCTTGTTGTTGATTTCTTGAAAATATTCAAACCATTGTCTGTTCCCCTTCATATGTGTGGATGCTCCCAAATCCACATACCAAATGTCTGCTTCGACATTTTCATCAAATTATTCCATGAAAAATCTAAAGTCCTGAACATGGTCATCATCTGCGAAATGACCTGCATGTATTTTTTGTTTATGTTGTTCTTCATGAAATTTCTTCTTCCTGCACTTCTTAACCATATGACTGAGTTTTCCACAATAATTTTTTTTATTACATATTCATTTATATTTGGATACATACCTTGAGCTTGATTCGGTCTTTTCTGTGGATTTCCTCCATTTTCCCTTGATGGATTTCCTTTTGCTTTGAAGAATTTCTTCTTTGCCATTAACGCAAGATCTGTACTTTGGGGTTTTAGAGTCAATATTATTTCTTCTTCTTGCATTAATATTCTTGTCAGTTCTTCAAAATTCGGGATTTTCTCTTTTGCACTTATCCAAGTGATAAACATTTGGTAATCATCAGTCATACGATTCATGGTAATCGTGACCAAATCAGCATCTGCTACAATTTCATTAATATCTGCCTATTTGTTCTTCAGATCCTTGATCCATAATATGAAAGAAGCAACTGTTTCATTCTTCTCCATATTTATGGATAGAATATTGCTCTTCAAAAACAAAAGATGATTTGTATTCTTGCTGTCATAAAAATCCTTCAATACTATCTAGATTTCGCTTGTTGATTTGCATTCTCTAAAATGAGGTATGATGCATCCTTTCACTAGAATCTTCAGCAACGTCTTTGATTTTCCCTCTCTCTTTTCCCATTCTTGAGTCATTGGGGCTCCCTCTACTGGCTTCGGCTCATCCCCTTTTGCAATCGTCCAAGCACTCTACGATTCTATCATAGTCTGCATCTTGAACTTTCGAATAGAGTAATTGGAACCATCCAGTTTGTTGCTCTCATTAAAGTATTCTTCGATTATTTTATTATTCATCTTGACGATTCAAGAAATAATTGACATGAAAAAAATGATATATCTACCCCAGATCTTTACAGAAAGCAGTGTTACGATACAAATATACCTTATCTGCGATCAATTCAACAAGTTGTTTTTCACGCTATGTGACAAGCCTTCGAATCCTCTGCACCAGCAATATCTGCTTAAGATCTCTTCCTTCATCAGTGAGCTTTCACTGGATCCCTTCATCAGCGACTTTTCACCAGATTTTTTCCTTCATCAGTGGTGTCCACTAGCTCATATCTACTTCAGATCTTCTCGACGCACTTACTGACCCAACTTCCGCGATGATTGGGCTGAAAAAAAAACTCAGTAAGTCTCCCTCTTATCAATGCCTTTGTTCTGATTATTTCCGCGCCATTGGCATGATTGTTTCTATAGTAGACGCAATGATTGGTGCGACTGTTATTCCAGAAATTGTGTTGATCTGCTTAAATCTTAAGAAAAAAAAAACTTCATTCAGTCATCAGGGGCTTCTCCTCGGCCACCTGGATACTCGCAGGGATCACAACTATCTGGCTATGATTTTACCCTGGAGCTCTGACACCATGATAAAATGTGATGTTTGAATTTATAAATAAAAAACCCACTGGTCAACTCTACGAAAGAGAGTCTGAACCGAGAGAGTCTGCCTTTGCAGAATGCTATGCATTCTCAATAAAACTCAAGCATTAGCTAGCATACATGGATATGGGGAAGTTAGAACCATACCCTAAGAAATATAAACTAATTCCTATCCTAAGGTTTCATGAACCAACTCACACTAATTAAGGATTCTCCATTATCTTTCAACAAATTTAGGATCTTGGATCATAAGTTAGTTCTCAATTTTTTTTTTTCCATTTTTTTTTCCTTCTCTTAGTAACCCTTTTATTAAATTTGACCTTACATGAACAATTTATAATATTGATTGCAACTGATCATGCTTCTTTTCCACTCTAAATGTTGGACATTTCTTGTGTTGAATAAAAATAATTTGTTAGTTGATATAAGACAATATGAATTGATATAAACATGGCATGTGGGCATTGATTGCAGGACACCTTCCATGGAGAAGAATGGAGGAAATTGTAACTTATTGTAAATGAGATACGCATCTAGTACCTCATCTTCATGCTCATGACCCTCTGCCTAGTCTATTTCCTATTACCAATTTGATTAATTAATCATAAGGATATAGGAGGACCATTGTATTAGGACCATCATTTATATAAAATTCAAAAGTCTCCTCTTACTATTCCCACTCTTAGGTATGTCCACCTACAAGGTCGTGATGGAATATTACATGAATGGAGTCTTTATGGTCCGTAAGATTTGTTTGGTTGTAATGGCATATTTGGCATTGATTTACTTTATATAGCGTTGGTTTTAATGTTGAAGGAGTTTTACTGATCACAATGTATCCCTTAACTTTAGAGAGGAGTTTGAGGCTTTTATATTCTTTTGGTTACACCAAATGTTTATATTTATACTGTGTTTTGTGTTTTTTTGAAGTGTTTGAGATGTTGTAATTATAATATTTAATATGGTCTCTTATATTTCTTAAATTTGTAGTTATGTATTTGAAAGTTGTGCGTTTTATTTTTTCCTATTATTTATAGAAATATTTGATTTTTTTTGGATTTAAATTTTATAAAATTGAAAATGAAAATTAATTGTGAAAATAAAATTGTCAATCATATATATAACTTGTTTATATATATATATATATATATATATATATATATATATATATATATATATATATATATATAACATGTTTGAAGAAAACTAAGTTAAATTTATTTTTTTTTCAACCATTTTAGTATCTAAATAGCATGGAACCAGGCTATGTAACCTGCCCAATAAGAAAACTCTTTCAGAACTTTTTCATATATTGAAAGCTCATTTTTTTTGTTACATGAATAAATTCTACCCGAAAGCATTTGAAAATATATATTTTATATACCTCGTTGCTATGCACATGGGTTGAGCATGGTACAAAGTTGGTATGAGAGGAATTTTGCAAATATAAAAACCTTTCATAGACCAGTTGGAATATCACTATTGTCATGAATTTTATAAAGGGTTTACTATGGAAAATAGTTGAAAGTTTCCATTCAATAAAGGGTTCACCTAACTCACAAATTTATTCTTATTGTGTGTAGGAATCAATTCATTGTTTGGGTTTTCCAATTTAATTAAACTAAAGGTAATTTAATACTCATGAATGTCAATGAAAGTATTTAGACATATTAATAAGATGGAAATGGTTAAGAAAATAAAATGAATAATATTATTACCATTATAGATAATAATAATTTAAATATAATTTAATGGTTAGAAAGTCCATAATATTAATATTAAATCAGATAATTATAGTTTTGTATTTATAGATTTATATGTATATTTATGAAAAATAAAAATAAAACTCTAAACTCTAAACATAAAAGCAATCTCCAATATGAATGCCATTCTTATACACAAATTTGTTTTTAGCATAGTATTCAAAACCCAGTTCACCTTTCATATTTGAACGGGTCAAATCTAGATTGGTAAGATCTGAATAATACATGAAATAACTAGTTTCTAATGAAAAAAACTATTTTTAATATTTAAATCTATTATTGCAAATCAATTGAGACAAAATATGCAATTTTTTCTCATCTATATACCATGTGAAGTCCAATATATCAAATTGACAGGGATTATAATATATATAAGCAATAAAATACATAATCAATGAGGCTCTAAATGGCCTCTAGAGTCCAAAAACAATGCTACAAGCTATGGGGCCACTGATCTACTACAATTCTACATATCATTGATCAACATGATCACTCCTCATCATAATCAAACTCCTCACAATTACTATACAAGGGATCATCAACATGAGCTACATAAATAATCTTGGGTCAGAGTTTGAGGGCTCCTAAAACTCCTCAACAACCGTAGTAGTAGTGGTAGTAGTAGCAACAAAAATAGACAACAAAATTGCAAATCACTGATCAACATGATCACTCATGAAACTCATCATTGATTCAACTATGATATAAATGGGGTCATCAAAAAGATATACTTAAATATCTTCTAACTCAAAGTCTTCAAACTTGGATTGTTGAACCTTATAATCTGATAGAAATATAATTGCCCAAATTTGAGGTTTAACTCTTTGTTGCTTGATGACATTGTTTGATAGGAAATTTATTGATAATTAATGTTCATCCAGAGGGAGGCCACCATATTTTTGGTGGTATCCCATTCAAATATTTGGTACTATGATTTTGCAACACTCATGTCCAAAAGAAAGGCATGAAATTGATCCCTATTCAAATTCCCACTTGAAAACTATGTTGTTTGGTATTCATGTGCTAGTACCATATACATAATTACAAATTTCATTGGTGTTTCATTCATAACTAAAATAGTTACCTTGACTCAACTTTAGGCACTTGAAAATTTATACCCATAATTTATGTAGTTACCTAGACTTGTATAGGCATTTGTGGTTCTATTCTACATTAAAATGATAGAAGTATGTTTGGTCTGATTTTATAAAGGTCTTGGTTTGGGTTTAAAGAATTTTCTTGGAGGTTTGGGTTTAAGGGCATTTCTTGGAGGCGAACTAATTTTGCAAAGAATTGTTTTGGGTTCAAGGACTTTTCCTGGAGGACATTTCTTGGAGATGGTTTGATTTTTCAAAAAATTGTTTTGGGTTTAAGGAATTTTCTTGAACGTACATTAAAAGGACATTTCTTGGAGGTATGTGATACATTTTTTTGGATGTTTTTTGTTCATTTTTTTTTTAAGTATGGATTTGTGCTTAATTTCGAATTCCTGGAGACGATCTGATTTTGCAAAGAATTGTTTTGGGTTTAAAGACTTTTCTTGGAGGCGGCCTGATTTTGCAAAGAATTGTTTTGGGTTTAAGGAATTTTCTTGGACGTACATTCAAAGGACATTTCTTGGAGGTATGTAATACATTTTTTTGGATGTTTTTTGTGCTTCATTTTTTTTAAAAGTATGGAGTTGGGCTTAATTTCGAAAAGACATTTTCTGGAAGTATTTTTTAAAGTGATGTTTTTTTTTTAAGTTGCAGGCATTTTTTGAAGTGACATTTTTTTAGAGTACGTGTTTTGAGTTGAAGTAAATATTTTGAGTTTCGTTTCATTTTTATAAGACATTTTTTTCTCGAATTTTTTAAAGTAATTGTTTTGGATTGGAGTATGTATTTTTTGCAAAAAATTTAAAAGGAACTTTTTTTTTTAATTAAATCTTTTGTGATGCTTTTTCTAATTGAGTTATTGTCTAATTTTTTGAAGGAAATTTTTTGAACTTCATACTCTATTATCATGGGAAATCGAAGGACTTGTTCAAGAATATATGATCGAAAAAGAGACCCTGAGGAACGTAGAGAAGAGACGAGACAATCTCGCAAAAGAAAGGTAGAAGCCCTCTCAAATATTGAAGGGGAAAATCAACCCCAAGCAGAAATTGAAGAAGGTATGTAAATGTAAACATTATGATCTATTGATATATTTAAAATTTTCCTAGTGTAAAATGTGAAGCTTAATTTTTATTTGATGAGCTAATTTGAATTTAAATATTTTGTTTAATGTAAACAGACAGAGATATTCCTAAAAACATTGATGATGAGATACAGAATTTTGAAAGAGAAAGTGAAAGAGATATTGAACCAATGATTGAAGATCATGAAAATATTGAAAGAAATTCAAATGAAGAAATTGAATCATAAGGTATGTACACACACACACACACACATATATTGAACACATGCACGTATTATTGAAATTATACATATATTTATTAATTTAGTTATTTATTGTTCATATATAAACTTATTATGTACTATTTTTTCGAATATGTACAAATGAAATTAGTGTCGATGATGAGATGTTAGAAAATTTTCACACTCACACATATGGAAATAAAAAACCCTGACCATGTTATACGATATCGTGTTAACTGCATTTTTTAAAAGTATTTCTTAAATGAGTGGGTGACAGTTCAAGCTCAAATGTTGAAAGGTCTCCTATCATTAAGGAAATTAAAAGAAGCTACGACACTACTGGGTATTCGAAAATCAACCAAAGATAAAAAAATGAAGGAAGATGTGACACAAAATATAAGTAGTGCTATAAATTCAATTAAGAGATCTAGAGAGAAAAATGTTTCAATTATACATAGAGGAATACATATGGCAATGGTTTCATCAAGTACTAAAGAGAATCGTTTGGTAACATCTATGGCACGAGCATTAGGAACGTCACAAAAAACTTTGCACAAACATCGGAAATTTTGGCTACAAGTAGATGTAAATGATGAACTCGCTTATTGGAGAGCTATTTGTAGGCAACCATACAAATATAGACCTAGAGAAAATGTTAAAAAAATAATATATGAATATTGGAAGAACAATTCAAGTGCTTCGCCAACTGCAAGGCATATGATGCGAAGAAGAATAACACGAAATCAGTACGAAGAACATGAAAAATGTTTCTTGGAAACCACTCAAATAGAGTTATTCAACAAGTTCAAAGAAGAGAATTTTCAAATTCATGTTTCAATCAGTGCTTTTGTTCAATAAAAACCATGGTATGTAAAACCTATCACCGCATGCGACACTTGTTGTTGTCGTTATCATGTGAAATTTGAGTTATATTATGACACATTCCTTGATTTGGTAGAACATTATGGAAGGATTCACCTCCTCCTTCCACTATCCGTGATTTCATATCTCAAATTCTATGTGAAAGAGAAAGCGACGAACTATTTTACAAAAAGAAATGTGTTGGTGGTAAAAAATGTGATGATTGTGGAAATTTGACTAGATTTCAAAACAAATATCGTACTGATATAAATGATCAATCATTTTCCAACATGAAAGTGAAATGGAAGAGATATGAATATATCGATACATTGATTCAAGGTGCAAAGAGTGCTAAAAGAATTGAATTACTAGATGACGAAATTTTTGTGATAGAATTTTAGAGAAAGTTTGAGGCAGAAATTTACAAATACACCAAGCATTCCCATAGAGCTCGATGGCAAGAATTGCAATTCAAAAAATCTTGTGAATTTTTTCCATCAGGGACCATTTTGTCAGTGATTGATTTTGCAGAAAACTACACATTTGTTCCACAAAAAGAAATTCAGAGTGAATACTATCATTCTGACCAATTCTCCATGCTCGTCCATATTCTATATAGACATGTTGAACAAAATGTCGATCATATAGAAATCACGAGTGAAAATTGACATATCATTAAAGAATATCACTTTTATATCAGTAAGGTCGTACACATGATACATGTTTTGTACAACATTGTTTTGGAAGAATTTATGATTCATTGAAAGATCGTGGAATAACATTCAATGAACATTGGATATGGTTATATGGATGCACAGGTCAATTCAAATCTGCACGATCATTCTTTTGGCTGTTTTGTCTTCATAAGAAAACCTGCATTAAACATTGTTGGAATTTCTTTGAGACTGGCCATGGAAAAGGAGAACATGATGGTGCAGGAGCATGCATAAAACGAGCACTTCGAAGATATCAAATGAACCCCTCTGCAAGCTGACTTGTGAACGCTAAAGAATTTTTTCAATGGTGCATCGCTGCTCTAAGCCATGAGACTAACCCATCAAGGGAAGTGTGAAGGTACATTCAATTTAATTTTTATTGGAAATCTAATTTTAAACATTGTACATTTACCGTGCAATGATTATCTTTAATTGTATTTTGATATCATATTTACAAATTCTTCTTTTAATTTTCTATATAAAGGTTTTTTTGGCATATTGGGATCGAAGACGTAGATATATCAATTGGAAATGATGTTGAAACAATAAAAGGGACACGAAAACTGCATTCAATTAAAACAAAGCCGTCCAGAAATGTGTTTGCATTGGATAAAAGAAAATATTCTTGGTTTTTTTATGTTTGCATAGACAACACAAAATCCAATGACGTTTGTGAAAACAAAATGTATGTAAAAGATCATAAACATACAGATCTAAATACAAAGGGGAAAATTTTTGTTGCAATGTTTGAAGAAATGCAATCAGAGGAAACTACAATATCATCCGATGGTGATCGAGTTTCTGATCTTGTTAGAGAAGGTAACATTTGAATTGCTTTCTAATGATTTAAAGATCTAGAAATAAATTTAAATATGTATAATTTTGTTAAGTTTGTTTTATTGTGTAAGAGATGTTTTTGTTGTAATTGCACCTATTGACAACAATGAAAATGCTAATATTATTTGATGCGTTGTACTGAACGAAAAATGAAATTATTAGAAAACTATAATGATCACGGATTTCAATATGACAGAGGATCTATTATACTGAAAGGTTATTTTTTCAAACAAACTAATCAAAGTGGGGACTTTGTTTACTTTGAAGAATATGAACCTGATTCCATAAGTTGTCAATATAGTCACTTGGTGTGTGCAGCATGCATAAAGTTGATAGAGGTTCAATCAAAGAAAAAAACGAAAATTAAGAAATGGAAAATGCCAAAATCCTATCATGAACAGATTATTGAAGATGGCATTCCATTGGAATTTTTTTGATTGAATTTCCCAAAAATTTATTCTCTTTGGATTAAATATGTTTTAGAACTTCCAGTACTCAACTAAAAATTGAGCTGCTTATGTTATTTGTGCAAGTGTTTGCACATGTACAAATTGTTTTGGTACATGCACGTGCTCTAGTATCAACTGAAAGTAGCTTTTCTATACATGTGCATTGATGAAAAATGTTACATGTATTGGATATATATATGTGTGTGTGTGTGTGTTCTAGAATGCAATTAACTAGAACTAGTTTTTCTATGTGCATTGATGAAAAACTAGTTGGATTTTCTTGTAAAAAGTATCCACAATGTAAATAAATCATCCGCAGTATAGTTTTGTACGAAGATTCCTTTTAGACAAGAGACTCGGAGCACTTCTCCGACTTTTGGTGGGATTTGACCCACATCTTTATTCCTGATTGAAAATCTAGTACAAAATTTGTTTATCCAATGGTCGGATATGTTCAATATGCATTGATGAAAAATGTTACTTACATATTGGATATATATGTTCTAGAATGAAATTAATTGTTCAAGTAGTTTTACTATGTGCATTGATAAAAAATGATTTAAATGTACTCAATATATATGTTCTAGAATGCAATTTTAACCAAAAGTAGTTTTTCTATGTGCATTGATGAAAAATCGTATTGGATATATACACGAACTAAATGTGCCCAATTTTTCTTGTGAGCTTTTCTGGTAAAAATTATTCGTGCAATATAAATAAATCATCCACGGTATAGTTTTGTACAAAGATTCCTTTCAGACAAGAGACTCGGAGCACTTCTCTGACTTTTGGTGGGATTTGACCCACATCTCTATTCCTAATTGAAAATCTAGTACAAAATTTGTCTGTCCAATGGTCGGATATGTTCTATGTTCTAAAAGTAAATTAACTGAATGTCATCAATTTACCAAATTATAAATCAACAAGGCTACCTATTTGAGTGCATTAATGACATTGACCCAAATTCAACAAAAATATATGTATTTCTTATATTTCCAATCAAAATTAAAGGGATAATTTACATATATCTACTTCTTTAAACTCTTTTTTCAATTAGAGCTCAATTGATACATGGTTAGTTGCATTGAAAAGCTATGTTCTTCCTATTATAAATTTTTTCACTCAAACACGAATATGTAGAGATAAAAAGCAATCTTAAGATTCCAAATGTACTTCAACCATCCAAAACTTGAGTTTTAAAAACTTTTTGATTAAATCAAAACAATACAAGTCACATAGGAATCTTCTATCTAAGCCAAATGTAGATTGAAATCATCCAAAACTTAGATCAAAACATTTAACATTATATCAAAACATTTAACATTTAACATTAAATCAAAATTAAAGGGATTTACATATAACTACTTCTTTACTCTTTTTTATTAAATCAAAACAATACTTTACATGGGAGTCTTCCATCTAGGCCAAATGTAGATTGAAACCATCCAAAAATTAAATCAAAACATTTAACATGTTATATCTTGAAACATTTAACATTTAACATTAAATCAAAATTAAAGGGATTTACATATAACTACTTTAATCTTTTTTAATATATCAAAAAAATACTTCAAATAGGAGTATCTTCCATCTAGGCCAAATGTAGATTGAAACCATCCAAAACTTAGATCAAAACATTTAACATTTAACATTAAATCAAAATTAAATGGATTTATATATACAACTACTTGTTTACTCTTTTTGATTTAATCAAAACAATACTTCACATGGGAGTCTTCCATCTACGCCAGATGTAGATTGAAACCATCCAAAACTTAGATAAAAACATTTAACATTATATCAAAACATTTAAAATTTAACATTAAATAAAAATTAAAGGATTTACATATATATAACTGTAATGAACATAATGTACATAGCGAGACCCATTTCCTGGGTTGCCTAACTAGCCAACACCAGAGGGGGTCTAAATCAAAAAAATAGAAAAGGGGCTACCCGTAACCGGGAAAAAGCTAAAGAGGACTTGACATCAGGCTAGCTATCGATGTGTGTAGGAGGATTCTCCTCAAAAATTGGACAATTGTAGTCCTCCGGATCATCATCTAGTCCCTTGGAGTGCTGGGAGGAGTTGTCGCTGCTTGCGCCATTGCTGCTAGAGCTCGTCAAGCTGGATTTGACTGGAAGAGCTGTCGACTTCCTGGTGTCTTGGGGCTGATGGTTTGGGATGGTGGACTTTCTCCCCCGCTTCCTAGAACTAGAAGCACCTTCATCTTGCGTCTCCTCCTGAAAAGAGATGGAAATGGTCGTCATAATTCGTGGTCTGACCATAGCGCTGGTGAAGTGAAATTGTGCTTCATTTCTTGCTAGAGGAGGGTGGCTACCTGTGTCATGGATGGAAAGAGGAGGGTGAGAGCCAGCACTCCTGCCCCCTCCATCTCTACCCCCACCTCCCCTTCTGCAATGCATCTGTTTTCTACGCATGGGGTCTTCCATAGGCCAAATGTAGATTGAAACCATCAAAAACTTAGATCAAAACATTTAAAACATTTAACATTAAATAAAAATTAAAGGGATTTACATTTAAAACATTTGACATTAAATCAAAATTAAATGGATTTACATTAAATGTAGATTAAAATGGTATCCAAAACTTAGTTTTAAAAACTTTTTGATTATATCGCAACATTACTTCACATGATTAATGTACTTCAACCATCCAAAACTTGGGTTTTAAAAACTTTTTGATTATATCACAACATTACTTGACATGCCATCCAATTGTAGTTCAACTATCCAATAAAAACATTTAATATTATATCACATGTGCCAAATGTAGATTGAAATAATCCAAAACTTAAATTTTAAAAACTTTTTGATTATATATCGTGAAACATTACTTCACATGCCATTCCAATTATAGTTCAACTATCCAATAGAAACATTTAACATTATACCACATGTGCCAAATGTAGATTGAAACCATCCAAAACTTAAGTTTTAAAATTTTTTTGATTATATATCGTGCAACATTAAAACATTAAGCATTTAAAACATTAAATATCACATGTGAAATGTAGATTGAAACCATCCAAAACTTGAGTTTTAAAAACTTTTTGATTATATCATACATAACATTACTTCACATGCCATGCCAATTATAGTTCGACTATCCAATAAAAACATTTAACATTATATCACATGCCAAATGTAGATTGAAACCATCCAAAACTTAACTTTTAATTTAAAAAAAAATTATAGATCACAACATTACTTCACATGCCAAATGTACTTCAAGCATCCAAAACTTAAATTTTAAAAACAAAACAAATTATAACACATCATTACATAACATGCGAAATGTAGTTCAGATGACAACATTAATTTATAGATGACAACATTACTAGTAGTTCAATTATCCAAAACTTAAAAGTTTTAAAAACCAAACAAATTATATAACAACATTACTTCACATTCACATGCCAAAAATACTAAAACCATCCAAAAAATAAATTTTTGGAACAAAACAAATTATATTAACACTATAATAAAATATGTCCAAAAATTGTAGATCTCACAAGTATCAAACTGTATCAAGTTACATATATATATGACAATGCATCTAGATAATATATAAAAAATAAAATTTAAGACTATCTAAATCTTGAAATCAAATCTACAAATCATGTCCATCAAATAGAGATGGATCTAGCGTCTTTCCTATCAGGGTCTCAATCCACGCACTATCATGTGAAGCATGGGAAACCTACATACACAATGCACATGTACTTGAACATTAAAATTTGATGTTTTAAAAATGAGTGAGAATATATATAGAACTTCATGTAAAAAACAAAATATAACAAAAAAATCATGCAATACCTCATGAGGTTCCCTCTCCATTTGATCAACAAGTTCCACCCCCATAGGAACATATGCAACGGTAAAGTCTACAATATACATGTACAGTATATATATATTAAAAAATTTCAAATGGAAATGCACATCTACATCTATAAACTTATTTTCAATAATATTAAAAAAAAAAAGTTAGACAACTTGTTCAAAGGGTTGTGTGGATGTTCCTATCTCCGTTGCTAGAGTCCGTGAATTAAAGAAATCTTCTATAGGAACCTAAATTCAAAAATTTAAAATAACTCAATATATATATATATATATATATATATCAATTTTTAATGGAACTTTTTGAGGTGGAATATATATATATATATATATATATATATATATATATATATACATTTTAAAAGTGAAAAAATTTCCATACTTGTGGCTCATCTCCTAAGGAAGTAGCAGGTACATCTCCCAAGGAAGAAGAAGGTACCGCCATCCCAAAAACATCAGACGGAATCAGAACTTGTTAAAACATTTTATCATTATATATACATACATGTACATGTGTGCACAATTATTTATTTTAAAATATCACTTAAAAAACACTGACATTTGCCAACATATCTTGATGGTGAGACCTGTTGTTCCTTGAGAAACAATTCCTTGCTGTGTAAAGGAATCCGTGCACAAGACATTAAATATTATGTCACAAACAAGTGTATATTTGTCTTTGTTTATTAAACCTTCAAATATTAATAATATAATCTCCAAATATCAAACCCCTACAAGTTCTGCAATGCCATGTTCTCTTTATGTTGAATTGAATGAATGGAAGAAAAAGAAAGAAAAGGATTTTAATTTGATATGCTGCTTAAAACAAAATCTACCATTATAAAACCCTGAAGAAGTGAGCAAAAATAAAGTTAAAATAGAGGAGCGCCCATTAAGGATGTTTAACTCTTAGATACATAGATATCAAGAGACCTGCAACTCAAATCACTCTATTTTATTCATAGATATGGAAACGAAATGAAAACTGGAAAACTATTCAACATAGATAGAATGAAGGAAACTTGCAAAACTTTTCATTGATTCAATATTTTTCAATACAAAATTAGGCTTCAAGGTCCAAAACTCGGAACCTTTCTCTTTCTTCAAATTGTCTTTAAATACATTATGACAAAATAGTTTCCAGTAATGAAACTGATTCTAACTACTCTAACCAACTTTAACTGCCTAAAATATTAACTGTTATAGAGGTACATGCCTCGAAAAAGTCTTATTACATTTGCATAATCCTGAGAAATGACATAATGAGAATTTTTATAACTTCTAATCTAAAGGAACAACTGGTCCTGAAGTGGCTGCGGAGTCGACGGCTACTTTTGATTTATTCGTTGGGATCTTTTTTGCTGTGTCAATAGAGAAGATTTTGCATTTTTTCCAAAGTTCAATTTGAGTTGTAGGAGCATTCCTGTAGCTGAGGTATTCCAATCTAAATGCAACGGCCTGATTTTGAGTGAGCCTTTCTATGAAGAGTGCCTTTACCATCCATAGCAAATTGAAGTGCCTCTGTAAAAAGTTAAACACTGTCTCTCCCTTTAAAACTTGTGTCTTTTCGTGTCTTCTATCTGCTCTGCTCTTTTCCAGTGTTAATGCATCTTCATAAAACGTCCATGTCAAAATATTTCCATTTTCTGTCCAGCATGAAGGAAAACCTGTTCGGATCAATTTATCAAAAGTTATATCAAACTTTTTTACCGCCTCCTTAATTCTCAGTAACCTTTTCTCTGCAACTTTTCGTAGATCATTCTTAATTATCATTTTATTAACTTCTTCAGCATAAAAGTATCTGTCTTGTATCTGAATATCTTCTAACTCTTCATCTGATTTGGAATTGATAAAATTTAAAAACCTCCTAGCCCAATTTTCTCTTTTAATGACCGTTTGTTTTTCAGATGATATCTCCTCTTCATGGTCTGAGATGAGGCATTTCTCTGTAGCAATTATACTTAGGGAATCCCAATTTGACTTCATTTCAGATATAATTTCAGTCCAAATAATATCTTTAGCTCTTAAAAGTGAGATGTTACCTTTTAGCTTCTCCTTGAGCTCCTTAATTTCATCCTCAGCTTTTTGTAATTGCTGCTTATTTTCATTTGCTTTATCTTCCCATCCTCTCATAATTTTAATAGTTGTTTTCAAATCTAACTAAACTCACTTAAGATCACCTTCAGCTATCTTCAGTTCTGTGCTGAGTTGAACAATTTGGGTTTGAGGATCCGCATCTCTGTCACCTGTAGGAACAACAAAAGTGCAAGTATGGTTTTGAATTTGATTCTACAGAGATATAGCAGTCTGCTTCACTTTGGACAACTCTTCATATTTTTGTAACAATTGCAGATCTAACTCTTCCTTTTCTTTTTCCACCTCAGCTACTTCTGCGGGCATTGAGTGCTCTGTAGCTGGTAATTTTAGCTTTTTCCTCAATGAGGATATTTCTACTTCTGCGCTTTTCATGAATTTTTGAATTGCATCTTTATCATTTGGATCCACACCAACTTTCATAATGATCTTCTTCAACTCTTCATTTTGAGTTGTTAATGCCCTTGAATTAGCTTTCTCCATTTTTCATTGTCTGATGACCTTTGCAAGCATGTTTTTAGTCTTGACTGTTGTGGCATTAGTCTTGCTCAAATCATTTACAATCAACTGCCCCGTCTGCATATGAAGATTCATTTTGTCCCACAATGGGATCTTTTTAACATCCATGATTATGTTTACCTCATTAAAGCTGCTCGAAGACCCAAGGGACATTCCCTTTGGATGTGACAGAGCCATTCTAAATTGATCTTTTTCAATATCCATTATAGTCAATAATCTGGTCTGATTAGCAGCTGTGTGATGTTCTGCTTGCGCTTCTACATTGGCTTTTATTCTCTGATTTATTTCTTCAATTTCCGTGAATACTTGCTTGACTACCGGCATCCTTTCTGAGTAAAGTTCATGTCTTCTAGGAGAAGAGGTAACACTTGATTCTTCATTGATATGAAAGGTAAAACCAGGAGAATTGGGATAATGATCTTCTGCTAGTTTGGTTCTCTTTTCTTCTCTGGGTTCCTCATTATCTATTTCAATAACATCTTCTCTACTTCTTTTGCTTGCCCTTTCCATAATGGCAGGTGTTTGAATGCTGGTTTTTGAGGCACTTGTTTCACCTGGATTTGCCAGCTTCTCTATATCAGGCTTGCTTACATGGGAGAATGCAGCATACCCGTTCTCAACCCTTTTCTGAGAAATTATTCCATTCGGATCATAAGGCCATTTTTTTCCCAACAACAATTGTGTCCCTTCCAACATTTTTGAGACTTCATCAAAATCTTGTCTCGTGTTGACCACAAAAGGTCCCACACTCATAGGAAATTTGTACATCAAACCTTTCTTCATGGGAAGAAAGTGGACTTGGTCTACATTAAGACTTTGCCTTATGAATTCCAGGGCGAAAAGTCGCATGGGTACAAAATTTGGGAGCCTATAGGTCTCAATGCTAACTCCATACAGCCTTATCTCTGAGTATTCTTCGAATACAAACCAATATCCAAATTTGCAATTGGGTCCTATCTGTAGGAACTTCCGGGCTTTTGGTAGAAATCATGGAGGAAGAGTTCCATTCAAAATTTTATAAGCAATAGACATGAAATGATTAGCAAATTCAAATAGCCCTGCTTCATTCTCTTCTTTTCTAATCATGTCGGTCTAGAATAAAACTGATTGCTTATTTTTATTACTATCAACTATATTTAAACCCAAACTCATGAACTCTTCAACATTTTGATACAAAAATAAGTAAACAACCAATGATGGAAATCTGAAGAAACATGTTAGAGGAAAAGCTATCAATTGGGAATTTACTATTTCCTGCCAAAAAGACGGAATGTCAAGGACCACCCCTGGTTTCATCATCAGTGCAAACATCCCCAAGACTGATTTATCAATTTTTTGGTCATCGTCTTTCCCCAAAATCTCCATAATGCAGCTAAGAACTGGCCTATACTGAACATTGAACGCCTCCAAACTGAACTCTTCTCCTTCAAATTGAGTTTTTTCGGGATTTGATTTCAAAAATGACGTACAACGACTGAACTCTTTGTTTGAAAGGTCTTCAAAATACTGAACCAATGAATCTTCGGAGAATTGTAACGGAGACTTATCTTCTGGAAAGCACAATGCTTGGCGAATTAATTATGTTGATACCTGCAGGACATTTTCTCCCTGAGAATTCATGACGAAACATTTACCAGGGTACATTGATGAGACTAACCATGAGATGAACTCGGGGAAGAAGTGAGTTTTCAGAACACAGGCGGACAGCACACCAGAACTTTTCATAGCAGATAATACAGGGGATTTATCAGTGTTTAGGGTTAGTTGGTAATGCAATAAGGGATGATTGACGGACGACGCGGTATCTTGGACGTCCTTTTCACTATCCAGGAGGGGACTGAGGTTTGATGAACCAGACAAGGATATTCGTTTTTCCATGACTAACAGGAACTGAAAACAATTCGCGGGGTAACGGAAAATGCAAAGGTGGCAGGAACACGGTTCAAAAGGGGAAAAACAGTCACACATGGAAAAAACGGGACTAAAGAACTCTTTAATAAGCTACGGGAATCCGTAATACATGCCAACATGATGTGGACAAACCGTGGAGAGCGGATGATAGTTATTTTCCACTTCGCCTGATGACGTCACTGTGGGGGGTCCTGGAGTACGGCGGAAAAATTCAACCTATACCCCCCGTAATGAATCCAAGCCGTTGATCACGGCTCATCCAAGATTTGACTAGTCAACTACGGGGGGTCGGGATTTGATAAACAACGAGCTACTTCTCCCCCCGCAATAACTTATCCGAAAGCACTTTTCTGTGATCACCGCTTCCGCTCGGGAAGTTGCTCAGAGCTCAAGCTTGAAATCATATATATCAAAATAAATTTTTATGACTAATTTATGTACATCATTCTTTGTAAAAACATTGCATTTCTTTTTTTTATGCCAAAGTATAAAAATTTCATACTATAGCATATTTTTCGAATTTCCAGTTTTTTTGATTTTCGAAATAAAATATAAAAAAGGATATGCAGATAATGATCCACAACATATGGCTCCACCTGGGGATAGTGTTTTTACAACGAAACACTAAGAACCTGCAGATTAGTGCCTTCACCTCGGGCATGGAGTCACACATTGCTTGATGGAAATGTACACTGATCACACCGGATATATACAATGATGAACAAACAACTGCTTAATGCCGAAAATAATACTTGAGATATTTCCCATTCACAGGTATATCCAGCACTTCTCCTTCAAGATTTTCCAGCATGAAATTATTATTTCCTCTGACTTCATTAATTTTGAATGGGCCATACTACAAGGGATCAAATTTGTCGTGTTTCCCTTTGTCTTCCCTTCGTGTATCCCATCTCAATACTAAGTCTCCCTTCTGAAACATGATTTCTTTTTCTTTCCTGTCAAATATTGCCTTCATATTCTGCTGATAAGTGAGCAAGTTGTCCCGAACTTGATTTCTGTTTTCACTTAGCTCCATCACATTGTTCATTCTTCTGATCATGGCATTCGGTTCTGCTTGAGCATCTTGGAGGAAAGAAATCACAGGTTTTACAAACTGTGTGGGAAACAATGCTTGAGTGCCATATACGAGCTCATAAGGAGACTTTCCAGTAGACCTCCTAGTGGTCATCCTTGTTGCCCATAGAGAAAAAACTAACTTTGTATCCCAATTCTTCTGATTTTCACTGATTGTCTTCTTCAAAAATTTTACCAATGTTTTGTTGGAAGATTCCGCCAATCCATTTCCCTATGGATGATAAGCTGTAGAATGAGACAATATCACACTATAAGTCTGACAAAAATTAATAAATCTGAGTGAGCTGAAAACTTGGGCATTATCTATCACAATCTTCATTGGACATCCAAACCTGCTAAAGATATTCTCCTCTAGAAACTTCATAACAACCAAATCATTTTCCTTCCTGGTGGGGATTGCCTCCACCCACTTTGTAAAGTAGTCTGTAGCAGTAAGTATCCACTTAAATTTCCCACTGGATGGTGGATTAATTTTCCCAATGAAATCCAATCCCCATTGTCTAAAAGGTTCTTCAACAAAAATAGGGAGAAGAGGTAATGGAGCTAGCTTTTTCTTTTCTGCAAATAATTGGCATTTCTGACAACTTTTGACTGTTTTATAAACATCAGCAAACAGAGATGGCCAATAGAAACCTGATTTGAATATTTTATGAGCAGTTACCTTCCAGCTGTACTGACCTCCGCACAAGCATTCATGATATTCTTTGATCACTTATGAAATTTCTTCCTCTGTCAGACATAACAACAACACACCAGTAAGGTCCTTCCAATATAATTTTGCTTCAATTATGACATAAGACTGAGCCTTAAGTTTTAAAGCTCTGTATTTAGCTCTATTTATTGAAGGGGGACAAGAAAGAAAGCATAAATAATGGAAAATATCCTTATACCAATCTGAGCAGAGAAATTTATACTTAATTGCTGTCTTTGACTGATTATCACCTGTTTCTCCATCGAATTCCTCTACAGGGGCCAACAAATTGATTCCCAATGCTTGGAAATTGGACTCTATTAATAATTTGGCCAATCCCAATCCTTTAACCAATTTGGTTGGTTTTACATCCAAGTCATATTCTTGGATTTTAGCGATCCATTTTCCCCTTTTACCTTCCACATCACTCTGTACTAGTACATCTTTTACAGCTGAATTGGGAACGTATGCTAAGATTTGAGAATGAAGGATATAAGTTCTGAAAGCTTTCAGTGCTTTCACCAAAGCGTATACTTGTTTCTCCAATATATTATATTTTAATTCTGCATCTCGGAAAACTTTACTAAAATATGCTACATGATGTTCATGCTTTTCTTCATTTCTCTGTAATAACACAACAGCAATTGTTGAAGGAGATGCAAATGAGAAAATTTGAAATGGCTTCAAATAATCTGGACTAATGAGAACAGGGGCTTCCTTTAAAGCTTATTTAATCCTTTGAAAAGACTCTCTGGCTTCTTTGTCCCACTTCACTTCGGCATCTTTTTTCAACATGTCCGTTATCTTCTTGACGATTTCTGCGTAATTGGGAACGAATCTTCGTAGAAAATTAATTTTTCCAAGAAATCTCTGAATATCTTTTTTGCTTCAGGGCAGTGGGATAGACTGTATTGCTTCAACTCTTGCTGGATCAATCTTCACACCTTGCTTTGAAACAATATGGCCCAACAGTTTGCCTTCTTCCAGGGAAAACATAGATTTTTTAGGATTCAACGACAATCCATACTTTCTACACTTCAGGAAAGCTTTCTGCAAATGTTGCAGGTGTTCTTCATCAAAATTTGAAAAAATTGTGACATCATCCAGATAAATAACTACAAACTGATCCCCAAAAAATGCAATATCCATCGCTCTTTGGAATGTAGCTCCTACATTCATTAGGCCAAAACGCATCCTGGCGTACATGAATGTTCCCCAGGGTGTAGTGAAAGCAGTTTTCTTTTGATCTTCCTTCTCCACAGCAACCTGATTATACCCTAAAAAACCATCCACCATAGATAATCTATAAGCCCCAGTGACTTTTTGTAAGACAAAATCCATTTTCGGCAAAGGATAATTATCCTTCAATGAAGCCCTGTTCAAGTTCCTGAAATCTACGCACTGTCTTATCTCTCCATTTTTCTTTCGGACTAGTACAAGATTGGAAACCCAATCTGAATATCTTAGGGGAACAATTATTTTGGCCTGCAGCAATTTCCTCACCTCCTTTTCAATCGGAGCCAACAATAATGGATTGATTTGTCGGAGCTTCTGTTTATGCGGCTTAACTCCATCTTTCAGTGGGATTTTATACTGTATGATACCCTTATCATATGTTTTCAAATCGTCATAGGACCAAGAAAATACATCTTTGAATTGTCTAAACAGATCTATGTACCATTCTTTGTAGTCCTTCGGGATTCCTTTGAACAATTTGATCATTTTAGGCTCCTGTTGAGTCCCTAAATTTCAATCTTCCACCTGCTCATCTTGGTTTTCTTTATTCTGATTTATTGCAACGTCGTTTGCATCAAACATTCTTTCAAGAGTCACTAAGCCTCTTGGCAAAGCATTGTCTTTCAACTGAATGATTTCCTGACCACCAATCTTATTTTTAAGAGTCTTACCAGCCAATTCATCTTCATCAGTTTCCAAATCAATCTGATGATCTTCAAAATCTTCAATCATCAACAGAAATTGCTTAATCTGTTCATCATCCTCAAAGACCTGCTAGTGTTTAATATTTTTAGGAATTGAAGGCCTATGTCTCATCTCAATTTCATACGTTAGTCTCGGAATGATCGGAGGCTTGAACGTACTGGCTGCAACTGCCAAATAATCAGCCATTCTATTCTCTTCCCTGGGAACAAACTGTAAGTTGAAGGCTTCAAAGTAATTTTCAATCAAATCCCAGACTTCATTGCGATATGCTCTTAACAGAGGATGTTTAGTTTGACATAAATTCTTAATTTGTCTTATAATTAATTCAGAATCCCCAAACATAGTCATGGACTGAATTCCCATTTGCTTAGCTGTCTGCAAACTAATAATTAATGCTTCATATTTTGCAACATTATTAGTGGACTCAAACTCCAATTTGAAAGAAAAAGGCACAAGGTTACCTTCAGGAGAAACAAAAATGAAACCAGCTCCAGTACCTTCCTTGGAAAACGCACCATCGAAATAACACTTCCATAGCTTGTTCGAATGCAGCTCCTTATGTACAATTTCTGAAGGAAGCTGCCCTTGCGATTCTTCAGAAAATTCTGCATCTTCATGCAGCATGAAGCAAGAGAGGTCATCCTTCTCTTGGCCATAAATTGGTGAATTACCTGCATCTTTCTTGGTAGTAGTTTTTTGAAATCTAGTCTCTCTATATAACCTCCTTTCTTCACCATTGAAAACGGGAATGATAGCATATGTAAAATCTAGCTTCAAAACTCCTCCAAGCTTTGCCCCCCATGATCTAGATAGCAACATACCAAACTTGGCAGGAATATCTGCCACTACAACATCCATCATAATGCTTTTGGCTGGGATTTGAGCCAATGTAACAACCATATCCTTAATCAGACCCACACACTTTACTCTTTTTGAGTCAAATGAATAAAGATCTCGATATGGCTTAGTGATTTGCAAATTCAACTCTTTCATCACACACAATGGCATCAGATTGTGGGACGCACCAGAATCTAGCATGCAGTTATGTAGAACAAAATCATGTAACAGAAGTGATATATAAAAAAGAGGGACAGAAGAATCTACCTCTTCAACATGAGGTCCAAATGTAACCACTGGTTTCTCTTCCTGCAGATTTACTATATCACCTACCTCATCAGACTGAGATAAATTGATAAACTCGGCAATATCTTTCTTATAGCCAGGTGTTTTCATTAACTCAAGAATAGGTACTTGAATCTTCACTTTCTCCAACTCTTTCGACAAACTGAAAGTTTGATTTGATTTTGTCAACTTTTTAGGTTCTTCTTGATCTTTCTTGGAATTTGAGTTTTGATTAGAAACAGTAACCACTTTCTCCAAAATATTAGAATCTCTAACTTTTGTTTGAGAAGCTTCTGCTTGCTGCTTTTCCTTCTCTTTTTCTTCGTTCATGGGCTTTTTCCGCTTATCTTTTTTCTTAGTTTTATCTTTCTGGAATGGATTTGCCATTGGAGCAGGTGCTGCTTCTGATTCTTTTTCTTCATTGTCTTGAGTCCTTAGTCTCTTCCTTGACCTCAAATCGTACTTTTTATGCAACTCGGATTGCATGAAGTCTGTGAACTGTCTGCAGTAATCATCCATCTCTTCTTGATCAAATGAAAGATCATTTTCTTCCACTTCTTCTTCCTCAGCTTCTTCTTCTGTTTCATCATCTTCCATATACACAGCAGAAATTCGAGCATCATCCTCTCTCTCATAATCATCATCTGCTGAACGGGACGGGGCTGCCTCTATGTACAAAGGTGCTTGCACCTGATCTTGATCTTTTTTTTCTCTTTGTAGAATCTACAGGGGCTGTTTTTTAAATTGGGGATTAAAAACCCCTCTATTCTGTCTTGCGGGCTTACTATCTATTTCCAACTTTACCAATTTATTTGACAGTTTTTTTATGACCTTAGTCATATTGTCAATTCTCTGATCTTGAGCTGAGGCTTCTTCTTTGGCCTTTCCTTTATCTGAAACTTTACCAGCAGCGGACATATTAGCCTTAATCTCCAGAGCATCAGTTTGAATCTGCTCTAACGTAGGGGACCTTCTTTCCCTCAATGTGAAACTGAATTCTGGTTCAAATTCACTAGCAAAAATGACCCTAGCTCCAATAGGAGGAGGCTTCATCTCTGCAGGCAAACTATTATACAATTTGTTAAATATCTTCACAAAATCACTCATATTTTCATCAAATTTCTTCTTGATTGCATTAAATTCTGTCAAAGAATAGTCGTGGTCCCTCTTTTCGCCCCACCTTTCAATGAAACGTCTTTCTAGGGCATCCCAATCGTTAATGGAACCATTAGGTAATCCTTTGAACCATTTCCTTACCTCTCCACTTAGAGACTGAACAAAGAGTCTCATAACAACATCTAAATGTTCAACATTTAATTCTCTGCAAATGTGCAAAACAGGGGCAAGTGCTGTTCTGCGGTTATTTCGTCTTCACCAGTAAATCTAGGGAGCAACTTGAGGTACTCCTGAGGTATATCATGCAATGGTTGGGATATATTTAATGGTGCATATCTATTCATCAAGAAAGCAGGGGCTGCAGGGACTGCCATATTTACGCCCGGGTTAACTGCTCCTTGAGCGGGGGTAAAATGAATACCAGTTGTAGGTAGGGATGAATGAGGTGAAACAACTGATATAGGAGTTGGAGTATGAATGATTGCAAAAGAGCTGGCAGCTATATGGGGCTGAGTTTCTATAAAAGGAAAAGACACAACCTCCAAATATTGCTCTTCTAATGTGGGTTCTTGAAAACAAACGGGTGATGGTGATGATTCTTCTTCCGAGAAAATGAGTTTCTTGGAAGCTTTCTTGGATGAGAAAATGTGTGAACTGCTGCCTGGTGCGAGCAGTGTAGTTTCAGGTGTATCTAATATTTTTGGTTTCTGGCCCTTCTTTGAAACAAGCTTCTCAGGATCAAACAAAACATGAACTTTTTTCTGAGAGGTATCTGACCTCGTGTGAGGTTTCTTGGGAGTCAGAGCTATTTTCAAACAAACACAACGTACTATTTCCTCCTCTATGAACAACCAGAGGAAATGTAAAACAAAACCCAGGGAAAATTTTCGAATCTTCGGTCCCCGACAACGACGCCAATTAATGTTGTTCCTTGAGAAACAATTCCTTGCTGTGTAAAGGAATCCGTGCTCAAGACATTAAAGATTATGTCACAAACAAGTGTATATCTGTCTCTGTTTATTAAACCTTCAAATATTAATAATATAATCTCCAAATATCAAACCCCTACAAGTTCTGCAATGCCATGTTCTCTTTATGCTGAAGTGAATGAATGGAAGAAAAAGAAAGAAAAGGATTTTAATTTTATATGCTGCTTAAAACAGAATCTACCATTATAAAACCCTGAAGAAGTGAGCAAAAATAAAGTTAAAATAGAGGAGCGCCCATTAAGGATGTTTAACTCTTAGATACACAGATATCAAGAGACCTACAACTCAAATCACTCTATTTTATTCATAGATATGGAAATGAAATGAAAACTGGAAAACTATTCAACATAGATAGAATGAAGGAAACTTGCAAAACTTGTCATTGATTCAATATTTTTCAGTACAAAATTAGGCTTCAAGGTCCAAAACTCGGAACCTTTCCCTTTCTTCAAATTGTCTTTAAATACATTATGACAAAACAGTTTCCAGTAATGAAACTAATTCTAACTACTCTAACCAACTTTAACTGCCTAAAATGTTAACTGTTATAGAGGTACATGCCTCGAAAAAGTCTTATTACATTTGCATAATCCTAAGAAATGACATAAAGAGAATTTTTATAACTTCTAATCTAAAGGAACAACTGGTCCTAAAGTGGCTGCGGAATCGACGGCTACTTTTGATTTATCCGTTGTTATCTTTTTTGCTGTGTCAACGGAGAATATTTTGCATTTTTTCCAAAGTTCACTTTGAGTTGTAGGAGCATTCCTGTAGCTGAGGTATTTCAATCTAAATGCAACTGCCTGATTGTGAGTGAGTCTTTCTATGAAGAGTGCCTTTACCATCCATAGCAAATTGAAGTGCCTCTGTAAAAAGTTAAACACTGTCTCTCCCTTTAAAACTTGTGTCTTTTCGTGTCTGCTATCTGCTCTGCTCTTCGCCAATGTTAATGCATCTTCATAAAACTTCCATGTCAAAATATTTCCCTTTTCTGTCCAGCATGAAGGAAAACCTGTTCAGATCAATTTATCAAAAGTGATATCAAACTTCTTTACCACCTCCTTAATTCTCAGTAACCTTTTCTCTGCAACTTTCCGTATATCATTCTTAATTATCATTTTATTAACTTCTTCAGCATAAAAGTATTTGTCTTGTATCTGAATATCTTCTAACTCTTCATCTGACTTGGAATTGATAAAATTTAAAAAACCTCCTAGCCCAATTTGCTCTTTTAATGATCGTTTGTTTTTCAGATGATATCTCCTCTTCATGGTCTGAGATGAGGCGTTTCTCTGTAGAAATTATACTTAGGGAATCCCAGTTTGACTTCATTTCAGATATAATTTCAGTCCAAATAATATCTTTAGCTCTTAAAAGTGAGATGTTACCTTTTAGCTTCTCCTTAATTTCATCCTCAGCTTTTTGTAATTGCTGCTTATTTTCATTTGCTTTATCTTCCCATCCTCTCATAATCTTAATAGTTGTTTCCAAATCTAACTGAACCCGCTTAAGATCACCTTCAGCTATCTTCAGTTCTGTTCTGAGTTGAACAATTTGGGTTTGAGGATCCGCATCTCTGTCACCTGTAGGAACAACAAAAGTGCAAGTATGGTTTTGAATTTGATTCTACAGAGATATAGAAGTCTGCTTCACTTTGGACAACTCTTCATCTTTTTGTAACAATTGCAGACGTAACTCTTCCTTTTCTTTTTCCACCTCAGCTACTTCTGCGGCCATTGAGTGCTCTGTAGCTGGTAATTTTAGCTTTTTCCTCAATGAGGATATTTCTACTTCTGCGCTTTTCATGAATTTTTGAATTGCAGCTTTATCATTTGGATCCACACCAACTTTCATAATGATCTTCTTCAACTCTTCATTTTGAGTTGTTAATTCCCTTGAATTAGCTTTCTCCATTTTGCATTGTCTGATGACCTTTGCAAGCATGTTTTCAGTCTTGACTGTTGTGGCATTAGTCTTGCTCAAATCATTTACAATCAACTGCCCAGTCTTCATATGAAGATTCATTTTGTCCCACAATGGAATCTTTTTAACATCCATGATTATGTTTACCTCATTAAAGCTGCTCGAAGACCCAAGGGACATTCCCTTTGGATGTGACAGAGCCATTCTAAATTGATATTTTTCAATATCCATTACAGTCAATAATCTGGTCTGATCAGCAGCTATGTGATGTTCTGCTTGCGCTTCTACATTGGCTTTTCTGATTTCTTTCTTCAATTTGCGTGAATACTTGCTTGACTACCGGCATCCTTTCTGAGTAAAGTTCATGTCTTCTAGTAGAAGAGGGAACACTTGATTCTTCATTGATATGAAAGGTAAAACCAGGAGAATTGGGAGAATGATCTTCTGCTAGTTTGGTTCTCTTTTCTTCTCTGGGTTCCTCATTATCTATTTCAATAACATCTTCTCTACTTCTTTTGCTTGCCATTTCCATAATGGCAGGTGTTTGAATGCTGGTTTTTGAGGCACTTGTTTCACCTGGATTTGCTAGCTTCTCTATATCAGGCTTTCTTACATGGGAGAATGTAGTATACCCGTTCTCAACCCTTTTCTGAGAAATTATTCCATTCGGATCATAAGGCCATTTTTCTCCCAACAACAATTGTGTCCCTTCCAACATTTTTGAGACTTCATCAAAAGCTTTTCTCGTGTTGACCACAAAAGGTGCCACACTCATAGGCAATTTGTACATCAAACCTTTCTTCATGGGTAGAAAGTGGACTTGGTCTACATTAAGACTTTTCCTTATGAATTCCAGGGTGAAAAGTCGCATGGGTACAAAA
This sequence comes from Pinus albicaulis, assembly GCA_034641835.2. Lineage (NCBI taxonomy): Eukaryota > Viridiplantae > Streptophyta > Pinopsida > Pinales > Pinaceae > Pinus > Pinus albicaulis. The sequence goes on from CM076579.1 coordinate 29,252,396, forward strand.
GTTGGGAGCCTATAGGGCTCAATGCGAACTCCATACATCCTTATCTCTGAGTACTCTTCGAATACAAACCAATCTCCAAATCTGCAATTGGGTCCTATCTGTAGGAACTCCCGGGCTTTTGGTAGAAAGCATGGAGGAAGAGTTCCATTCAAAATTTTATAAGCAATAGACATGAAATTATTAGCAAATTCAAACAGCCCTGCTTCATTCTCTTCCTTTCTAATCATGTCGGTCCAGAATAAAACTGATTACTTATTTTTATTACTATCAACTATATTTAAACCCAAACTCATGAAATCTTCAACATTTTGATACAAAAATAAGTAAACAACCAATGATGGAAATCTGAAGAAACCTGTTAAAGGAAAATCTATCCATTGGGAATTTACTATTTCCTGCCAAAAAGACAGAATGTCAAGGACCACCCCTGGTTTCATCATCAGTGCAAACATCCCCAAGACTGATTTATCAACTTTGTGGTAATCGTCTTTCCCCAAAATCTCTGTAATGCAGCTAAGAACTGGCCTATACTGAACATTGAACGCCTCCAAACTGAACTCTTCTCCTTCAAATTGAGTTTTTCCTGGATTTGATTTCAAAAATTACATACAACGACTGAACTCTTCGTTTGAAAGGTCTTCAAAATACTAAACCAATGAATCTTCGGAGAATTGTAACGGAGACTTATCTTCTGGAAAGCACAATGCTTGGCGAATTAATTGTGTTGATACCTGGAGGACATTTTCTCCTTGAGAATTCATGACGAAACATTTACCAGGGTACATTGATGAGACTAACCATGAGATGAACTCGGGGAAGAAGTGAGTTTTCGGAACACGGGCGGACAGCACACCAGAACTTTTCATAGCAGATAATACAGGGGATTTATCAGTGTTTAGGGTTACTTGGTAATGCAATAAGGGATGATTGACGGACAACATGGTATCTTGGACGTCCTTTTCACTATCCAGGAGGGGACTGAGGTTTGATGAACCAAACAAGGATATTCGTTTTTCCATGACTAACAGAAACTGAAAACAATTCGCGGGGTAACGGAAAATGAAAAGGTGGCAGGAACACAGTTCAAAAGGGGAAAAATAGTCACACATGGAAAAAACGGGACTAAATAACTCTTTAATAAGCTATGGGAATCTGTAATAAATGCCGACATGATGTGGAAAAACCGTTGAGAGCGGATGACAGCTGTTTTCCACTTCGCCTAACGACGTCACTGCGAGGGGTCCTGGAGTACGATGGAAAACTTCAACCTATACCCCCCGTAATGAATCCAAGCCGTTGATCACGGCTCATCCAAGATTTGACTAGGCAACTACGGGGGGTTAGGATTTGATAAACAACGAGCTACTTCTCCCTCCGCAATAACTTATCCGAAAGCACTTTTCTGTGATCACCACTTCCGCTCAGGAAGTTTCTCAGAGCTTAAGCTTGAAATCATATATATCAAAATAAAGTTTTATAACTACTTTATGTACATCATTCTTTGTAAAAACATTGCATTTCTTTTTTTTATGCTAACGTATAAAAATTTCATACTATAGCATATTTTTTGAATTTCCAGTTTTTTTGATTTTCAAAATAAAATATAAAAAAGGATATGCAGATAATGATCCACAACAAGACCCATCTGCATTGTTTGAACCAGAGGTCTTGAACGTGATATTAACATTTTCGTCATTCATCAAGCATAACAACTGCAAATGGTGTTTTAACATATAATGATACATTTTTGTTAGATTAATGTACATACAAATAAATGTATACATGTACATACACATGTATTTATTACAAATTGTACACATGTATATGTATGTTAAAATCATTTCAAACCCTAAGGTCATTAACACATACCGCTCTCGTGCCCTCTTCCTCATGAAGAATTAGGTCTTGAAAACCATTGCGACAATTTTTTGCATATATTTGGGGATCTTCAACACTCATGTTGTCAATCTCTTCATCTGGTACAATACACAAAATTGGCACATGGATTTTCACGTGCTCTTTATCGATTTATACAAACATCGACTCCACCCAATCCGCTATAAACATTGTCGATCATGACATTCCTTGCTTCTCGACTTATTTGAGAAGTCGCATCCATCTCTGACCACAGAGTTTCGACCCGAAAAGGTCGACTCACCAATGGCGGCTCAGGGCGAGGCAACTCCACATCTCACTTAGCGCCCTTACGATCATACAATTGACCTTTCCCTGGACCAAAAAATTCTTACGGAAGGTTATTGTAGTTGGGTTTCATATCCAAAAAGTTTTTTGCGTAAAACAATTGTGCAAAATAAACAAGAACCTCGTCGTTCCATGGGAGCCTTCCATAGGCCACAAGGTGCCTATCATACAAATAGTGAGCTATATTTGGGTGCTTGAAATATTGCACCTTCAACATTTTTCTTTTTGGCCCTTCCTTGAAATTAAACATCGACTTCGCCATATCTTTTGTAACTCTTTGTTTTACATCCTTCCATTTATCTAGACCCATTACTGTTTCCTTTCTCTTTCTCATCACTTCTACAAATGTATCAGTCGTTGGCCCAATATTTTTGTAAACATTTACAAGTTCGCCCAATGAATGTGTAACTATTTCGAGGCTTTGTCGACTCTCAGCAGGTAGAGTCAAAGCCACGAGATCTCTCTGCAATTTTGCATGAATTTTTTCACGCCTTTGTAAGGTGCATTGCACCATGTTTGTTTCCCATGGTATATCAGAAATGTCAGCCGGATAAGTTGTGCTAGGTAGACAACCTTCTTCTTGAATGTAGTGTTCTGCCCTGCGTCTATTTTGACCAATATTTGGAACATTTTCAGCCTCTGCATCAATATATATATATATAATTTTGTATATTAGAAAAAACACATGTAAATTTTTTTTTAAAAATTCAATGAAAAAGATATTGAAATTGATGGCCACCTTGACGTGGTTGGTTAGCATCTTCTCCACCATGAAACTGTTGAGACCCAGAACGACCCTGCTGAGAACCAAACCTAGAACAACCCTGCTGAGAACTAGCACCACCAGTCGTTGATTGGCCTTCAGGGGAATAAATATCACCCCCTTCACGCAACCTGCTACCACTCATTGATGGCCCTATAAGGGGATTTGAACCACCACCAACCTCTCGAGACGAGAGAGAAGCTTCATAAACAAATACGAATTTATAATCAATTGAAAAATACATTCATGTGTACATATAAATACATGTACATATTCATTGATTAAATTGCGTGAACCATACCACGACTGGGTGAACCATGGGCACGCTCCATGGATGGAGTAGAGACCCTTCTCTTCTTAGCTCCTAAAAATTAAAAAATGAAACTTATTAACAACTAATTTAACTCACAAAGTTAATAAAAAATCAATTCCATATGTACACACATGTATGGAGATTTAACATTATATTTAAATACCGTGAACATCCCTCGATCCCTGAACCCCCATATGGGATTCAGTTGATCTTCGTTGTTCATCCTCCATGATATATATATCTATTGGTGGACATTTACACAAAATAAATTTCAGAAAATCAATTTGTAATTTAGTGTACACAAATTATGTAGAACACAACTTTCAAAGCAATAATTGATGTGTGAAACTCAATTTAAGAAAAAAAGAAATTATAAAAATGATAAGTTCACCAAATTGCGCTTTACATGGTGGGAGCACACTTGGTCTAAAATTGAAAAAAATACATGTTCATTAAAAAAGAAGTGAAACTGCATTTAAACAAACTCCATTTAAACAAAAATTTGTTGAAGTCCCCGCATTCTAATTTTATAAAAATGTGAAGTTCACCACTTGTTGTAAATGTGAAGTTCACCAAGTTGCGCTTCACATGGTGTGGTGGGAGCACACTTGGTATATAATTGAAAAAAACACATGGTCATTAAAAAGGACGCATTTATAATTACACAACACACACATATCCAAGATATGTTACAATGTCTATCAATAAATTTTGAAGGAGAGCGTCTCAACACTAATTCATCTTTGAGAGATGAATCTTGAATTTTTGAAGAAGAGAATATCAAAACCAATTCATCTTTGAGAGATGAATCTTGAATTTTTGAAGAAGAAAATATCAAAACCAATTCATCTTTGAGAGATGAATCTTGCATTGGCATTGCTCTATATAATTCTAATTCATCTTTGATAGATGAATCATGAATTGGCATTGCCCAATGCAATATATCAGCAAACATCTTATTGGCATTTGTACAATGCCTTATACTAAAAAATTGAAATTGGCTAACAATATTGTTTGCTATTCCATGTAGTTATTTTAGCCTCTCCTTCTTGACTTGGCACACGCCATTCATCTGGTTGCACACAAGTTCAGAATTGGTGAAAACTACAATTCCATTTTATCCATACTCCATCGTTGTTCCCAAGCCTTCTATCAATCCAATATAATATGCCTCATTGTTTGTTGTTCTTCCTAGTATATTCATTTACCTTTGGATGACTTTGATAGTCGCAATATTGGAAAGCACATATGTAATCACTGCTTTCCCTGGATTGGGATAGCAAGAAAATTCTATGCATATTTTCCATTTTTTAACCATATTTAATGGTTTTCTTATCCCTGCAAAAAAAAAAAAAAAAAAATCAATAAAAATATATATATTAAATCGACATCTATTGCAAATGCATGAGAGAATTGACACAAGATCATGAGGTGAATGACATGTGCATTGTTTATCTTAAATTTTGACTTAAAAAGTTTATGGTAGAGTTCACATTTAAAATTAATGGGAGGAAGCCTTTATTTTGTGGGAGAAATGACACATGTACACAGTTTACCTTAAAGTGGTTGTGTTTTATGGATATTAGAGGAAGCCTTTAGTTTGTGGGAGAAATGACACATGTACACAGTTTACCTTAAAGTGGTTGTGTTTTATGGATATGAAATTGAATAACTTCTATTTAGATCCATTCTAGAGATTGATTGTATGGGCATTTACTAGATATGTCACCTTTCATAAAAGATGAGATCTAGAGGCTACCTAGCCCTTTACAGAATCTGCCTATAGAACTTGTAGAAGTAAACACTACCTATCCCAATTTTACTGTGTGAAGGGTGTAGAGGACCCGTGGAATCACTCAAGGTTGTATTGTTAAACCTTTGGTTTAATGATCTTCAACCTTTGGTTGTAATTTGAAGGTCCTTGACCTTCATCCTTCAACCGGAGGTTGTAGATCCTTCAACCTTTGGTTGATCTTTCCTTAAACCTTTGGTTTAATGATCTTCGACCGTTGGTTGTAGATACTTCAACCTTTGGTTGTCCTTCATCCTTAAAACTTTGGTTTAATGATCTTCAACCGAATATTGTAGATCCTTCAACCTTTGGTTGTTGTTATGGGTTCAAAATTTGGTTGGTTGTACTTTCAACCTTTGGTTGTACTTTGAAGGTCAAGGGACCTTCATCCTTCAACCTTTGGTTGTTGATCCTTAAAACTTTGGTTTAATGCAAAGGTCCTTGACCTTACTCATTGGGCAAGCCCAACCTTCCTTAAACCTTTGGTTTAATGATGTTCAACCGTTGGTTGTAGATCCTTTAGGATGGGTTCCACCCATTCCTTCCTATGGTTGATCCTTCAACCTTTGGTTGTCCTTCATCCTTAAACCTTTGGTTTAATGACATTTAACTATTGGTTGTAGATCCTTCAACCTTTGGTTGTCCTTCATCCTTAAACCTTTGGTTTAATGATCTTCAACCGAAGGTTGTAGATCCTTTAGGACGGGTTCCACCCATTCCTTCCTATGGTTGATCCTTCAACCTTTGGTTGTCCTTCATCCTTAAACCTTTGGTTTAATGATCTTCAATCATTGGTTGTAGATCCTTTAGGACTAGTTCCACCCATTCCTTCCTATGGTTGATCCTTAATATCCATATAAGGGCATAGGGTCCCATACATATCGTTATATGGCCTTATGAGCGCATCGGGTCCCATCAGTAATGACCCTATAAGGGCATGGGGTCCCATCATATGGGTGATATGGCCTGATATGATTGATAATAATGAGATCATATCATCACATTAATCAACTGCAAGGACCTTGAATGGCCCTATGAGGGCATAGGCTCCCATCAGCAATGGGAGGGCCTTCCATGACATGCTAAAGGACCTTATAGACCCCCTTAAGGGGGAATAGAGGCTTATTATCTTAATGGCTGGGTGGACCATAGGATCTCTAAATGTAGCTATAAGGAGGCAATAAGGCCTTCAATTATATGCTAATGGCCCCTCTTCTCCGTGGGGGTGTGATACACGGAGTCCACTTACCTCTTGAGGGCTGGGCCATTGAGACCAGTGACCTAGCTTGAGGGCATCACCGACTGTTAAAATGATGGTGACCTCCTAAGGCGCATATCCTACTGGATAGCTGACCTAACTTGAGGGGTGGACTCGATAGGCTTTTGACTGAGAGGGCCATAGAGGACCATTTAGGGCACGTTGGAGGCATTGATGGCAACATTACCTCCTAAGGACATCACTGGAATGGTCTCTTCAAGATATTAAGGTAAATCTATATATCTATTAATTATTTCAATAAAAGTGTAATAATAATTTCAAAAATAAAATATTCTACTTCCTTCAATCATTATTTACATATCATCAGTGATTTACATATCATCATAAAGTACCACTTCCTCACACAACAAGTCTTTGAGAAAATAATGAAGATGGAATACATACCCACAAAGCCTCTTGTTAGAGAAGCATTTGAATATGTGAGAAACAAATTAGGAATATTTCTTGTAAATTATCTTGTTAGAGAACCATTTGAACATGTGAGAAAAAAATTAGGGATAGTTCTAGTAAATTATTGTCACTTATTTGACTTCAAAAAAAGAGCTTATGAAATTGAGTGTAATATCTATGTGGTAGGGTACACAATATCTAAGGGGGAGAATACAATATATTTTACTTCAAAAGAAGAGCCTATGAAATTGAGTGCAATATCTATGTGGGAGAGTACACAATATCTAAGGGGGAGAATAGATATAAGGAATGAATAGAAAGAGTAACAAAAATCATACGATTGTGTCAATAATTTGAAGTAGTCAAGAAAGACAACAAAGGACCATCAAAATTGAGTGCAATATCTATGTGGGAGAGTACACAATATCTAAGGGGGAGAATAGATATAAGGAAGGAATAGAAAGAGTAACAAAAAGCATATAATTGTGTCAATAATTTGAAGTAGTCAAGAAAGATAACAAAGGACCATCAAAATTGAGTGCAATATCTATATGATATCTATATTCAATCAAGTGTCAATAATTTGAAGTAAAGAAAGATAAAAAAGGACCATCAAAATTGAGTGCAATATCTATATGATTGTGTCAATAATTTGATAGTTTGAAGTATTCAAGAATGATAACAAAGGACCATCATCAAATTCAAATTGAAATATCAAGTAGTCTTCTTCATGAAAAATAAGCATTAACTAGGTTCATCATTTAAAGGGTTCATTTTTTAATGAAACAATTTATGAATAATATGGAATGAATCATTGTACATTATGATAAATATTGTATTTAAATGACATTTTATCTATGAATAAAAAAGAAAATGGGATCATCTCTTCATATATATATGTGTGTGTGTGTGTAAGAGAGAAATAAAAAGCAAAGGTAATTCCACCAAGCCTGAAGGAGCATGTCCTAATACATTAAATTATGTTTGGTTTCTAGAAGCATTAATAATGAAAGCAAAGGTAATTCCACCAAGCCTAAAGGAGCATGTCCTAATACATTAAATTATGTCCTAATACATTAAATTATGTTTTTTTTTTAGAAGCATTAATCATGAAGAGTCATGAGATCCACATTTCGACCATACTATTTTCAAGTTAAAGGGGCATGTCCTAATACATTATTATGTTTGGTTTCTAGAAGCATTAATCATGACTTTTCTTTGAGATCCACATTTCCATCATACTATTTGCAAGTTCACATTTCCATCATGCTATTTGCAAGTTCTATATGAAGATATGTAGTATAATAACTAATTAGCAAGTTGTGATGTCCTAATACATTATTATGTTTTGTTTCCATCATACTATTTGCAAGTTATATATGAAGATATGTAGTCTAATAACTATACATTCTATCCCATATAACATATAATAGCCTTTGACAGTATGAGAAAAGAGTCATAAAATAGAGAGGCCTCCCAGCAGAGTTCCACCTGTTCATCAAGGTAAGCAACATAATATCGGAAGTGAAACAAAGACACCACTAAACATATGTGAATTTTGATATTAAATTGACATTTATTGCAAATGACATGTGCATGGTTTATCTTAAAGTTTAACTTAAAAATTTATGGTAGAATTCACATCTAAAATTAATGGGAGGAAGCCTTTAGTTTGTGGGAGAAATGACGTGCATGTAAAAAGTTTACCTTAAAGTGGTTGTGTTTTATGGATATTAAAATGAATAAATTATATTTAGATCTATTCCAGAGATTGACTGTAGGGGCATTTACTAGATATGTCACCTTCCATAAAAGATGAGATCCAGAGGCTACTTGGCCCTTTACAGACTCTACCTATAAAACTTGTAGAAGTTAAGAAATTTACAGTGACAAATTTACTTGTGAGAAATTTACATTGACAACATATAGAGATTCAACTAGGCTTGTGAAAAGTACAAGTGGACAATGTATAATTCTACTTAGAAGAGTCTTTGGTTTAATGATTAAGCAAGAAAGAGTCGTTACTTTCTCTATCTAGAGTAGAAGTGGAATACATAGTAGTTACTTCTTTTTGAGTGTTTTGGATGAAATGGGCTCTACAAGATATTAAGGTAAATTTCTTTTTGAGTGAGTAGAAGTGGAATGTACATAGTAGTTACTTATTTTTGAGTGTTTTGGATGAAATGGTCTCTACAAGATATTAAGGTAAATTTCTTTTTGAGTGAGTAGAAGTGGAATGTACATAGTAATTACTTCTTTTTGAGTGTTTTGGATGAAATGGGCTCTACAAGATATTAAGGTAAATTTCGTTTTGAGTGTTTTGGATGAAACAGGCTCTACAAGATATTAAGGTAAGGTAAATTTATTTTCGAGTGTTTTGGATGAAATGGGCTCTACAAGATATTAAGGTAAGGTAAATTTCTTTGAGTGTTTTGGATGAAATGGGCTCTACCATATATTAAGGTAAATTTATATATCTATTAAGTGTTTCAATAGAAGTGTATTAATAATTTCAAAAATAGAATATTCTACTTCCTTCAATCACTATTTACATATCATCATAAAGTACCACTTCCTCACACAACAAGTCTTTGAGAAAATAGTGAAGATGGAATACATACCCACAAAGCATCTTGTTAGAGAAGCATTTGAATATATATGTGAGAAACAAATTAGGAATAGTTCTTGTAAATTATCTTGTTAAAGAACCATTTGAACATGTGAGAAACAAATTAGGGATAGTTCTTGTAAATTATTGTCACTTATTTGACTTCAAAAGAAGAGCCTATGAAATTTAGTGCAATATATATGTGGGAGAGTACAAAATATCCAAGGGGGAGAATACAATATATTTGACTTCAAAAGAAGAGCCTATGAAATTGAGTGCAATATCTATGTAGGAGAGTACATAATATATAAGGGGGAGAATAGATACAAGGAAGGAATAAAAAGAGTAACAAAAAGCATATGATTGTGTCAATAATTTGAAGTGATCAAGAAAGATAACAAAGGACCATCAAAATTGAGTGAAATATCTATATGATAGAGTGTCAATAATTTGAAGTAATCAAGAAAGATAACAAAGGACCATCAAAATTGAGTGCAATATCTATATGATATCTATATGATCAAGTGTCAATAATTTGAAGTACAGAAATATAACAAAGGACCATCAAAATTGTGTGCAATATCTATATGATTGTGTCAATAATTTGATAATTTGAAGTATTCAAGAAAGATAACAAAGGACCATCAAAATTGAGTTCAATATCTATGTGGGAGAGTACACAATATCTAAGGGGGAGAATACAATATAAGGACGGAATAAAAAGAGTAACAAGAAGCATATGATTGTGTCAATAATTTGTAGTCAAGAAAGATAACAAAGGACCATCATCAAATTCAAATTGAAAGATCAAGTAGTCTTCTTCACGAAGAATAAGCATTAACTAGGTTCATCATTTAAAGGGTTCATTTTTTAATGAAAAAAATTATGAATAATATGGAATGAATCATTGTACATTATGATAAATCTTGTATTTAAATGAAATTTGATCTATGAATAAAAAATAAAATGGGATCATCTCTTCATATATATATGTGTGTGTGTAAGAGAGAAATAAAAAGGAAAGGTAATTCCACCAAGCCTAAAGGAGCATGTCCTAATACATTAAATTATGTTTGGTTTCTAGAAGCGTTAATCATGAAGAGTCATGAGATCCACATTTCCATCATACTATTTTCAAGTTCACATTTCCATCATGCTATTTGTAAGTTCTATATGAAGATATGTAGTCTAATAACTAATTAGCAAGTTGTGATGTCCTAATACATTATTATGTTTGGTTTCCATCATACTATTTGCAAGTTCTATATGAAGATATGTAGTCTAATAACTATATAGTCTAGCCCATATAACATATAACGGCCCTTGACAGTATGAGGAAAGAGTCAAAAAATAGAGAGGCCTCCCAGCAGAGTTCCACCTGTTCATCAAGGAAAGAAACATAATATCGGAAGTGAAACAGTGACACCACTGAACATATGTGAATTTAGAATGATTTCAACTCTTTTTTCAAAGGATAAAAAACCCTGTTTCATATATTGATAACAGTTCATATACAAAATCCTCTTGATATACCCATAACAGGTTATCAAGTATAAAAGATCAGATTATGTCTCATACAGAAATACATTACAGTAGTATAAAAGAAAATATGTATTCACATATAAAATACAATATGTAGTCACATTAAATAAATACATTATAGTAGTATAAAAGACAATATGTAGGACGACATTACAAAAGATCAGATTCTGTCTCATACAAAAATACATTACAACAGTATAAAACACAATATGTAGTCACATTACAGTAGTATATCATTCTAGTTCAATCATTCCAGCATTGAGGAATCGAGAGAAGGCTCAGTAACTGCATAAGCTTAACAGTGGTGGTAAACTTCCATGCACAAGGCGAGAATTAGCTAGAGCAGATGAAATTGATAGATCCATAGGAACAGTAACAACTGCAGCAACCGAATGCATATCATACTACCAGAAATTCAACATACACTTTACAGCAAAAGGTAATGAAATTTAAAGCATAAAAAGAGTGCACAACAGTCCAGTGACGCTTCTGCTAGCAAGGTGGCAACCACCAAGTGGTGGAGAACTGGAAGAGGAGACCAAGAAGTAGTTGTTCCCTGGAAGTTGTGATTCAAGAGAGGTTACAAAGTGGAAATTTTATGTTTCAACGAGGTTTTTTCATTTCAATAAGGTTATTTTTTCAACAGTGCCCTCAAATATGTGGGACTAACTTAGGCATCCAATGTAAATTCGCGAGAGAAAGGGTGGTGTGTAGTGCTCATGAGGCCTATCAATTTATCGCTTAATTTTGGGGTTATAATGGGTCCTGCCACTTTAGTTTGGTTATTCATGCTCTATGTCTCCCATATCCATAATTGTATAAAAGCTAGTCCTATTCCCCTAGCCTTCCTCATGTAGGCAAGCACTCGAGAAAGCAAGTCATAAGGCAATATCAAAGCATTAGTCACGGGCTTCAGACAACACATTCACCAGCTAGATTTACCATCTCTAAAGATCAAAAGAACGAGTGTTTTACAAGCAGGACCCAACCTTTATGGACAACGAAATGCTCTCTTGAAGCTATTTCATTTCATTGATTACCTAAGTAGTAAAGAAGATCCCTGAATCCACTAAATGGGGTCTGGCACTTTCAAATTTCCTTCCTTGTGTAGGCAAGCACTCGAGATAGCAAGTCATAAGGCAATATCAAAGCATTAGTCATGGGCTTCAGACATCACATTAACCAGCTGGATTTACCAGCTCTAAAGATTAAAAGAACGAGTGTTTTACAAGAAGGACCCAACCTTTATGCACAACGAAATGCTCTCTTGAATCTATTTCATTTCATTGATTACCTAAGCACTAAATAAGATCCTTGAATCCACTAAATGGGGTCTGGCACTTTCAGCTTGCCTTTCTCTTGCTGTAGTGCAGAACATAGAAATCCATTTATATAGGATCTATACATAAGATACTGCATTTCTATGTAGCAGAGCACCAACTATAGTAATGGGGTTAACAGGTGAGGCCTAAACATCTTAAATGAATTTTCTATCACTAAGGCAATTAAGAAAGAACATCCTTGAGGATAATTTACCATCGACAAGTCCACCTACCATAAAGCAAATAATCAAAGCTACAGGGAAGATCCTCTGAGGTAAAATAAAGAATGGGAGAGCAAGAATGGGAGTTACCTGGTAGTTTTCTCGCTTGACGTCGCCAAAGATAATCACCAACAGAGTGGACAGAAGCAGCCCCAGACTAGCAGCAGCACCGCAACAGATCACTGAAAAAAATAGCAACATAAAATCGCGCGAAGAAACAATGAAACACAGATGCAGGAAACAAATGAACTTCGCAGGAAATATATTTATAAGAAGTAGTTCGGTCGAACTATTTAAGAGTAAAAGTTCGGCCGAACTTTTTTTGCTGCTGGTTTTCCCATCTATGGAAATAATTTTGTTTGCCCACGCCATTAGTGTGTCGTCAATCTAAACAGAATAACGAGTTCGGCCGAACTATTGCCGAAAAAAAATTTCCGCCCCTGATTCTCACAAAAGTGTAACCCAGCTTCACATTTCCGCCCTTATGCATTGTCATTTTTTGGATTGTACACTCAGAGAAAAAAATGCTTTTTTTTTATCAAACTACTATGTTAAATGTTTTTCATTTTTTATTCTTTGAGCTAAATGATCATCAGAGAAGGTTTATTGATCCTGACAAGTTAATTGTTAGCATCCATCTAATCAAATATAATTCCATTTGCATAGGATGCTAGAGGTATTTGATTGAGAGGCCCAATCGAGGTGTCAATACACCAGTGTTCACGTGTTATGGCTTTGAAGGGATGTGAAATATTAACTAATTGTTAATGCTCAGTTATCAAATCATAGCAACTAGAAATGAGTAAACTTCCTTAGTTTCCATTGATATGTGCAGATAATCGAGGCCTATGAATTTTTTTGTTTCAAACATTGGACTCCATGTCTAGATGTTGCTTAACAAGGAACAAAATGCTTCGAGTAGACCCCCAACTCGGTTAGCTATAAATGGGATAAAGAATTTATCTGTTTCTTACACCTTAAGAATTTTGATTTTGAAATTGAAGGATTATAGTTTTTAGTCACCTTCTTCTAGTTAGAGATAAAGTTATTTTTCCAGATTATGCAATTATTTGCACCACACCAAAACTTATGTGAGTGATAGATCCACATTTTCTCTTGGCAACATTGTATGTCTACGTATACTATTTCCTATGTTACCAAGTTTCACATAGGGGTTCATATATAGATCCATGAGCTTTTTGAAAAGCCAAGATCTTGATCTCTCATGAATAAATCTCTAGGGGCTAAGCTTGTTAGAATGAATTCTTAATGCAAGTGTATGAAAAGAGATCATTTTAGCTGCACATGACAAAGAGCCCTAACAAAAGAGATGGTTGTCTAACTTATTTAGATCTGCAATAGATGGTAAAAAAAAACAAAAAACAAACTGAGATCTATGCAGTAAAAGAAGTTAAACAGTAAAATGAAATACGAGTTTCTCCAAATATCCAATAGACAAGACGGTATTTATAAATAATTTTATATTATGTTAACACCTCGGAAGGGAACAAAGAATGATGTTACCGGTCCCCCTCAATGGGATGGGTTCTTGGTTGTCCTCAACAGTTTAGCTTCAAATTTTCTCTCTCTCAATGGTGTAGAAAACACAAGACGTGTTGAACTCAATGATAGATCAATAAGCAAAAAGAAAATAAAAGTAACCAAAGTATGAAAATGACAAGAGGATCAAAGTCCAACCATGGTAAAAGGATCAAAGTTAAATAATGAATCGAAAACCCTCCTATTTATAAAAAAATATTGAGTTATCCTTGATAATGGTGCATAGTAAAATATTATTAACTAGAGATCTAGATCTAACTATTTGGAATATTTATTATATTTTGTTGGAAGGAAAATGGTTAAATCCCTCTATTTAGAAATAATAAACAAATAAAATATTTATTTATCATTTCTAGGATGAGGTTAAGGAATAATTTAACCAATAATGATTTATTTTACTATTCCTAAATGATTTAGTTTTAAGTCCCTATATTAATAGTGTAGTCCCTTATTATGTTAGTGTAGGCCCCCTTATTGTTATTATTATAACCCTATAACCTCCATATTGTTATTATTGTGCCCTTACATTATTATTGTTAGGTCGTCTAGGGTTACATTGTGGCCCCGCTAGGATTACATTGTGGCCCCATGGACTCCTATATATAGAAAGGAGGTTTTGTCATTTGTATCATCCAAGAATTGTTCATTCACGTAATGTATTGGAGGTTTCCCTCTCGAAGTGGCTTATTTCTAAGGTGTTGATATCTCTTTTCTTCTCGTTTTGGAGCTGGTTTCACAACATTTGGTATCAGAGCTTTGAGATTCTAGGGTTTCGCTTCTCCAAATAGGTCATTGTGGCATTTGTGCTATAAGCTTTCTTTACGAAGGTTTAGAATCTGAAATTTTTAGAGTGCGAAGCCAAAATCCTGAGGAACATTGTCGCAAAATTTCAAAGCTTGGTTCGCAATATTTTGGGAGATATGATCTGTGCAAGTTAGGTCATTTTGCAGGCTCCTGAATTTAACCTAAACAGGTCATCGTGATATTTTTGTAATAAATTTTTTTTCTATGAAGGTACGAAGCCACAATCCTGAGGAACATCATCAAAAAATTGCATATATTGGTTCGCAATATTTTCGGAGATATGTTTTGTGGAAGTTAGGGCTTTTTGTGGCTTCTGAATTTCATCTCAAAGAGGTGATCATGGGAAAATCTTCATAGCTCTCTCTCTGAGCATCGGATTGGAATGCTGTAAAAAGTGGTCACAAGGACTGTAGTTTTTGGGCTATCAATTTTAGAGCCAAAGGAGGAAACAATGACATGTGGAAAGTAGTACAAGTTCGCTCTACTGAACCAGTCCATAATTAGGTCATCGTAGGATATTGGACATAGATTTGTCTTGAAGAATCCAAATTAGGTCAGACCTGTGGCATTCAAAAGAGGATTCAGAGGGCTACCTCAGAGCCAAATTTCATATATTTAAGGTCTAAAATCACATAAATAATTCAGTTTTAATATCGAGCTCCTCAAAATCAAGAAAAAGGTGTGTTTGTTTCCAAATTGCATAAGTTTTGTGTAAAAAAAAAAAAATCAGTTTGAAGTGATTCGAAGGGCCTATTGAGAATATATCTCAGTATTGGGTTCTAAAATGCTTCCTATAAAGAGTTAAACACCCATTAAGCCCTAAGAAAGTTATACTATGACACATGAAGAGGAAGAATTGCAATATGAGATATCAAAATTACGGTACCAAGTGCAACAAATTTCGATCTTACGAAGAGCAACCAAATATGACATAGATGGTTTAAAAGTAGAAATGGAGGCTAAGTTGGATGGTTTGAAGGATCAAATAATAGCTAATATGGATGATAAATTAGTGGAAGATCACATCGAGCATCAACAACAAGTTCTCCAACTCTCAAAGGATAACCTAACTTTGGTGCAAAATCTAATGCAACAACAAGAAGATCAACATCATATTGAAAGAAGTTTTGAAGCAGTCACAGAAAAAAAAACTCGACAAGTACGATCAATTTCAGAGTATATCAACAAGTGGAAGAAATTTCCTGTAGAAGATTCCACATGGGAGGATGAGAATTTTATATGGAAGCATCAAGAAATAAACAAGCGTTGAGGACAACACTTGTTTGAAGGAGAGGGGCATGTTAAGTCCCTATATTAATAGTGTAGTCCCATATTATGTTAGTGTAGGCCCCCTTATTGTTATTTTTGTACCCCTCTAACCCCCATATTGTTATTATTGTGCCCTTACATTATTATTGTTAGGTCGGCTAAGGTTACATTATGGCCCCACTAGGATTACATTGTGGCTCCATGGACTCCTATATATAGAAAGGAGGTTTTGTCATTTGTATCATCCAAGAATTGTTCATTCATGTAATGTATTGGAGGTTGCCCCCTCGAAGTGGCTTATTTCTAAGGTGTTGATATATCTTTTCTTCTCTTTTTGGAGTTGGTTTCACAACGTTTAGTCCAATTTAACAAGGAATATTAATTAAATAATGTTTTAATTAATTATTCCTAGAGAATAATAAGATAAATAATGATTTATCTAATTATTTCTCATTAATTAGGTTAAATATGACGAGGAAAATTATTTAAATAGTGGTTTAATTAATTATTCCTAGAGGAAAATCAAATAAATAAGGATTTATTTAATTATTCCTCATGGGGTTTCCTATTTGGACCAGAAATAACTTAATAAACTATGATTTATTACATTATTGCTTATAGTGAAAGAAATTTTGCTATGGTAAAATTAGTCTTACATGGTGTATTTTGATACATCTAATTGTAAATGGTTAGATGACCAAAAATTAGTGTAAAAGATTTCCCCTCAACGTGTGAGCGTTACGAGCTAATCATATGACCAAAGTACGTTATCAGAACACAATCACTAGACACCGAAGGGGAGTCATAGAGAGAGAGAGATACGTAAACGGAGTGAAGCGAGAGAGGACAATAACCTGAGTAGGTAAGACCTACAAATGAGATAAGTCTCCTTTAATGTTTGGCTACATGTTCTTAGTAAGGCAGGGGAACCATAACTATGCCCACCGAGATGAAAAAGTACAAAAAAAAATGGTGCACCGAGTAAAAGGAGACTGAGCATTAAAGTACGTGATATTTTCGCGTACATATGGGCCATAAAAAAAATATAATGGATCCCACATACATTATTAACGCAAGTGTACAAAAAGAGATCACTTTAGATGCACATGAAAAATAGCCCTAACAGCAAAGATGGTTGTCTAAATTATTTAGAACTTCAATATATGGTCAAAAAAATACAAAACAAACCCAAATCTATGCAGTAAATTCAGCTAAACAATAAAATGAAATAAGATTTTATTTAGAGATCCAATGGACAAGACATGATTTATAAATAATTTTATATTATGTTAACAGCTCGGAAGGGAACAAATAATGACTTTACCCATCCCCCTCAATGGGATGGGTTCTTGGCTTTCCTCAATGCTTCAGCTTCAAATTTTCTCTCCCTCAATGGTGTAGAAAACCCAAGATGTGTTGAACTCAATGGGAGCTCAGTAAAAAAAAAGAATATAAAAGTAATCAAAGTATGAAAATGACAAGAGGATCAAATTCTAGCCATGATAAAAGGATCAAAGATAAATAATGAATGGAAAACCCTCCTATTTATAACAAAATATTGAGTTGTCCTTGATAATGGTGCATAATAAAATATTGTTAATCGAGATCTAGATCTAAGTGCTTGGAATATTTTATTATATTTTGTTGGAGGGAAAAGGAATTTAAATTCGTTAAATCCCTTTATTTAGAAATAATAAACAAAAAAAATATTTATTTATCATTTCAAGGATGGGGTTAACGAATCATTTAACAAATAATGATTTATTTTATTATTCCTAAATGATTTAGTCAAATTTAACAAGGAATATTAATTCAATAATGATTTAATTAATTATTCCTAGAGAATAATAAGATAAATAATTATTTATCCAATTATTTATCATTAATTGGGTTAAATATGACCAGGAATATTATTTTAAAAGTGGTTTAATTAATTATTCCCAGAGGAAAATCAAATAAATAAGGATTTTAGATATCATTTTTGGGATTCAACTGCGTTAATTTAGTCATTCATCTATGACGATTTCCATGAGAGGTAGTCGTAACTGACTAATTTCTCATGATTTTTTGAATAGTCCACTTAGCACTCATTGCATTGGGTGATGCTCACGGGGGTGAAGAAGTGGGATTGAAACTAGTGAAATGAATCACACAGCGTCAATCATCACTTCTGGGGCTTGCACCCGGTAACCAGGACTTCCCGGGAGGTCACCCATCCCAGAACTCCTCTGGCTCAAGCGCGCTTAACTGTGGAGTTTTCCCCACAATCAAGCCCACTTAGCTTGCTACCCCATTTACAAATGAAATTGCTTGAGCTATGTGAGCTGATGTGAGAAACTCACGGTTAAACGCGTAGCTAGCGAGTGCCGGGATGGAGTGACCTGCCGAGAAGTCTAGATTACTCAGTGCAGAGCCGGAAAATTGATGATTGACGCTATGTGATTCACTTCACTAGTTTCAATCCCACTTCTTCACCCCTGTGAGCATCACCCGATGCAATGAGTGCTAAGTGGACTATTCAAAAATCATGAGAAATTAGTCAGTTACGCCTACCTCTCATGGAAATCGTCATAGATGAATGACTAAATTAACGCAGTTGAATCCCAAAAATGATATCTAATATAATGCACTGCAGAAACCCCTCATACTTTAAATAAGGATTTTTTTAATCATTCCTCATGGGCTTTCCTATTTGGACCAGAAATAACTTAATAAACTATGGTTTATTAGATTATTTCTTATATTGAAATCAATTTTACTATGGTAAAATTGGTCTTACATGGTATATTTCGATCCATCTAATTTTGAATGGTTAGATGACCAAAAATTGAGTAACAAAGATATTTTGGATATTCTAATTAGATAAGGATAATCTTTGGGGGGGAATTATGAGAAGTGTGTAGACGATATGATTGTGACAATATGACACTAGAGAGATTTTATTGTTAACCAATTCATTTTTGGTTTGTTATTTGGAATTACTTGAAATCTTGTTCTGAGACCATTAAACCATAGAAATCTGACTCTTGGAAGACTCTAAATTCTTCTCCACTCTGAGATGTGAAAAGTACTCAATTCATACTCATCCCTAGAATCTTGTATCATTTTATGGCATCTAATACCTCCGTTGGATTCAACTAGAAGGCGTTGCTTTTATTTTCCATTTCCATTGCTACTAGGTCAAATAGCATGATGAATGGAGGCTTCATTTTATTTCAGCCTATGCATCATGTTTATGATGCATTTCTTCAGTTGTATGAGAATCAATATCTTCAAGACTATTTTAATTTTTTTTTACTTTCATTCTACCTAACATAATGGAATGTAAATAGAAAATAGGAAATGATAACCTCAAATTCATATACTTTACTGCCTAAATTTTTTTTGTTGCCTAGCATCATCTCACTATTTTAAAAGCATTAACCCATCTTGGCACTAAAAAAAAGGCTTGTATGAATGATGGTTAACATACATTGAATGATAAAGCTAGAAATGATGGAAATCCTTACCATACACTTGTTTTTATGTCAAAATACCTTTCCCATTTTTTTTTTTATTTGATTATGGAGATTACTCTTTCTGCCTTTGTTTCTATATCTTCCAATGTAAGCTACATTTATTACTGTATCAACTGCATTTATAACTTGCAATCTTTAGACTCAATAAGCCTACACATGGCTACACTTGGAAAGAGATCTAGGAATGTCCTCCAAAAGCCAACTCCTTTTTTCGCCTAGCTGCTCATCATAAATTATAAACTCAGGATGCTTTGTACCAAAGACTCTTACCAAGTTCTTCAGGTTACTATCTATGCCTTAATGCTGAGGAATCAGCAATTTATAAAAGCTTGACTCTTTGAATATTTTAATGCCTTCCCTATCTAATCTGGGAAATGTACTCAACTCATACTTAGCCCCAGAGTCTTCTATAATTTACTGGAAAATAGTACCCTCCTTTGGACTGAATTGGAAGCCATTTCTTTTATTTACCATGTACATTTATAATAGTTCAAATGTCATGATAAATTAAATCTTAATTTTAGTTTAGGCAATGCATCATGTTTTTTATGTATTTATCGTGTGCTCTCAGAAGCAAGATGTTTTTTAAGATTATTAAAAAAAAAAATAAAAAAATCCTTCCTTATGCCTAATATGATGGAATGTAAATGGAAAGTAGGAAATGAGAGTGTCAAATTCATAGACTTCACTTCTTGAAGTTTGTTGATTTGAAATATCTCTCACTGTTTTGAAAGCATTAACATATCTTGGTACTAAACAGGAAAAGACTTGTATTAATGATGCTTAACATACAATGTGTTGGCACTAGATACATTTTTAAATTTACACTTTGGTATGCATAGTTTTAAAATTCATAAGTGAAGGTGCGTCAAATATGAAGTGGCTTTGGGTAAATTTATTTCAAATGAAAGTAAATATATTTAAAATATAGAATTAATTAATTAATTCTATATTTTAAAAATTTGTTAAATCGATACTCATTCTGCTCATGGGCAATGATGGTTGATTAAAATCAATGGTTCCAATTTAATTTCGGACCCCCCCAGTGTGTCGAAGTTTAATGGGGGGGCCGAATGGGTTGTTTTAAAATCCCAGCCTTAACCACATGGCAGGCAGAGGATATGTTCGCAATCCCTCCCTCTGATACAGCTAACCAGATGCGCCCCCCTCTGAAATTATGTTGTGGTTTTTGCATGACCAACTCAGTAGTGTACAAGCTAACGCACAAGCATTGTGGAAGCATCAGAGAAATTTAGGGAGTGGGAAATTGATTTTCAACTGTGAGATGTTGAATGTACTGAAATTAAAAGACTTGACGATAGGTTGGGTTCTGAAATTGCGTCCTAGAGATGTTATTCATAAACTTAAACCGAAAGTGTTGGATGTTTATGAAAATTCTGTTGAGAAGGGATGGTATTGAGCAGAGGAATGATATCGAAGCAATCAAGAATTCACAGAAGAAGACTACTAGAAAAAAATTTTTGAAAGAAGAGATGAAGGATGGCAGTGATATGTCAGAGGAACGAGCCCATGTTTTTTTGCAGCTACACTTTTTTCCCTCTACAGAAATTCCACTAGTTTCAGGGTTTGACACTTATGACGATTCGAACTCGTGACCTTACCGCTTCCTGTTCTTTGTTGGACTTTTGGCTTTGCCGATGGCTTTAGTGTGACTCAACTTTAAATCTCCATTTCTTGACTCTTGACGCTAGACATATATTTTCTTTGGTACTCTGGTTCCTTAGTGGAAATCACTTCTTCTGGCCAAATGGAAGCATTTCTTAGGCAATGAGGTGTACTGTATTATTGTAATTTTTCAGAGAGATTTTTGGCACTGGGATCATGAAGTTTGGAAAAATATTGACGAGTGAGATCGTGGAAACAATGCCAAATTGGTGAGATAAGTTTCTAACTTATAAATACTTGAAGAAGCTCGTCAATTCTATGTCTACTTGAAGGGAGGCTTCACCTTCCTTTGGAAGAGATGAGACTCGGGGCGATTCCGATGAAATTCCCAACACAAGTAAAAAGGTATTTGCTGGACCTGTTGAAGCAGGTGCTGCTTCAAATGACGATCTAACCGTTGTTGTCTGTGAATAGGGCTCTGGGGCTCTAGATTTCGAATGCAATAAGCACAAAATTACTGTAGAGGAGTCTGACTTCGTTGATTTGTTGAATGCTGAGATCGAAAATCTTAATTCCTTATTTATGGAGCAAGAAGAAGAATACATCATCCGTTAAAAGGAGTTGGAGGATAGGATTGAAAGGTTGAAGAGCAACACTAGACAAAATGGGGAAGTTTTCTCTGAAACTGAGTACAATGAAGAAATGATCAAATTGTGGAAAGACATTGTGAATTTTCTAGTCGAGAGTTACAACGCTCTAAACTTTACAGCGCTTGTTAAGATTTTGAAGAAATATGATAAGAGAATGGGCGGGCTAATGTGCCATCCATTCATTCAAAAGATTCTGAAACAACCCTTTTTCACCACTGAACAACTCTTTAAGCTCATTAGAGAATGTGAGAACTGTTGGAGAGCAGATGCACAGCTTATTAAACTAAATACTCAGCAAACAAATCAAGCACATAAAACACAGAGGTTTAACGTGGTTCACCCAACCAATCTGGGCTACGTCCACACAACATAGGCATCGGCAATTCTTTATTAATCAAACAGGAGATTACAAACTCTCACACACACTCAAAACAATCCGTATGGATACCTCTTATATAGCAAAGAGAATCTAACTGCCTCATAAATCCTCTCACATCAAATTTAGGATGCATTAACTCTCTCCCAACAACCTGGAGCTAATCTAGCAACAAATTCCTATTGTTGTCATACATTGAGATTTTTTGCCTATTTTATTTAAAACAGAAAATATCAACAATTTCCACCTTGACAACAATTAGCCTGATGCCCTGTTTGTTTATTATTTTATCTTTTCTGCAAGCCAAGAGAAGCCAAACACCAACGCAGCTTCTCCAACAAAACTGGTTTCGTGAACCTGTCTGCACAGTTTTCCTTTGTATGCACCTTTTCAAGAGAGACTCCCCTTTCAGTGATAACCTGTCTTACAAAATGATACTTTAATGGAATATGCTTTGATTTACTATGATAGGCTGGATTCTTAGCCAAATGTATTGCACTTTGACTATCACACAGTAACTTGATGTTGTCCTGTAACCTACCAAAATCACTAAGCAAACCTTTCAGCCAAACCGCCTCTTTGCAAGCATGCGAAGCAGCAATGTATTCTGCTTCAGTAGTGGATAAAGCAACAATGTTTTGTAGCTTTGACATCCAGCTAATAGCTCCACCTGCAAGAGTAAAGACATACCCTGAAGTTGACCTTCTCTTATCCAAATCACCTGTAAAATCGGAATCAACATATCCGCAAACAAATTCACTACTCTTATTGTAAGTGATACAATAACTACTTGTGCCTCTCAAATACCGAAGCACCCATTTCACTGCTGACCAGTGTTCTTTACCCGGATTTGCCATATACCTGCTGACAACCCCAACTGCATGTGAAATGTCTGGTCGAGTACAAACCATCGCATACATTAAACATCCTACTACATTGGCATATGGAATTCGAGACATATAATCCTTTTCTTCATCTGTATTAGGACATAAACTGGAAGAAAGCTTGAAATGGGAAGCTAAAGGGACTGACACAGGCTTCACATTGTTCATACCAAACCTCACAAGTATTTTCTCAATATACTTCTGTTGTGATAGCCACAACTTACCATTGCTCCTGTCTCTGAAAATTTCCATGCCCAAAATCTGTCTTGCTGCTCCTAGATCTTTCATATCAAACGTCCTTGCCATCTGAGTCTTCAGCCTGTTGATTTCTTCAATTCTTTTGCTTGCTAAAATCATATCGTCAACATACAACACTAAGATAATGAACATGCCATTACTTAACTGCTTAAAGTAAACACAATGATCATATTCACTTCTTATATATTTTTGACTCAACATGAAAGAATCAAATATCTTGTACCACTGTCGAGGCGACTGCTTCAGACCATACAATGACTTCTTGAGCCTGCAGACAAATTTCTTATTGCGATGCTGAACAAACCCTTCCGGTTGTTCCATATAAATTTCCTCATCTAAATCTCCATGTAGAAATGCAGTCTTAACATCTAATTGCTGCAACTCTAAATCAAGCAAAGCCACTAATGCTAACACAATTCTAATTGAAACAATTTTAACCACTGGTGAAAAAATCTCATGAAAGTCAATACCGGCTTTCTGAGAAAACCCTTTTGCAACCAGTCGTGCTTTGTACCTGTCCTTCGTATCATTCACACCCCGTTTCAGCTTGAAAACCCATTTACACCCCATAGTTTTCCTGTCTTTCGGAAGCTCGACCACATCCCATGTGCCGTTCTTACTTAAGGCCATCATTTCTTCCTTCATAGCTGCTTTCCACTTGTCACTTTTCGAACCTTCTATTGCTCCCTGATAGCACAGAGGTTCATCGTCATTAGCAGTAAATGCAACTGAAGTAACATAATCATCATACCTTCTCGGTGGCCGTTTGATTCTTGTAGACCTCCTTAAGGATGTTTCTGGTGCTTCCGCAATTGGCTGACTACGATCTGTAGGAACTTCTTTCCGATCAGTATCTGAGACCTGTTCATGATCTAAACCTGAACCCTGTTCATGTTCTGATTCTGAAACTTGTTCATGACTAGTATCTGAACTATGGTCATCATGACTATCATTAGAAGTGTTGTCAAACTGAATGTGCTGAAAATCAAATACATCATCCTGTTTCAATTTACTATCTACATCTAACTTTACAAGAGAGGATTCATTAAACTTTACATCTCTGTTGATGATGATTTTGCGGGTAGTAGGATCCCACAATCTATATCCCTTTGTTCCAACACCATACCCAACAAAGATATACCTTTTAGACTTTTGATCTAACTTAGTTCGCTGATGTTTAGGCACTAGAGCATATGCATCACAACCAAACACTCTGAGTTTAGAATAGTCACAAGGGTGTCCTTTCCATACCTCTTGCGGAATCTTGCAGTCTATTGTCGTCGATGGAGATCGGTTTATCACATAACAAGTTGTTGCCACCGCTTCCGTCCACAACTCCTTTTGCAACCCGGCGTTACTCAGCATACTCCTTGCTCTCTCTAGAAGAGTCCTGTTCATGCGTTCAGCAACTCCATTTTGCTGAGGAGTATAAACCGTGGTCTTATGTCTCTCGATCCCTGCATCCTTGCAATAGCTGTCAAACTCCTTGGAAGTAAACTCACCACCATTGTTAGTTCTTAAACATTTTATTGTTCTACCAGTGATGTTTTCTACCAATGCTCTAAACTGTTTGAAAATTGTAAAAACATCAGACTTCTTTTTCATCATGTAGACCCACACTTTCCTAGAAAAGTCATCAATAAACGATACAAAATATGACGAGCCACCATACGAGGTTGTAGGTGCTGGACCCCAAACATCTGAATGGATATAATCAAGTATTCCTTTACTAGTATGTTTGCCTGTTTTAAACTTTTGTTTACTTTGTTTGCCAAACAGACAATGTTTACAGAAATCTAACTTTCCAGACTTTAGATTAGGAAGTAATTTGCGATCAGCCAAAATCTTTAACCCTCTTTCGCTCATATGGCCCAACCTTTGATGCCATAGGCGAATGGAACTACTGTCATGTTCAGATACCGTAGACACATGATCTGACCCTGTTCTTCCTTCTAATTGAAACAGATTTCCTACTTTCTTAGCCTTCATTACTAGTAAGATACCTTTATAGATTTTCATAACTCCACCTTGAATTACAGTTTTATATCCATTCGTATCCAATGCTCCTAAAGAAATTAGATTTTTTCTTAATTCTGGAACATGTCTCACATCTGTTAACAATTTAGTTGTGCCATCAAACATTTGCGGTTGTATACTTCCTATCCCAACAATATTGCAAGTAACATCATTACCCATGTACACGACGCCATCATCAACAGATCTATACGTCTTAAACCAGTCTTTATGGATACACATGTGGTTTGATGCACCGGAATCTAACAACCAATGTTGATCATGATTTGACATATTAACAGACAACACTTCGTCGCTCATACCTGAACCAGATGCCGAACCTGTATCTGTCGCATTTGCCTCCTTCTTCTCTGTCAAAGAGTCTCCTTTCTTCTCTGTTTGTTGTCTCTTCCAGCAGTCTTTCTTCAAGTGCCCCGATTTGCCACAAAACCAGCACTTTACTTTGCTCTTCTTCCCTTTCGACTTTGAATGCGAATCGCTGCGCTTACCAGAGCGTCTTTCTCTAGAACGACCTCTAGCCATCATTGCCTCTGATGTAGAGGTGTCAGCATTCGACCGCTTCCTGGTCTCCTCGGACAACAAAGCTCCAACCACATCGTCAAACTCAAGGATGTCTGCAGTACTAAAGCTTATGGAAGTAACAAAGTGATCCCACGATTCGGGCAATGAACACAATAGAGTTATTGCCTTATCCTCTGAATAAAATTTTACATCTAGACTTTGTAATTGTACCAAAAGAGTATTGAAAACATTCAGATGGTCAGTAATCGAGGTACCTTCCTTCATTCGCAAACCATAAAGCTGTCGCTTCAGGAGAATCCGATTTGTCAAGGATTTCGTCATGTAGAGCTTCTCAAGCTTCGACCACAGGCCTGCAGCTGTTTTCTCTGACACAATGTTGAACAGAACGTCATCCGCCAGACATAACCGAATTGCGCTCAGAGCTCTGTCATCCAACTCATCCCATTCATCCTCCGTCATGGAAGAAGGCCTTTTGCTTTTCCCCAACAGCGCTTTCTCCACGCCTTGTTGAACCAGGAGATCATGCATCTTTACCTTCCAGATCTCGAAGTTGTTTTTTCCATTGAACTTCTCAATTTCAAACCGGGCATTTTGAGTTTTCGCCATCTTGTTTAAAACAAACAATCTCCAAATCCAACTTTTAAATGAATGAAAAATGCCCTTTACCTTATAAAATGCCTTTTTAAAAAAAAAGAATCGATTTAATATATGTGACCTTTATACAAAACTCCAAATCGATTTCATATTAAAACTTTCAAATAAACTCCACCTTATAAAAAAGGGCCTTTCCTCATATACAAATGGCATATTCAAATTTAAATAAACCCCAATGTAAATCGATTATTTAAAAAATATCAATTTTAATAAATAATGGCATATGAATAAATCGATTATTCAAAACAATATCACCATTCGGTTCCGCGCCATTGTGACTGTGTTAATTTATTCCGCGCCAATCCCAAAACTGAGAACAAAGAAACCGCACTCAGTAATATGTCTGCGCATCTGGCATTACACTCATTAATTTTCCTGCGCATCTGGCTGAAAAACCTTCACCGTTTAACGCTGTCAGCAATCATCAAACTCCGATCCGCAGCAATGTTAACAGCATAACAATACGCATGTGAAAGATACGCAGCAATGGTTTACCTACTACGCTGTTTTAAAAAAAAAAAACAAACCTCCCATGCAGCAATGTTTAACAGCAAACCATACGCATGTGCGCAGGGTCCAACCATGCCGGGCCTTGTCGCAGGAAATTTCAACACAATGGTTTATCGGTTTAAGTCCCCCACGCACGGATCAATCTCTCCACCGCTGAACGCACAACTGTGTCCACTTGCAATCATACGCACAAAAAAAAAAAAAAAAGAAAAAAAAAAAAAATCCACCATTCAATCGCTGTTTTCAACGCTATCAAGGTCTGTGCGATTCAAGATCGGAACAAGAAACGATGCAAAAAACGTAGTAACACCAGCACAACCACGCCGGTTTTCATACATAGCCAAAGCCTCCAGCATGCTCTGATACCAATTGTTGGAGAGCAGATGCACAGCTTATTAAACTAAATACTCAGCAAAAAAATCAAGCACATAAAACACAGAGGTTTAACGTGGTTCACCCAACCAATCTGGGCTACGTCCACACAACATAGGCATCGGCAATTCTTTATTAATCAAACAGGAGATTACAAACTCTCACACACACTCAAAACAATCCGTATGGATACCTGTTATATAGCAAAGAGAATCTAACTTCCTCATAAATCCTCTCACCTCAAATTTAGGATGCATTAACTCTCTCCCAACAACCTGGAGCTAATCTAGCAACAAATTCCTATTGTTGTCATACATTGAGATTTTTTTCCTATTTTATTTAAAACAGAAAATCTCAACAAGAACACACTCCAAATTTTATTTCCAGATTACCCTCAAAGTGTTCCTCAAGTACCTAAAAGTATGCCCAACAATGGAATCCATGCAGAAACATCTTCTTCTGGTGAAAGCGATTCACAGAGGCTACGAGTACCGATGACGGAAATTACCAAAGTGGAATTTGGGAAGGAGAATGCATTTTTTAACAATGGGGATTGTGATGCAGAAGTTATGGAAATCATATACAGAAGCACCATGGTTGCGCTTCGCACCATGAATGAAATACGCAGAAGAAGCTCTACCCACAATGTCCTCTCCTTTCCCTTTGGGTGAGACCAAATCTATGCCCCTCTGTTCTCTGATCCCCATCTACCCCAAAAACTTAAACTCTGAACACCTATAGGCTAACACATTATTCTTGCGATTTCTAGATCATCTAGCTTTGGTATGATTCCAAATGACATGCTTAATAGGGATGTATCTAATTTTGGAGACTGTTATTCATCCATAATTTTTACTATCTGTAGATGACTATAGATTGGTTCTAGATTTCTAAAAACAAAATTCCTGAATATTGTGAGTTTTAGAAATCTCACTACCTTCATTATCCTTAGAGCAATTTCTCACTATTCTACTATTTTGTCACTCCATGGTCAACCTACCACTTCTAAAAACCCCTCATGGGCGTATGCCGCTCATATTCATCCTATTTTCCCACCTATAACCTCATCACTCTATTTTTCCCTTGCCCATAACTCCATTTGTCGCCAAGGGTTTCCTACAAGCTTACCTCACGCCCATGATCATCAAGTCCCTCAAGCATTGATGGTCCCTAAACTGTCTCTGTAGTCTCTTTAGATGAATCAAGTATATTGGATTTCGGATCTTCAATACACTAATTTTTCAATACTCTGTTTTTACACTTGAAGATTCCAAACCAATTTTTCAGTCAAAGAGAGGTCAAAGAATCCTCACTAGGTCATTTAGGGTTTCATGCTTTTCAAGGTCATCATCTCCAAAAAGACTACCATTCAGCTTCAAAAGTCTGTACATAAGGTAATGGGCTATCTTGACACTTTTGCAGAAGTAATAAGAGGCCAACCAGCAAAAGAAATTGGTAAGGTAAGAGGTCTGCTACTCAATGATGGCATCTTGCAGCAAGGGAGACATGAAAACTAGGGTTTTTGAAGGCATTTTTCTTGGTTTCACAACCTCCATGATTAAATCATCCACAAGGCTTATATATTGATTCTCTTACACCTCCTCCTATCCTTAATATACCTTCACAAACACTCCCCATCACTCCTATCCCTCAAAACCATCATTTTTCTACAAAGCATAGTCTATTGCCATAATTTGACACCTTTTTGAGACTAGGCTTGTGTTTTGACCTTTTGCACCCCTTCCCCTCACTCAATTCTTGAAATTCCACTTTCCCCTACTCCCTAACATCTATCCCTATCCCCCAAAATTTCCCCAAGAATTTAGACAACCCTTAACCCCTTCATTCCACTCCCTCTGCAAGGCAGTCCTAAATCCCCACAACAAACCCTAATTGCCTCTTCCAAATAAGTTAGGGTTGGATATGAAAATGAGGCACAAGAGCAAAGGATTCATTTTATAGACCATGTCAGCAATCATACTTCCATACCAGCTCATAAGCATCATGCCTCCATCATTTTACAAAGAATTCATTCCAAGAGACAAGCCACGTGTCACGCCCAGGGCCAGTTTTTCTTCAAACTGTGTTTCTAACCAAACAGAGATGAAATTGAAAATTTTGAGAGATTTTTCTATCCATCATAAGCCCAAGAAGAAAAACCTCCTTCATTTTTTACACAGGTATCATGGTTTGGGAGAAATATTAAAAATACAGGTGTCACAGGAGATTTCTACACTGTTGGAGTGACCTTGGGAAAATCAGGTTTTCTCATAGCTAGAATATCCAAATGACTTGCTAGATGAGTCAAATGACAACTAGACTTGAATAGCTTTCCAATAAGCTATCATGAGCTCAATTTGGAATTGAGGAAGGTATCCAACAGTT
Organism: Pinus albicaulis; assembly: GCA_034641835.2. NCBI lineage: Eukaryota > Viridiplantae > Streptophyta > Pinopsida > Pinales > Pinaceae > Pinus > Pinus albicaulis. The sequence goes on from CM076579.1 coordinate 29,282,250, forward strand.
GTCCGCACCAGCATTTCACCACTTTTAACCAGTGTTGGGAAAATAAGTTTTTGGATAGGTAAATGGACACCAAATGGAAAAAAAAAAGATTTTTTGGAAATTATGCTCAACCATATTTCCAATGAGCTATCACGAGCGCAGTTCCCACACCGAGAAGGCCTCCAAATTCCCTCTACAAATTGGCATTACGCACAGACACATAAGAGCGCCTAGAAATTGCCTATTATGCTCCTGGGGCACTGTTACGCACCTGGCTCTTAGTGTTATACACAAGAGGGGTGTTTGCAGTGTTAAATAACACTTTGTTACACACCCAGGACCCAGTGTTAAGCATAGACAACCTATCACCCAATTTTCTCAAAAAGGCCCAAAAACTCAACATTCTTGCCTCCATAGCTACAGCTTCAGTCAAAAGAGGTTGATAATTCTCTTCCTCACCTTGCAAGCAATATTTTCATAAACAAGGAAGACATTCAAAACTCAAAATGACCAAACCCAAATCTCCATGAAATATCAATTTGTTAAACTCCTAGGACAAGGTTTGCCAACTTGAGAGGTTATCATAGGTTGTAAAGACATTCATGAATATAAAACTTGCTTCCAAACTTTGGAGCCCTCCTTGACTTTTCACCTTGCCCCCATTTACCAAGGTTTTCCCTCGCATCACTCATTTTCCCTCCCAAACCAGAAAGTCCTCACCAAAGCTCAAGCTCCTTTTATCTTGAAACAACCACCATGTCCAAAGAAGAAATCAGTAGGTTAGATGCAAAGTTAAAAGAAGAACAAGAGGCTGACAGTAGCTCTAATGAGGAGTAAACAAATGATAATGAAGAGGAAAAGGATAGTGAGGCTGAAGCAGGGTTAGAGGAAGAAGGAATTGATCAAGGCCATAGCATAAATGAAAAGATCAATGGTGAACAAAGAAGCTAAAGGGATAATCATGACTATCATGACACAAATCAACTTATAAATGATCAAGAAATTCAAAATGATAGTGCAAGAAATTGACCAAAAGAGTACCTTATTGAAGGATAGAGCCAAAGAGGAGCAAGAGAAGAAAGTGATGATCAGTTTGAAAGCCTGAGTGAGCAGAAGATAAAAGTGGGAAAAAGGTTATGAGTTTGAGCACTAATGAAGATGATGGCAGTAGCCATGAAGAACAAACAAACAGTAGCAAAGATAAAGAATATAGTAGGGCAGAAACAAAGTATGATGAAGAATACCAAGAAGGTAATGAGGAAGCAGATGAACATGGCAACCTTGAAAGGAAAGACAATGATGAATTTGAGCAAATATGGATATAGGGTTGACAACAATAAATCACTCCCAAGTATAGAAAAGAGTTTTTAAATGAAGATCAAGATGAAAGCAAAAGGATAGTGAAGAAAGTGCAGCAAGTATCTCAAAAAGAAGACCAAAGTGACAATGAAGAAATCAGTGAAGATGTATTGAAATTTGAGCACTCAAATAAGGTAAAGACCAAGGAAAACTTAAATACATGGCTCAATATTTTCCACAGGCTTCTCAAACCTCTTGAGGGACCTCTCCACCAATTTTGAGGCAATTTGGACAATTTTTTTTTTTTTCCAAATTTTGACCCCTAGGAGCGCAGTACCCTAGGTGTTACGCACAAAATTGGTGCATCTTCAGCTCTCCAAGTTTAAATTTTTTGGTTTTTCACATCACCAACAGTCTACCCACAAACTTTCAGATCAATTGAAGCATTTTTCCCCCTCAAAAGGTCAAAAAACACCTCAAATTTGAGCTTTTTGCCTCTTTTTCAAAGCAAGTGTTACGCACAGAGCAGTGTTGGGAGATTTAATTTTTGAGGAGTTAAATGGAATCCATTCAGCACAAATCAAGTATTTTTTGAAATTATACTCATCAATATTTCCAGCGAGCCATCACGGGGCCAAATATGATATCGGGAAGGGGTCCAAAACTCAGCTACAACAGACCCTATTTTCTACTGAAAAGGTGTTACGCACAGGGGTAGCCTTTTGCCAAAAAAGTCAACAAAACACACAGATTGATGGCAAAGGAGTTTTTTAATATTTTCTTGGACAAATCACTCCTGATTTGATTGGGGAGTTATGTTTTGGTGTTTTTAATTTATTTTCTTATCAACTATGTGTCTTGGGCCTTGCATGGTCATTAAGCACATTTATGGCATTTATGATTAGATTAGGGTTTTTGGAAGCCTCTTAGGGCTTCCCACCTCCTCAGCTGCTCCATAAATAGAGCCTGAGGCTCTCATGTAATGGTTGGATTTTGATGACTTATGTTGAAGCAATACATAGTCTCTTGGAGTTTTTTATAACAATTTGATGTCTTGGAGCTCATGCATGCCCTGGTTTGCTTGATGATGGAGAGAGATTGTTTTCAAGATCCATAAGCCTAGTTGATGGTGAAGTTTTCTTATGTTCATGTTTTCTAGTTTTCCATTATTTTTTCCATCTTGCTTTTTCCAGTAGGACAAAGAATTTGTATTAAGAAATTTTTTCTAATGGCACCTTAATTATGTTTGTCCTTCACTGCCTCAATGTTTTCTTTTGTTGAGATATGTTAGGGAATCCATCTCTTTCTCGTTAAGAAGTTCTTAGCTTGTCCATTTCTTGAATGGTTTAGATCAGTTAGTGTCAAGTATGATTTATGGCTAGCCCTGCATATTTTTGCCACTGAAATACTCTGTTCTTGGAATCATCTCTTTAAAAGTAGCTTTGCCTAAGTTTGTCAAAAGAAGTCTGTTTGAATCATGCTCTTTGCCTTTACTTAGCTAAAAAAATTTCAAGGAAACTTCATAGCTGTATCTTTAGATATCAGGGTTTTCTCTCCTTCTATTGATTATATTTATTTGTGCATCTTAAATATTTTATGCTCTTGATGATGAAATCTATGAAAGTTAAATAATTTTCTTGCCTTTCTATTTTTTCATCTGAATGTTTGTCTTGTTTGATTATCTACTTTCAGTCTGAAATCAAATGGAATAGGTTCTGCTTATGCATTTCAGTCTCTTTCTATGCTTATAAATCTTCTAACTCCCTCAGTTTAGAAGTATATAAAGGATTCTTTTTCTGCCCTTTATTAGCTTGTTGTTCTCAAGTTTAATGTCCATCTCATGATCCTTCACAACCTTAAAGATCCAACAACCAAGTTAAAATTGCCCTGCAAATGCTCTTAACACCATTGATGAAATTATCATGACCTTGTTAGACTCCATTGCCCAATGACTTAAAAATCTTTCATATTTTCTATCTAAAATCCATTTTAGCATCATACCCAACCAAAAAAACTCAAAATACCCTGCACTTAACATCTAGCTTAAAATCAACCCTAATCAACAAACAAATTCACATATTTTCACCTACTAGAGTGATCCCTCTCCGAATCTAGGAAGGCTAGGTCCTTGGATTCCAAATCTTGGTTTGATGTTACCCCTATCCATTTGTATCTCAATCAATCTAGAAAATTACGGGGAGCTAATAGAGACAACACATCTTATGTTGCTAATTTGAAGCTCGTGCTTGTGTCAAACTTTAGGTTTCCATAAGGGAAGATACATATGCCTCCACTGTATATAATAGAAATTAGATGCCAAGACACCAATATAACTTTCCATATCTTCCACTATGGAACAATTTAAGCCGTCTGAGAGTAGATCTTCCTCTAAGCGAAATAGGAAATCATAATTTCATAGCAGTCAGGTGCCACCAGCTCCAAACAATAGATCTCAATGGGAGAAAAAAATGAAGCTTGCATCTTGGCCTGTAAGATCAGGACATTTACCATCTCCAGGCCATAATGTTTTAGTTCACATTGAGAAGCAGGATGGCGATTCCCATCAAGTTTCTTAAACAAGTATCTTTATTCAAGATGAGGATTTTCATGATAATATTAGAAATAAAAATCCTAATTTGTTTTTTTGGTTGCAGTTGGAAAAATAAATAGAGCCCTCATCTCAGCTTGTTATATTTGAGAAATCCCAGCCTACAAGAGAAGGGGAAACTAAGAAGGTTTCCCTTCCCATGAAGTTGCTCCTTCAGTTATAGAACACATATCTGAAGATAAAGATGATTCTTAATTATGCTGTTGAATTCTGCTTCTCAGGAAATATCACAGAAACATGTCAAGGGATGGAGGTGTTCAATGGCTGGTTCAAAGAAACTGATACCATTTCCTATGTCATTTTCTGTATTAGATGAAGCAGCAGAGAAGGAGAACAACAGTCCATAAGGGAAAGATGGAGTTGGCATGTTAGAAACAACAGTTCTAGTGTCGCATTAGAATTAATGATCCATCAAAGGCAATCCGAGGAGCAGAGCCAGATGTCATAATCATTTATCATTTCCTCTTTGTGACCACCTCAGCCACTTACAACCTACTTTTTGGATTCATAAAAATATACCTGATTTAATTCCAGAGGAAGTTTTTTTGTCAGAGATTTTTGTTCGGGCCTTGCATGGCCATAATTGTACAGTTTTAATTTAATTATAATCATTGAAGGTTTCCAAGTTATATTAGGGAAACCGACTTAGTCTTTAGATAAATACCGCATGCCTTAGTAGTATCAAGGGTTGGTTGATGGAACCCTATTGAAACTTGCATTGTAAGAACTGTTGGAACACTGTAATTTTTGGAAGCTCGATCATCAATACCAAGAAATCATTTGCAAGATACTTGAGTTGTGTCTATCTGGTGATGTGATTTTCTCCTCTATGTTGAATGTTTCCAGAGTTTTCCTCACTGCATATCATTTTAAGTTGATTGTAAAAAAGAAATTTTAGATTAAGATTTTTTGTTGGAGCACCTTAACTTTGTCTGTGATTACAATCTGAATGTTTTCTTCATGCAGTCTGGTTAAGAAATTATTAATTTATTTTTAACCACTACTGAAAATTCACTGCTTCTTTCACCTCACAATCCCTGCTGCTTTAAGATCCAACGCATAGATTTAGCTTTCCCTGTGATGCTTTTGAAATTTTTGATGCAACAGAACCAACCCTTGTTTGACTCCATAACCCAATGGATTAGCCTCTACAGAATTTTCATCCAACCAACAAAATCAATTACAAAAACCAATACCACCATCAATGTAACTAGCCTAATATCAGCATTTACAGCCATCAAGTTAAATCATAAAAATAGGGAGAGCCCTCTCTGAGTCTAGGAAGGCTAGGTCTTGGACTCCAAACTGGTTTGATGTTGTCCTTTATCGTTTATTCTTGCCAATATTTTAAATACGGCCACAACACATTGAATGATAAAGAAATAAGGAATGGAATTCCTTACCTTATATTTATGGTTTTGTTGTGAAATTACCTTTCCCATACTTGTTTGATTTGATTCTAGAGACTATTCTTTCTATCTTTGGGTTAGCTACTCATGTGATCCAAATGAAAAGTGGCATACACCAATGGATTTCATCCACCCATGGTTTTTATCCACCCATGGTATTATAAGTGACATCTATCCATGATATTCATTCACCCATGGTATGTATCCACCCATGGTATTCATCCACACATTGAATTTACCCATGGTATTGTAAGTGGTATATACCCATGGTATTGACCCATGGTATCCACCTATGGCATCTACCCATGGTATTGTAACTAAAAAAAAGCTATAAATAACAAGCCTCACTTTGTAAAAGGATAGATTGTCCACCACAATGTAGCTTCTACAATTATTCTCTGTTTTAATAAAACAAGTTTCTTTGTGGGCCTTTTTTTTTTTTTTAAATATATAATTTGTATCGGAAATAACACTTCATTTCATGAATATCAAAGAACTGATATTTTTTTACAAAAATAATGGAAGTAAACTAGCTAGGGCGCTAGTAGCTTATCTCTGAGAAGAGATGTGGTGGCTACAGGCCTCTGAAATCTGTGTTACAATGAGGCTCTAAGGCCTATATATTATTTATAAATAGTGGAAAACCCTAAATATCCAAAATCCTAACCCTAGGAGATGAAACGCCAGAATATGGGCCCCGTTGGGGTAAATTGGTACATCAATTTCTCAGGGTCGTAACTTTGGCATACTATCTCTGTTTCATGCACATGATACATCGTTAGAAAGATATATGTAAGGACTACAACTATTGACCACAAATGTAGAGTCTATAATAGACTCAAATTTTCCAATAGGTTTGATGCCCAAAAAACATCGTTTAGTGCCTCAAAACGACTCCAGAAGTTCAAGACCCGAGAAACTGCTAAAAATAGTAAACTATGGTGTAATTAAGAAAACTAAAAAACTTAAAGAAACAATGGGGGGTCCCCAAGTGGAATAGGTGGGTGGCCACAAATATCCACCTGGATCATTCATCCCCCCTTAGGAAGCAATGGTCCCCATTGTGTTGAGTTCCTCCATGAGATTAGGAAACTTCTATTGAACTTGGTCCCTAGTGAACCACTTGCCTTGGTGCAGGAGTTGGCTAGCTTTGACAACCCGATACAGTTGGATATTCTGAGTGTCCTACACCCATGGTTTTCATCCACCCATCATATTTATCCGCCCATGTTATTGTAAGTGACATCTATCAATGATATTCATTCACCTATGGTATTCATCCACACATGGAATTTACCCATGGCATTGTCAGTGGTATTTACCCATCGTATTGACCCATGGTATCCACCTATGGTATCTACCTATGGTATTGTAACTCAAAAAAAGGCTATAAATAAAAGCCTCACTTTGTAAAAAGACAGATTTTCCACCACAATGTAGCTTCTACAGTTATTCTCTATTTTAATAAAACAAGTTTCTTTGTGGTTTTATTTGTTGTGTGTTTTTTTTAACCAAAAAGAAACTTGTTTTATTACAATAGAGAATAACTATAGAAGCTACATTGTAGTGGAAAATATGTCCTTTTACAAAGTGAGGCTTGTTATTTATAACCTTTTTTTGAGTTACAATACCATGGGTAGATACCATAGGTGGATACCATGGGTGGATACCACTTACAATACCATGGGTAAATTCCATGTGTGGATGAATACCATGGGTGGATACATACCATGGGTGAATAAATATCATGGATAAATGTCACTTACAATACCATGGGCAGATAAATACCATGGGTGGATGAAAACCATGGGTGTAGGCCAATTTTCATTCGTATCATCATGATAATGTTTTAACTCAAGGTTTTGTCTCATAGAATATTTCTAGGTTTGTTAAGATGGAATGTGTTCTTTAACACTAAGAAGTTACCAAATCATTTGCATCTCCACAATGAATTTCCCAAGGAGCATTGGTCTTTTACCTTATCAGTTTTCGATTTTAGATGCGTAGGACTAGTCCAACTGTAGGACTTATTATCATGGATAAAAATGTGGAGTAATTCAAGATCATATACTAGGTGGATTAGAAGATGAACTTGCAATTCCATGAAACTCGTCAACAGTTCCTTCTCAAACATAAAAAAAATCTCAACTATCTCTTGATGCCACCATGGAATGCTAGCCACATGAATCTCCTTTGACGTGATCCAACATAAAAATGCAAATAATTTAGAAATAACATGTCTTTTGTCTTGGGGGGGGGGTCAGGTTTCACATACCCACTCACGAACAAAGGATAATGACACTGCAAAGTTACAAACACATTGAATAATATAAAAAATGAGTTATGTTTTATGATCTGTGAATGGGATAAAATGTATTAATATAACAAATAATAAAATCATGCTTTTGACATTATACGTACTCTTAGAAGATTCAAATGCTCATGTGATTTCAACCCTGACAAATGGTTTTCCACAGTGAAGCAGCACCGTAGTAAAGACCCATATGAAGATGGCACCCTCACACCCATTATAACTTCCTTTGCCAAAGAAAGGTCATCTTTTTTTAAAAATCCATGGGACATAACCTTATTTGAAAGACCAATTGGAGGGATCAGCCTCTGATACTGTACTTTCTAATCACCTTGGCCAATTTTTCTTTTTGGTTTTTGAAGTAATAAGATCTTTCCTAACAGCCAATGTGTCACTTTGTTTCAATGATTTGATCCTCCATAAAGAGGATGAAATTTTTTTAAATATATGCACGGGATCTAATAAATGGGTAATATTAAGATGCTCCCAATATGGGAGGTTATAAAAGATATATTTCCTTTTCATCCCAATGGGAAATTTCTCAACGTAGGTGCCGAAGAATTCTGGATCATTGAACATAGGCTCCCCATTTGATTCGAACATTTCTATGAGCTCCTTCTCCTTCGATCTATCATATGCTCTAAGCCATTAATATGGTGTCATTATTGCAGACCTTTGGGTTCTCTCTCATTCACCATTGAAAGCATATTTTGATCTTCTGTAAGGGTGTTCTTCTAGGAGGAATACCCTGGAGAAGTCATACACTAGCTTTCATAGGTCGTTGGACCATCTAGCTTTCAGAGAAGGTCAACAACATCTACATCCATAATACCCTTTTGTTATAAGACGTGCGAAATGATTGTATACAATATGCATGGCACGTTAAAGAATATCATGAAGATCAAAACAATCACAATGAATTAAATAATTAATATGCGAAAGAATATTGTTACATATATAAAAAAATCCATAAGCATGTAATTTACCATAGCAAAATCCTAAGCCTAGATAATCATCTGTTGTGTAAGCACATATGCAATAAAATGTAAAACTCCTCTCTAATACGATGGGCCTTGATACATCGTATACATTTATCCCATCCCATAATTCCTTCAATTCATCTAAAAAATCGTTCTAAGTGGACATCCATATTCTTCACTTGTCTTCTACCAAGGACTATGAGGGCCAACATAAGTTGTTCATTCTTCACGGGAAACCATGGGAGGATATTGATATTGATCACTAGTGTAGAGCAAACAAAATAGTTGGTGTTATGGAGGGAATATGGGTTGACACCATCCATGGCTATGTTGAGTCGTAGACTTCATACTTCATCCTTGAATTTTTCGGGCCATGTATCCTCTATATGCTTCATGGCTATTTAATCTATGGGGATTCGTATAACTCCCAACCCAATTTTGTGTGAGGCATGCGATCCTTGCAATATAGCTAATTATTTGCAATGGAATAGCCTTTAAATCCTTGGGATTATAGGCATGTGCCTCAATATCTTAAAAGGAGGACCACGTGATTTACCCTTATTTTTTTTATTTATCATACATGTCATGCCCAAATTTTAGACATATTTCTTTCTCTGCATATTCTCCTCTAGATAGAATACAATCATTTGGACATGCATGATATGATATGTACTCAACACCCAACATTTTCAATAATTTCTTTACCTCTTCGCAGCTACCGGGCAAGACATTATCACTCGGAAGAACCTTATCTTTGAATAATCTGTATTTGGTCATGGACAATATTAAATGTATAATAATGTCGATAATTATTAACGTTCATAAAATTGACCATTTGTAATGTTGATTGTGTGACGAGATTTCTCAAAATATAAGGGAATTTATGGTCAATTACGTCAAAATTTTTGAGAAACATGCATTCGACAAGCCAAAATTTTCTTTCAAGTTGTAAAGTAACATTTTTGTCCCCAACTGGGTAGAATTTGACTGGCCGACACATCCAAAGAGAGGGGTGGAGGAAGCAGATTTAATGCTTTTGAAAAGGGTATGAGTGATACGAGAATCATCCCCTAGTTGATCATCGTTCTGGAATGCTTCTAACACATTGTCTCCATGGGAGTCGTATCCCTTAAGTAATCATCCATACCAACCTCTTTTTGATTTCATCCATTTCTAGCTTGTGAATAAATACTATTGTTGTAGTCATTTCTAATTGTTGAATCTAGACGTATTGGGAATTGAATAGGTGGTTGATTCAACCATTCTTGGTATCGTTACTCTCCGAGTTTTTCTCTTAATTTAGCCTTCTCTCGATTTTACATTTTCGCGAGGTAAAATGGAAGATGGTAGGTAATTCGTTCATCGTTACTAGAATCCTAATAATTTCAAAAATATGTTTAAACATGATTAGTATAAAATCGATGATATCAATTAGTAAGCACGTCAATTCATGATTAATTGGTTTGATGTTGAAATAATTACATTATAGCAAAAAAATATTACTACCATCATTATCCTAGGATTGGGTTAGGATATGGTATGTTACAATTGGCAGAGTGAAGCAGTTGTCCATTTTCATCTACCAATCGCATCTTGCGGTATGCTGCTCCTCATAAGAGCTTTCGACATTTTGGAATTGTTTGAATATTTTATGCACCAGAACTCGATTTTGAATTTGCATGAACCTGCAAATTTGTATACATTAATTTTATTCAGCTGATTGACATGGATAAAAAAAATTCAATTAGATAATGAAAATATAAATAAAATATGAAGTAATTACGTATGGATATGGATAAGGAGAACTCTATGATGGACTTTGATAAATATTATGGAACGAGCTACATTTTGAAGAATTATCCATTGGATATAATTATGATATTTTCTCCCTGAATTTGATCAAAATCAACAATAAATTTTGGTATAAATACCAAAAAGTAATTTTGCTGCCTTAAAAAAGGACTTATTATTACTGGTGCTAGTGTATAGTTAACCGCACCAGTGTGGTTTTATTAACCGACTAATTGGTGTTGTTATTTAACAAATGCACTGAATATCGGGAAGTAAAAAAGCACAACTTTATTTTTTTGAAGTGAAAAAAAAAAGGTAAACGGAAAAATGAGCAAAAAAATGATTTTCGGGAATCTAATTCATAAAAAAGTTCTTTAAATAGTAAAAGCTATTCATTATTTCATTATTTTTGAAAACAAATTAAGGGAGGGGTTTTCACGAGAGACATACTTGGAGAAAGAGAGCATGAGAACATTGTGGAGTAGAAAAATACTTTCGAACAACAACATTATTCAGAGAATTCAAAATTTGAAACATCTATTGATTCACACAAAAACCCTGTAGTACAGTAAAATTGTTAAATTTTACCGTAATAATTGTTTTTTTATTGTTTTTGTTAGATTTAATACATTCATAGTAAAAAAATTAAATTTTACTGTGCATTTTACCAATAAAATCATTTATAATATCTATTCATATTTAAATTTAATTAAAATTAAGAAACAAAAAAATAAAAAAATCCATTCTTACGTTAAACCCTTGCTTCTTCTTGTTTATGTGACTTCACAATTAGGGCTTGTTATTTTAGACTTATAGGGTTTTTAATACTATATATATATATATATATATATATATATATATATATATATATATATATATAGGCATATGAAATCTAACCCACAGGACCACTTGCAGAGTTGGATCCCAATCCTTGTCGACTCTTGTGCGATTTAAAAAAAAAAATTCTTTTTTAATCGGTGCACACTGTTTAAAATAGTGTACCGATGCACGATTCTAGAATAGCGCATCTGCGCATAGTGACAAAAAACACCGTTTGATAAAAACATTTTTTTTTAATTTATGTTTATGTTAATCGGTGCTCTAGTATTAATATAACGTACCGGATCTCCTTATTGACATAAAGCATCGTACGATGTTTCTACTCTATTGGTGGTGCATTTATAAGAACCTATCACACTACGTTCAGTCCCTATGTTGCGAAAGCCTCACCGCTTTATTGATTTTTTTTAACCTGAAAATGATGTGATTTATTTATGAAATATATTAATGATTAGCACAGGTTTCATATTGATAAAGAAATTTCTGACAAGAGTTCCAGTAACAAAAATATTGATAGCACATCTAGAAAAGAAAAAAAAGGCAAGTTCTTTGTATATTCTTTACAAAAATTATTATTTTGAACTATATGTAAATTTAACTAATATGGATTGTTTAGTGTGTATCATGCAGAGCCACAAGATGATGAAGCTCGATAAGATTATTTCTGATCTAAGATGAGAAGAGTGTAAAAGCCTTATGGAAAAAGTGCAGAAGGATGAATTAGGTGAATGAAAAAATATTATCAATGCAATATGAGTTTATTTTTTCAATTTTTATTAATAATATACTTTAAAATATTGGATAACATGTTTTAAACAATCTATTAATTCAGATATGTTTAATTTTCAATAGGGACCAATAGCAAAGAAAAGTAATTTTGTTCTAAGAAAAGAAAAAAATAGAACATGCAAATGAAAATGAATTGCTCCTTAACTCATTTGGAGTGGTGTTGCAGGTTAACTAAAGGGGGAAAAACTTTTACAAAACTTTGAGGGATCTAGTGGAAAAAATGTATAGATGTTATTTCCACTTACAATAGAAAAATTAATCTAATGATTCCAAGAACCAAATTTATTTAAACTACTAGAGAATTGGCCAATGAGACATGTGAGACTTTTAATAGAAAAAACGTACAACAACAAAAAAGAAGGATTGAAAAAGTAATATTCCTTTAAATGTTTTGTAGAATTATATGTATATATTACTCTAAAAAAGTCATTTATAAATATCACTTTTGTTACATTTATTTTTATATATCAATATAAGAATTAAATAGTTTGTTGTCATGTTACATTTTCAAGAAGATTATGAAAATCTCAAAGGATGAACGAGATGATATCAGAAATATAACAGTAGGAATGTCCAAAAAGGTGTACAAGGAAATGGTCAAAGAAATGAACATAATTTCATTGCACGAGGAGCCATCTCAACAACAACGTGCTTAAAATGTAATATGTAATCATTTAAATTTTCGATTAGGTACAATAAATAAACAATTTAGCATTAACTATTAATTTTCAAGTATTTTATTACAAAAAAAAAAAAAAATGGAACCCATTCAGCACATAAAACAGGACGACAAGGAAGAAAAGGGTTAATTTCTATGCTTGTGAGTAGTTGTTACCTCCTTATAAGAACTTAACAAGACTTCATTTTTTTATATTTTAAGTTGTTTTATAATAGTAATCACTGAATTTCTTCAAACAAGTGCTAACATACAAAGAAGAATCATAAGAAGAATTGATTGACATTGGGTTAAATATGGGTTGTCAGTATATGTTGGCATATCAGAAATTAATTGTGGAATTTGTAAGCATCTATCTTGTTTTACTTATCTCCATCTATAATTAATAGAACAAAAAAACATTTTATATTAAATCTATGATTTGTTATGGGGTATAAAACTTGAATGAAACAAAGTATGGAATTGTGCCAACAAATGAATTGTTGAAAGATGGCATGAAATTTGGTTTTGAAAGAATGTGTATAGTTCACGAGTCAATTGTTGCTATGGCACATTTCTTTTCGATTTCCAATCATGTATATTATTTAATATTGTAGTTTTCATTATCCTCACCAATGTATATACACTCATTACACTTTATTTCTATGTTTGTAGATGGAAATTCAAGAAGAATAAAACAATCAACACAATGAACAAAATATTCCTCCAAATAACCTAAGTCATGGAAGTAGCTCAAGCAGTGACAGTGGTTCCAATGAAGAATGGTGATCAATATGTTTGGATATCAAATCAAGGTGTTGTATTTTTTGAAATATTTGTCTGTGAAATCAGGCATTTTGTTTAATGTAATGGACATAGTGTCCCAATTGAAAGACAAAGGGATACCAATAACTGTCCCATTTTGTATGAAAAAGAGTGTCTTATATATATATATATATATATATATATATATATATATATATATATATATATATATATATATATATATATATATATATATATATATATGTTTTTAATTTATTCTATTGCGTTCTCCATTGTCATTGTGAAATGCTACACCACTCATTAAATATATCGATGATTAAATATTATAATGAAGAGATGCGAAATCTGATGATATGATATAAAAAATTCATCCAAACATCACATTCAAATGCACTAATAAAAATTTAATTCATATGAATACAGTTATAATATATGTGTCAAAATTTGATGAATAATGAAGTTTAAAAAATCACAATAATTGCACTGTCACAGGTCGATGTTTCTAAAAAATAGAAAATGAACACAGATGCATGTTAGTTATTGCGCACCAGTGTGTTTGTATGATACTTCGCACCGATACATTTTTACAACGTATGGGAACTGCACCAAATGCCAATACCAATTAGAATGCATGATGGGATTTATCAACTACTACCACCCAGGCAGGAAGATAAGCATTGCATGCACCAGTATGGTTTGTGTTTAACGTGCCGATGCGTTTTTATAACTTAACGGCCCAGTGTGTTTTAACACCTAAACGAACTGGTGCATTTTTACACCTTAACGGTGCTGGTGCATGCACCTTCTATCGGCCTCATGCATCTTTGTGGGTGACATGCACCAGGATGTTGCTAAATGCCGCAGGGCTTCCGAAATTTGTTTTCCATCCCGGTGTTTGGTTTATTTATAGTAACTGTGCGTAGAGGATAAAATGCATCGGTGCATTCACACATGATGCGCACACTGATAAGAAAAACATCCATAAAAACTTTTGGCCACCCTATTTTTTTTAGTTGTGTTGAAGTTCCATTAGAAGCTCTGTCAAAACCTCCGTTACCAAAAATGGATGTTGTAGAAAATGTGTTTTTTGACAATTTTGGCCAATTTTATAATACTAAAAACCTCCTTTATAACCTCTGCTAGAGGGTCTTTTCCTTGTAGTGGACCCAAAACAGTGAAGCAAATTTCCTCTAAAAAAAAGGGTTGCAGTGCATTTCCCAATCATATTATCTTCTAGCAATTTGAAAATGGAGTTTAGAAATGTGAAGGATTTATTCCTTTCTAATGAGTTTCTTATTGTCTGTAGGGTTCTCTATCGCTCCCCTGTTTCTGGAAATTATCCTCAGTAATTTTCTTATTGTGTGCAGTGCTCTTCGAACAAAATAAACAGGATTCCAGAAGTTCTCATCAACAAGTTTCACTATGTTATAATCACTTTTTTTCTTGGCTTCTTATCTTAGATTGTGCTGACTCCTAATTTATATCAGCATGTTTTTTGATACTGTATCTGAGATCTATGTTTATAGGACTGATTGGTAAATAAATTTCTCTATTTTAATTGGTCATTGAGAAATTCCTCTCTCTGATATATGTACTTTCTCATTTAATAATAGAAAGAAAAAAATTTCTTGTGAAAAAAGTAAAAATACTACATAAGAGCATCAACTTCCAACAAATAATTGGAATAAAATGGAGCTTATTTTATGATTACAACATTATTAAGGAATCTAGAAATTATCGCAGCCCAACTAGATTCTTGTTAGGGAGAGACCATGTAACATAGTGTGTTGTACCTGTAAGGTCTTCCATACATTTCTCTTAGAAAAAGAGTAGAATGCATTTGTATTAGGTCTGAAAAATAAATCATGGACACTTAGGTATTTTGTGTCTTTCTGAAGTAAGTACAGAGCAATTGGAAGCATCCTCCTTAAAATGTGGGATTACATCAAATGCGTTATCCTCGCCTTCAAGTCTTTATGGAGTGCTGGAAACTTATCCACTACTAGCATGAGGAAGAAGTATTTGAAGTTTAGTTCTGCAAATGTCAAAAAAATATCCCTTAGAAAATTTGTGCCAATAAAGAATTTACATACTTTTCAAAGGAAGGCGTGAGTATATGATTCCAAAGTGTGATTTATAACAAGTCAAGAAGATCGACTACTTTTTTTATCAACACCAATAGTATGCAACAATTATAGCAACAACAATAGCTATGAAGCGGAAATTTGAATATCAAAATGTCTTGGAAACTAAGTGAAAACTTATCTGATATATCTTCGACTTTAATGGCATGTCTTGTATCTCTTCTTTAGTAAACCCCCTACCAAAAAGAAAATGCCACCTTCTTTCTCCTACTTCGATGATTAAAAGTCTAAAAAACAACACCCACTACAAGAAATAATATTTATGAGCATATTTTACAGCTGGTGGACCTAATACCTTAGGGATATGTGAACGAACACAGAGGAGATGGTGCTATGATTTCCAAATGTTACTGTCAACAACCGTGTTCCACCTTGAGAGAAAATCATAGAAGGTCAAACAAGCAAAAACATAATGTAAACATGTTACAAGGTGAGTAGCGAGATTTGACAAGATGGATTTGGGAAAAGGCTATGGTTATGAGTATGAAAATTGGCACAAAAATATTCTATACATGAGAGAGAAACCATGTTGCATGATGAAAAAAAATGGTGGTGTGAGAGAGGTGATTTATTTTGATTTCTTGGTGCAAACGACCACATTGAGTGTTTCTTGTTAAGTCATTAAAATGCGATAGAAGAGAATTTTTTCATGAGTAATAGAGGAAGAAGGGATAGAAAACACTTAAATTTCATACATTTGATAGATCTAACTGCGAATATGTAAAGGAAGTTACTGATCGGGGCCATAGAGGAGTTTATTTTACTATAAGAGGCATTTATGTATACAGAGTAGAAGCGTTTCTTAGAGAAAAATAGAGTCCAGGATCCACCTACTTGGTCAGATGGGTGAAGTCTCAAGCATGTGCTAATTCATATAATGCATAGAAGCACCTAGTCTACTAATGACACCACAAAACTCTAAAGCCAAAAAACCTAAGGTTTTTGTGATACCATGTTAATCACTCATGTAAATGCAATAGGAAAAATGTAGATAAGCTTTATGTGATTGTATTTTATTGAAAATATGTACATATTAATAAACAATTTTCTAACCCTTGGTTTTTATTTTCCATGAAGTAGCTTGGAATTCAAGTAATTGTTAGCCTTCACTTGAGGCTTTTCACCTTCCACTCAAGTGAATGTGGTAAGTATTAGTAAACCAACATCATAGTCATATTTCCAAGTGTACATTTTTTTATTTCTTAAAGTAAAATGTCCTTTTTGTTTGAGTTATGATTCATTGGCTCCATTCCCTCATTGATAAGATAAGAACATGGCCATGCTTTAGAGAGGAGACCTTCTCATACTTATGGGTTTTTGATTCATTAGAAAATTTGGAATTTAGTAAATTGGTATTGAATTTTCTTTGGTTAGAAGATTTGGAAGGAATATGATTCTAAATAAAATGCATCCTTTTGATTTTTCTTTTATTGCATGTACATTTTACCAGCATAAGCTTTTTTTTATGTTTTTTTTATATTATTTATTAAAAACATTTAGTTGCAATTGTTTTTGAATAGCCACTAAAAACCAAAACCCTCATGGAAATCCAAACATAAACATAAAGTCTAATGCAAATCCAAAAATTCCTAATATAAACCCCAATGCAATTTCCCACTACAGATGGACTATAATGCCAAAATCCTTATACATATGGTCACACTACCATTTCTAAGAGCCATTTTTAAGATAAGGGAGCCATTTTGAAGGAACTCATAAAAAACATAGATGCAATTATTCATTCAATTACCCAAGCAAATGGGGTAGTGTAAATATACGTTTTTCTAAAGTGACAAAGCATTGAAAATATTTCTATTATTTAGATCATGAAGTAATAAGATAACTAAATACTATCAAAGAGGATTTATTTTCCTTTTTCATAAACCTTCATACATTTGAAATCCGAAGCACTGGAAGAAACCACATTTCTATCAAGTGGTGCATATATCAACTATTTTTTGATAATTGGAAGGATAGATGGTACATGGTTTTCAATAAGCCATCAATATAACAATAGTGAAATATGAACACAAAAATTCTTATGGGGAGATTATTTTAGGAAAACATGTAAAATATTTTTATCGTTTTATATTCTAGTGTGTTTGTTTAGAGATGCCACAAAGATAATGCAATGCAATTCTTCAAGATGAAAACCACCCAATTTCTCCATCCTATAGGTGTTTACTTAGGGCACAATTCCTACTTGTATATTAATTACTTCCACAAATATAGGAATAATTTCTCCATTAACACTAATTGTACTTTGTCATGGCATATTGGTTGGGGCTAAATTGTCATCTAGCACTAGGAATGAAACATCATATAGTTGTGGGTACACTTTTTAGTCACATCCATGCACATTTTGTGGCTATATTTTCATTCATGAAAATAATTTGAATTTCCCAATTGTGGTGGAGTTTCCAAGTAAGTTAACCAACATTTGTAAACTAGTGGAGTGTACAGACGTTGCATGAGATTAGGTCAACCATACTTGGGAATTGCGCAATGAATTATAGGAATTTCCTTTGTAATAGGAGCATAATTCCTCAAGGAACAATAAAATTAAGTAGCAGCTCAAGCCAAGGCAGAAATTGACTAAGTCAAGGTTAAAGGCCTTCAGTGAGTAGAGAGATAGATTATACACTTGAACGTTGTGCTCAATTCATCCAAGTAATTGTAATACATCTATATTATTCTTATTAATGCAAGCATGCATTAGGGTTTTTAGCATATTTATAAAAATACTTTTTGCATGTGTGTTACTTCTTCTTTCATGTCTAGTATGTTTTTTCTAAATTGTGAATTGAGTTCCATAGAATAGTATAATAGTTTTGTGTCCTGTGATTTTGATTAAAAATTCATGAGAAGTTGCAAATATACACCATAATTTATACATGGTATCATAGTAGGATTCACATTAGAATCATTCATGTAAGTCCTCATGTAGAGTGATCATTGAAGAACTAATGTGTTGTTAGGAGGCAAAGTTGATGGAGCCCTAGTTCATGGCAGATCCAAAAGACACTATGTGCAAATTTCTTAATGGAGCAAGAAGGTTTCTAGTGGGCAAATCAATGAGTCAATTTTTAGTGACACAAAAAGGAGTTGTGATAATTGATATTCATATATTGAGGAACAAATATATTTCCCACAGGGAGATCGAGACGCAGAGGAAGTCTATTTTGAAAGGGAGAAGCCCTATGGAAGCCAATACTCTAGTATATGGGGAGATCAAACTCATTATTGCAGTAGTTGAGTGACAATACGAAAGCAGTTGCAACACTCTCCTCCTACATCTATCCAAGTAACCATCCAACAGGGGTAAACATGTGATGAGAGGCTACTATAATGAGATTAAACCTCCTAGGTGACCTTAAGGAAGTGGAGTCGATGAGAACACATCACACAAACATCATACATCAACAATAACACCCCCATGAGCTAACCCAAATATTCAAGCATCCTTCCCCCGGGTCCCACTGACCTTTTAAGACCTTAGGCCTATGGATGCATGCACAAGGTTGCATGCTTGCGTTTGGTAGGCTTTGGACACATGCAAAAGATTGAATTCCTGCTTTTGGTAGGCTTTGGATGCATGCACAAACCTGCATGCTTGTGTCCAGGGACTATTTCCAGTACTGATGTGCCAGAGTCTACGAAATTTAAGGAGCTTTCCAAGCCTATAATTCCAGCCACTGACCAAAACTTGTTGTAACTTCTAGAGTCCATTAAACACACAATGAAAAGGCTAATAAACTAAAAACCAACTCCACATCTAAGCCTGACCATCCCCAACTGGGACTGACATTTTATCAAACATGTCACAAAATTTAAAGCTACAGGTGTAAACAGCATATTTGAGCATAGGGGTCTCATACTTATCTTAGAATCACTAAGAAGCCTTGTTCCCTTACATCATTAGCCTCATTACCATATATTTAAACATATATACATTGTTTATTATTTTACAATTAAAAACATGAGAAGAGCCATGCATCATCACCGACATGATAGATGCTTATAACCATCTATATAAAAAAAAAAATAGGAACGATAGATCAGCCATATAATCCACATGATAAAAATAATATTTACCCATCAATACAAGAACAAAAGAGCTCATATTTCCATATGTAAAATGCAACCAAGTTTGGGACTTTCACATTCCACTCGAGCATAGACATGGCTGAGCCAAATCTATATTCATCCAATCATCCCTATGCCATATTCCAAGCACGAATGTGGGATCTCATAAACCGAACCATGAAAATGAAGCCAGGTGTTAATTTTGGGTAGCTAGATCCAAACTCCATGTTGCACTCCTCGTATGAAGATGGTCATATTTTTGTTGGATTCCTATTTCGAAGAGGTGAAATATTGATCTAAAGAACATCTTGTTTGGATCAGAAAAACATTTATTTTGAATTTATTTTCCACATGTGCAAAGTTTGCCAGGTTTGTAATGTAGGCTCACATGCCTAATAGATATGTCACACACCCTCACTAATGGATATAAATTGGAGAGACCTAGAGGTCATTTTCTCATCAACTCATCACACACTATCTCATTGTGATTTCATTGGTTCGATAGCCTTTACGGGCCTTTTCCCCTAACATGTGTGGAGCAAAGATGTTTTTTTTTGCGAATCTATTTAGGGTGTGTTTCTACAGTGTTGACCATTGTTGACCGTGGTCAACCCTTGGTTGTTTGACCTCAAACTTCTGCCAAAATTCTGATTTTGAGAGGTCGTACTGTTGGGCACTAAAATCAAGGAAATCTGAGTTGTTTGACCCAAGCCCTAATCTGTTGTGTTGAATTTTTTGTTGTTATCCTACGTTGACTTTTTTGCATTGTATTGGGTTGACCAGTGTTGACTTGTGATGATCTTTCTTTGAGGGTTGTGGGTGTGATACATGCAATATTGGTTGACCGAGAAATACTTTGATGGTTGAAGCATCCTGTTGAATGTCGTAACGTCACAATATATCATATCTTTGTTGGACAAAAGAAATTGTAAATCTGATCTATATTTGGCTTGTCTTCTATTGATCTATTATTTTGTTCTATCAACATTTTACTTTCATTTTTATGTGATTTCTATTTTTTATCAGGCCTAAGAAAGATTGAAGTAAAAGTGCATCAAGTATAGAACACCAAGGTTATCTAAATTTAACATGGTATCAGAGTTGAGTTGAAGACAAAGTCCAAGCTGGTGTTTGAATCAATCATTGGAGGAAGGAATCCTCTCAAGGAAAAATGGCCTCCTGAACCTATAAGGGTTTCAAGGTTGACGAGAAATTTACTGATAAGTTTGATTTTAATGCATGGAATATTTCCTTGGATTTTGTGCTAGAATATCAAGATATCATGGACTATGTGCAGGGGAATATTCAAGAGCCTCCATCAAATGCAACTTCTGCCACGAAGATGAAGTATATAAAGGGGGAAATCAAATCAAAGATGATTATCCAGAATTTTATTCATAAGCACTTGGTTTCTTACATTTCTAATCTGAACACATCTAAATAGCTGTATGATAAGTTGGTGAGTATCTTCAGGCTTGTCAATGCTAATCAAATCCTTTTCTTGAAGAATAAATTGAAGAATATCAAGAATGGTAAGGATGAATCTATTAAATCCTATTTTATGAGGCGCACTGAAATCAGGAATAACCTCCTAGCTATTGGTTCTTATTGCACTTGGAGGTCTTCCCCATGACTGGTATGTATTTAATACCATTATTCTTAATAATAATGTGATTCCTGATTTTGATGAAATATTTACGAGATGCACTCAAGAGGAAACAAGAATTATGGAGTATGCCTTTAATGGAAATGGAAGTGACCCTACTACCTTCGCTGCTCATGCCAAGAAGAAGAACCATGGTGGCCCGAGAAATAAAAACAACGGTAGAGCATGGCCCAAAGGAAGGAAGGGAAGATATTACACTTGTAAAAATACTGGTCACTATACAAGAGAGTTCCCTAATAGAAGGGAATCTCCCAGGGATGATGATAACAACAAATCGACAGGGAATGGCAGGAACAATAGGCTCAAAGGAAAAAGGAAGGCTCCCTCTGATCGTAGTGGAAATGGGAAACCTTTCAAGAGGTCAAGAAAGTCTAGTTATGATGAGTATAATGTTGCTGATAATAAGAGAAATGAATTTATTCTTTTATATTCCCTCTCTGATACATCTCCACCCGACACCCTGGATGTCTGGTTGATTGATAGTGGTGCTTCAAGGCACCTCACTAGTTATAAAAAAGCCCTCTTTGATTTGGTTGAGAATGATACTAATCTGGAAATTATCATTGGAGATAATGCCACTTATCCCGTGAAAGGGACTAGGACTCTAACCCTCCATCTATCTCAAGGTCAAGTCCTTCGATTACAAGATGTGTTGTACGTACCTAATTTGAAGAAGAACCTTCTGTCCATTTCGGAAATGGAAGACAAAGGGTTCAAGGTGGCATTCGTTGATGTACGGGTACTTATCTAGAAGAAGAACTTTAAGGAATATATTTCTATTGGTCTTAGAGTTGATACACTCTACCAGGTTAGAGGAAGTCCATTAGGGGCTATGTCATGTGATACAACTCTTCAAACAGAGTTATGGCACCAAAGGCTTTCACACCTTCATTACAAAGCCATTCCCGAAGCAAGGAAAGTGGTGACCGAGGCATATATTGCTTCAAATCATCATACCGGTCATAGAATTCTCATGGAAATCAATGTACACTATTGGGCACTAGTGTCACACAATGGGCACTGCTCTTGAAGTGTTTTAATAAATATTATTGCATATTTTGATTATTTTTTCCACTGCTAATTCTTGCAGTCAATTTCAACCACCCTGGTTGGGAATTTCCGTGATTTCTTGTACCAATAACATAACTTCCATTAGATTCAAAATAAATTGAAATAAATTCACATCATACCTCATTGGTAGCTCATTAATAAGGTACACTTGCAATTTTGTACACTTCCCATCACCACAAGTCTAACTGGTTATTTGATCAAGTCATCATGTATAAACATATCACATCTAGTTAGCTTAAAACATAACCATCATAAATTAAAATCATGAATCCCATGAAATCACCATAAACTATAATCAAAATTCACATGTAACCATCATAAGTCAAAATCATAGATCATTTGCATAATAAAACTGAAATATAATACCGAAACTTATCCTTCGTTGTCCTGATTTCAGCCTTTGTTCTTTTTGTACTCACATTGGATTGGTTTCCACACTCAGCAAGCACCCAGTGACGTTTCTTCTCTTCAATCGCATACACATACAAACATCACATGCATACACCCACACTCGACGTACAACCCCACACAATACATTTACATACATTCATTGTTCAATACAATACAAAACATACACTTACCCCGGCATAAAATACATACACCTACACCCGATGTACAATACAACACAACACATACACCTACATCTGGTGTACAACACAACGCAATGCATATAGATATATAAAGTACAACACAACGAATACACATGTCACGATACCATGACTACAGCTTGCACATACATAATACCACATGCCCACAACAAAGCATGTATGACATGCACACAATACCACATGTATACGAATACCATATGCACAACACGTACACAGTAACACATGTACATGTTGTGTACATCTACACAACATCACATGTACACAATTCCACATTCACGACATGTACACGACACCATCTGCACACAACACCACATGTACAACAGTACACAACACCATATGCACACAACACCACATGTACAATCATGAAAACAACACCATATGTACATAGAACCATATGTACAACACATATACAATGTCATATGTACATAGAAATGCATATACAACATGTACATACCACCATACCTACACAGTACCACATATACAACATGCGCACAACAACAGATGCACACAACACTGCATATTCAACATGTGCACAGTACGGTATGTACACATCACCGCATATCCTAACATGTACATAGAACCATATATACCCAACACTGGTTATAAAATATGAACACAACAACATATATACACAACATTGTATTCCCACAACATCATATGTTCACAATTGTACATATGCTATGTATAGACATTTCCATAGGTAAAATCAATGAATATACAACATGTGAAATATATACCCAACAATAGTACTGCACATACATAGACCACACACTAACTCCACAAAGAAACCTTGCTTCTAGTGTCTTTCCACTATCCATGCTTATACTAACATGCCATAAATCACACTATTTTCACTTCGCTGATGTACCCCTCAGCATTGCTTGTCCATAACATAAACATAGGCATAGTACAAGCATATAATATCAATCCATGTGTTGGGTGCCAGTTTTGTACACTTTTCATACATTTGTTTTCCCTATTTTTCCTCATAACTATAACCAATAGGAGTATCTTTGCCTCTTTTTCCTACCTTTCTATCCTAACATGTGTTGTTTCACCTTGTTTTTATTACTCTGTCTATTCACCAATTATTATGATATATCATGCCTTTTTATGACTAATTGAGTGTGAATTTTTGGAAATATCGATGGTCTTTGTGTTGTCTTTTAAGATTTCATTTATAGCACCAAAGATCCCGAGCATGAGGTCCACAGGAGCAGTTAAGAGGGTGCTATTATAGCAAAGCGATGATGTTACACCTTGCTGTTACAGACCTGCTGACAAACTGTTGTTACACTCTACTGTTATAGACCCACTGGCAGACTGTTGACACAGTTGTACTGCTGACTGGATCTCTTCAAACACCTGTTGCTGATCTGTCCTTTAGCTGTTACACTACATTTGTGGTTCTATTATGACAGTTTTATAAGTTTTTTAGAATTGTATTTTTGGGATAACAGCCTAAGGGCGGTTTTGATTGTAATCTATAATTTCTATTCTGAACATTATTAGGAAGTGGTTATAGCTATATGTGTTCTATTTCGATCAGCATGAGAATCATAAGATTCTCATGACTAATCTATCCCTTGATTTTCTGAGATGTAAACACTATATAGTTCTCGGCTCTAGAGGCTGAAAGGTTAGCAGAGAACAACATTATTTTGGCT
This sequence comes from Pinus albicaulis, assembly GCA_034641835.2. Classification (NCBI taxonomy): domain Eukaryota; kingdom Viridiplantae; phylum Streptophyta; class Pinopsida; order Pinales; family Pinaceae; genus Pinus; species Pinus albicaulis. The sequence goes on from CM076579.1 coordinate 29,306,939, forward strand.
CTGTAATTGTGTTCAGATTAATACAGATTATCCTATTATTGTTGTTACATGCATTATTCGATTTAGTTTTCGTTAAGTTCTTCCTCTACTTGCGCCCTGCTAGAGAGGAAGGACCCTCCTTCTTAGCAAGGATTTCATGACTAAAGTATTTGTGTGTATGTTTTTTTTTGTTTCAGTTTATGTATCAATAGATTGTTGTTGTTGTTGTTTAGGTGTGAATATATCGGCTTCAATTTCAATACTTTTCATGTTGTTACACATATGATATTAGAGACACCAACTGGATACCTGTTGTGTGGCACGCTAGAACAGATTAATTGAAGTGTGATTCTAGTCTTGTAGATCCTTTTATGTTTGCATGAGTGATTTATTTCCAGCATTTACTTCAATAATGATTTATTTTCTTTGGAATTGCTTATGGTTGGTTGTATCAGCACAGACAGTGCAACTGTCATTGGAATAAAAGACATCCCTGGATTGATAATTAATGTGTGTTTTTTAGTCATTTAACAGTGATTTATATATCCCAAAATTTTGGCGCCATTTTCGGGGATGGAAGTGATGATTGAGTCAATCATAGTTGTTTCTTAGAAGTGGAATTTCCGTGTGTTTTCTTAGAGTGTCTCCAGTGACACAATTGCCGAGAAGTAAGACGAGAGGTAAGAACCTGCACAACGCTCTAACAAACTTGAGCAGGCTCACCAATGTCTTGCTAAGACACTTAGCAGATTGAATTTCTGAGCATTTTTTTTTTCTTAGAGTGTATCCAGTGACACAATTGACGGGCGGTAAGACGAGAGGTAAGAACCTGCGCATCACTCTAAAAAACTTGAGAGGGCTCACCAATGTCTTGCTGGGACACTTAGGAGTTGAATTTTGGGTGTTTTTTTAGGGTGCCTTCAGCTATACAGTCATTGGGTGGTAAGAAGAGAGATAAGAACCTGCGCATCCCTCTAAAATACTTGGGTGAGCTTGCTGTTGTAGAAACTAAAGCACTTATAGGATGAATTGATACACATAGGGCCTATTTTTGCTGGTAGGACAACATCAACATCTACAAACACCCTCCACTCTACTGAATACAAGAAAGATGAGTCATAAGAAGGAAAAGAAAGCAAGGAAGATAGGACCATAGAAAGCAGCTACCATATCAAGCCTTGGACCATCAGTGTATTCCGTTTCTAGACCTTGCCATCCTTCGAACAACATATACACTCCTGATATCAAAACTCTAGATTCAAAAAAACAGTGGAGAATCATTTATCAGGATCTGAGAATTGAAGGGCACAGAGAGACCAGTGGGGAGCATCAGGGACCTGAGGAACAACATTTAGTTGACCATCAATTGGATGCTAGTAGTGTTGTTAAACAGTTGGTACTCAAGTAGCCTGATCCTTTATTTGTCAATCTCCATCACACTCCGATGTCATTTCATCCCATGGGGAAGAATCAACCATAGGGGACAAGAATGTCAAGACATATAGCACTGTTACTTTTGAATTCCCAATAGTAGTAACACAGGATGAGGCTCCTATGAAGAATATCCCTTTATCATCCCTATCATCCTTTCAAGAGATGGCTATTGAATACCTTGATACCTTTCTGTTTGAATTCCATGTGCTGTGTAGAGGTTATGACTACACTTTAGATGCCCAGAAGCTAAAATTATTCCCTGCTACACTGAAAGAAGAAGCATTAAGATGGTTCATGAGATTGGGTGTTGGCACAATTTGAACCTGGAATGACATGAGAGAGGCCTTCCTTTTTAAGTATCAGGACTACTGTCGAACCAGGGATTTGAAGGATGAGATTTTCAGAATTGCAGATAAGAAGGAGGAAATCCTGGAAGACTATCTGGAGCGATTTCACTAGAATTTACAAAGTTCTAAGTTCAGTAACTTAGACCCAGAAATTCTAAAGCCAATATTATTAAGAGGTTTAAGAGATGATTGTCTGGAGCATCTGAACATAATAGGAGAAGGGAAAGTTTTAGTTCGGGATCCTTCAGTCCGGATACAGAAATCCACGAGTGGAGGAGTAACCAGAGAAAATATCGGGAACTTATTTGAGGATTTTAAAACTGACCTCCTTAGCACTCTCTCTGCCCAGATCACTACAATACAAGTCAAGAAAGCACAAGCAGAAGTTGAAGCAGCCTTAGCAATATTTTGTCCCCGATGCAAAAAGAAACATTTGGAAAGAGAATGTGGACTGAATAGTGTCATCCTGTGCAACATCTGTGAGTTGGCGCACTCAACGAATCAGTGTCCTGAGTTACCCAGACTGAAGGCATTACATCAAGAATCAAGCGAGGATGTTCAATATTCTTATTTTATTGGATCAAAAATACCATGGCAGCCGCGACCTACATGTATGCCTTCATATTTTTCCTCTTTTTAGCCTTGGAATAATGTTTATAATAGTTAGCAATATCCATGGCTATATCGTACTCCTTCCTCAACACAATTCCCTTCAACATGGAACCAATGGCCGTCTCCTCCACAAATGCAATATCCTCCATCACAACCCAATCCTTGGGGTCAGAATTGGAGAGGTAATGGCCAAGGTCCAGTACCTCCTCCAATACCAATGCAAGAGTAGTAGTTACAACTGCCTTCTATTCAAAATCATACACCTTCTATCTGACCCCAATTACTTGCGCAAACTAAGCCAAATCCAAATAACAAGGTAGCCCAGAGCATGGATGCTTCAGTTACCCTCCAGACTTATCTTATTACTCCTATTGGACTTAACGAGGTTTGGCTTCGATCAGGGAAAGTAATCAAATCTTAACATACTTCCATTATTACTGAAGAATGTGAATCACCTAGGAAGAATATGGATGATTCTAAGGCAGTTGTTACACAAGTAACAGCTGATACAACACCCACTGTTACATCTATAACATCCAGCTCAGGAGGATTTTTTGTTTCTACAATAGCCAATCCGAGTAACACTGGTACATCTGTGATAGCTGACTCAACTGTTTTCATTTAGAATATTCCATACCCTCAACGATTAACTGAAACTGGCTTAATCTCACAACTTGAATCTGAATTCCTCAAGGAGCTTCAAAATTTGTATGTACGGATTGTACTGTTACAAGCTCTTAAAGAAGTTCATATATATGCTAAAACAGTGAGGGATCTCTGTGTCAAAAGACCTGGAAGGAAACCTAAAGACCTTGCTACTATCTATGTCATGGGTAAATTGTCTGATCTTATGATTGATCAGCCTTTGTTGACTAAATATAATGACCCAGGGAACCCTATAGTGACTGTCCATATCGACAATCCTCCCATAACCAATACTTTGATTGATCTAGGGGCAACTATCAATGTCATGACTAAAGACCTCTTCATCTCTCTAGGATTTCATGGACTTAGACGTACACCCACGGTGCTTGAATTAACAGATAGGTCCTGTGTCAAGCCTGAGGGAATGATATAATATGTGGTTATCACTGTAGCTTCCTGGAACTATCTCGCTAAATTTCTCATTTTACAAACCAAATCCAACCTGGGGGGTCATCCTTTAATCTTGGGAAGATTGTGGCTAGCCATTTCAGATGCATATATCGGATGTAGGTCCAGATCTATGGTGATCTCATATGGCAGGCCACTCAAAACTTGAACCTTTATCCCCTAGAAAAACCTCATATGGATTCGAGTAGTCTCTGGTGGGATGAATTTGCACCTGAACCTAGTCTTTCCCTACCTCTTCTCACGCTTGGAAAAGAATAATACTTTAAATATGAAACAGAGGATGATATCATTAATGGTTTTATTATTAATTCACTCCCTGTTGCCTCCATTATAGATTTGGGAGGAGAATATGAGGAAGATGATGCAATTATTGAACATTTGAAAACAACTCCACACACTATCAGTAGTCCCATTGAAATCAAACTTGGAAAAAGTTTAAACATCAATCCTAACCTGACTATTGAACAAAACTGATTGTTGATACAGCTGTTACAAAAATAAAAAAAGGCATTTGCATGGGACTATACAGATATGAAAGGAATCCATCCTGGCCTATGCACTCACCGCATTTACCTTAAAGAGGACTGCAAACCAGTTAGACAACCTCAGCACTGAATGAACCTTGCACTTAAGGAGATAGTGAAAGAAGAATTATAGAAACTCCTTAATGCTAATTTCTTCTACCCCATTTATTACAGTGAGTGGCTGTCTCTGCTTGTCATAGTTCCGAAGAAGAATGGAAAATGAAGATTTTGTGTTTACTATAGAGAGCTTAACAAGGCCACTCAAAAGGACCATTTTCCTTTACCATTCATTGATCGAGTCTTGGAAAATCTTTCTGGAAAAAAATTATTGTCATTTCTAGATGGGTTTAGTGGCTATAATCAAATACTAATTTCGTCGGAACACCAAGACAAGACAACCTTCACTTGCCCATGGGGTACTTTTGCGTACAAATTCCTTCCCTTTGGCCTCTGTAATGCGCCAGCAACCTTTTAGAGGGAAATATTGGGTATTTTTTTCTAATCTTTTGAATGACTGTCTTGAAATATTTATCGATGATTTTACAACCTATGGAGATTCCTTTGAGACAGCATTAGCTAACTTCAAAAAAGTGTTGGAACGTTGTGAAAAAACTAATGTTTCTATGAGCGCGGAAAAATGCCACATGATGATGACTGAGGGAATTATGCTAGGACATTTCATTTCAGCAGATGGAATCAAGGTAGATCCTGCAAAAATTGAGGTAATCTTGAAAATCCCAACCCCTAAAACTCCAAAAGAGGTACGTATTTTTTTGGGACATGCAGGATACTATAGGAGATTTATAGAGAAAATTTCAAATATTGTATCTCCTATATTTTCATTACTCATGAAAGATTCGGAATTTGTGTGGAAAGGGAAGTGTGAGCAGGCCTTTTTAAAGTTGAAACAATGTGAAACAGCAGCACCTGTTTTACGAGGACCAAACTAGGAATTATAGTTTCATATTACTACGGATGCATCTGACATGGTTGTGGGTGTTGTTTTGGGGTAGCTGGAGGAGAAGAAACCTTATGCCATTTATTACATCAGGAATAACTTAACTCCATCAGAACTCAACTACATTGTTACTGAGAAGGAATTCCTAGCAGTAGTGCATGTTATCAACAAATTCTGGCACTACATCACTGGGTACCAATTATTTGTACACACTGACCATGCTACAATTAAATTTTTAATGAACAAGCCTATTACTAATGGTAGAGTTACACTATGGTTATTTCTATTACAATAATTTGATATTACTATTTTAGATAAACCCAGAAAAGATAACGTAGTTGTTGATTTCCTTTCTAGATTAACTATAAGTGATGACTGCACTACCATTGAGGGTTCTTTTCCAGATGAATATATTTTTTCCATATCTACTAACTCACCATGGTATGCAGATATAGTCAATTACCTTGCTACAGGGAAATTCCCACACCAATTGTCTTCCAAGGAAAGAAGGATGATTATACAATAGAGTGCTACCTACTCCTGGATAGAAGGCAATCTCTATCACACCGGGCTAGATTTTCAGAGTAGGCGATGTGTTAGAGAAGATGAGGCATTTGAGATCTTGAAGGCTTGTCATGAGGAACCTTGTGGAGGACACTTTGGTGACAAGAGGACAGGACATAAACTACTGTCAATAGGGTATTACTAGCCAACTATATTCCAGGATGCCAAGAAGTTTGTGAAATGATGTGATAGCTACCAAAGGATGGGCCAACCTCTGAAATCAGATGAGATGATGTTACAGCCTCAGATAGTGCTAGAACCATTTGAGAAATGGGCCCTAAACTTGTAGGGCCAATTAATCCTTCATCACAGCAAAAATTATACATACTGGTCTGCACTGATTATGTCTCAAAATGGGTTGAAGAAAAGGAAATAAGTAGAGCAACAGAGCGGGTTGTTTCAGAATTCCTGTTTCAAGATATTTTTTTTCACTTTAGGATACCCAGAGAGATAGTGACAGATGGGGGACCTCAATTCACATCTCATTTAATCAAGAATTTGATTGAAAAGCATGGAATTCATCACATAATCACTACACAATATCACCGACAAGAAAATGGTCAAGTAGAAAGCACCAATAAAGTCATTGAGGGAATATTAATAAAGACAGTAGCCAACCATCGAAGAAACTGGGTCGAGAAACTACTAGAGGTATTGTGGCCTTATAGGACAAGATGGAGGAATACTACAAGCTTCTCACCATATGAATTGGTCTATGGTAAGAATCTCTTACTCCCCATAGAGTTTGAAATAAATACATTAAGAAAAACATTGCAAGTTGATCTAGATTTGAGTATAGCACAAACTCAAAGATTGAACCAACTCAATGAGTTGCAAGAGAAATGGTTGGCTGCCATTCAATAGACAGAGATCATTTAGCAGCAAAGAGCTAGACAACATGATGGGTTTATTAACAAGAAAAATTTCCAGAAAGGAGATTGGGTTGTTTTGTATGATTCAAGGTTCAAAGATTTCAAAGGCAAGCTCTGCACTAGATGGATAGGTCCTTACAAAGTGGATACGGCCTTTGACAATGGGACTGTACAATTGGTCACCATTGATAGTGCTAAGATGTAGTTACTGGCTAATGGGAACCGTCTAAGGTTATATCATCAACCCCCTTCGAAGGAATCATTTGTCAACATTGTCGCGGACTATGATCTTCATGCTACGATAGCAGGGGAACATTCTCTTGTGCAGCCTTTAAAATTAAAATTCCAATAAGTGAAACAGTTGAAAAACACCTTTGTGGTAGCTGTTATACCTGTTTGGAATATATCTATATATATCTATATCTATATATATATATATATATATAATAAAATAAAAATAAAAACAAAAATAAATCTAACTGTGAAAACCCCTTTCCAAGGTGCAGTCAAATAGATGGTAACAGCTGCAAACCACTCTTGCGCCGGCTGTTACACCCATGTTTTTCTTCCTGAAACATCATCTTCCATTTTTGATCTATTTTATAGGATGATGGTATTCATGTAATTTCCTTTTCTATACAAATTTCTCCTGATTATTATGTTTTTTTTTAAATAATAATCTAAGGGTTGTCTTGGCTATTACACATGTAACAATCGATAGCCACGAATATTGTTTCTTATGATTCATTCCATAATAGCAATAACCGTGTCGACCAAACACAACAACACGAGCGCTGCAAGAAAGATGTCGCCAATTCAAAATCTTCCTCCATGTCACCTTAGGTATGTCATTAAAAAGGTAAATGTTGTCATTTATGATTCGGTGATTAATTGGCAGAAGTAATGATCTTCCTGTGACGGCCATAAATGGCCATCACCATTAAGGTGGGGGAGGGGATATGTCTTGAAATCATTGCAAAAATATGTAACCATAAACATCTATCAAATCCGAATGCACCCAATTAATAACATAATTGCCTATGATGACCGAATCCGGTTGGAAAAGAGTGTGTGTACTAGATCCCATTACTTTCCATAATGAGATATTGATGAATATTAATGCAAGGTATGATTCGGTAATCCGTGAAAGTTGTAACCTCCCATCAACCTCCTCGACTAAAACCTTGCATCCTCATTGTAAAATCGTCAATTGGGATAAGAAGAGACGCTGAGAAGTAGCGAATTCAGAAACACAATGATATTACAGTGGGGTTGAATAGCAAGAAGCAAATTTAGAAACACGGTGATATTACATTGAGGATGAACAACAAGAAGAAAATAGAAAATATGGGTGGAGCAGCAGTCAGGCACAAGCCAGATTCTATGGACGCCTTGTAGAATTGTCCAGAAGCCTACCATATATTCAAAGATGCCAGATGGATTGAGTATTTCTAGAAGCTTGAAGGCTCAGACGAGGTGGTGGCAATTGAATTTTCTCGGAACTTGAACAATAATCAAAACCGATTAAGGGGCATGCATGTGGAGGTGAGTGAAGAGGTAATTGGCTAGGTAACTTCATTACCAGTAGAGGGGTGAAGGTGGTTTAACAGAAAAATTAATGACCCCTCCTTGAAAGAAGACTTCCTAGAAAGGGAAAAAAAACTGGAGAAGAAAGGGACAGGAATTGAAAGGTTGTCACTTCCTCATCCTTGGGAAGATTTTTCCCTAGGTTTAATTAAATATATCACTTGTGAGGGAAGATCCACGATAGTGTTCAACTATCACTTTCCTCTGCTTAATCACCTTCGGCACCAGCAAAGGATTAATCTTCCATTCTATTTTTTAGGGAACATCAAGCATATGGAGGCAGTAGTAAAAACAACAGCACACCCTTTGTCAATTTCCTCATCCATAATAAAATGAAAGTGACCCCCACTAGGATTTTTTTCCAAACATTTAGCATGGAATATGTGTCCCATGACCTTACTCTTATTATTTTTCCTTTATTACCTTTATTACATGAAATTTTAACCCAGGTTTGTTACAAACCCATCCCCCTTAGGGGAACACCGTCCTCAGTGTCGTAAGACACCTATGACTAGCAAACCACTGAACACAAAATATATTTCTTATGGAGATTTATTAGTTAGCTTGATGAAACATTTACAATGAACACTATTATAAACCATGGCCAACATGACAAACATGACAATCATACCACTTATTGGAGCTTTACAACACAACTCATCATGGTATCTACAATAACAACCATAAATATATATGTACATATACCAAAAATCCTTTTCCTCAATTGATAAAAAATGAATAATACATTTCCTATGTCTAATAAACCATCATCGATGTAGCTTTATCGGGCCCAAATCTCTTCCACTGAATTTTAACTTTCTCGGTTTTATAGCATGAGTTATTTCTGGTGTAATATGCACTGAGGTTCCAGCTTAAATTTTCCTTCTGTCTCCACCTACAATACAAACCAGTCAATCACATAATCGACATACTTCACATATATTTTAAGAAATGAAACATGGAAAACATTATGGACTTTCAATGTCAGCGGTAGTGCAAGTTTGTAGGCCACTGGTCCAATCCTCTCAAGGATCTCAAAAGGCCCGCAATACCGAGATGCCAACTTGGCACTTGATCCAATCGTCAAGAAGTTGTTCTTGGGCTTGATGCACAAGTACATATGCTCCCCCAACCTAAAACTCCTTAAACACCCTATGTTGATATTCATAGCTCTTATTCCTGTCCTATGTTGTCTTTATATTCTTCTTGATAACCTGCATTTCTTGTTCCATCTCTTCCAACATTTCTATTCCAATCAACACCCTTTTCATTGGATCACTCTACCTAATGGGAGAAATACAATTCTACTCATAATGTGCCTCAAATGGGCTCATCCTCAATGAATCATGATACCCATTATTATATGCAAACTATATAGGTGGAATATACTTTTCCCACTTCTGTTGTTGATGACTAACATACATGCTTAAAATGTCCTCAAAAATATTTTTAACTCTCTCTCTCTCTACCCATTTTTCTGTGTATGATAAGTTGTACTGAAAGCCAACTTTGTCTCCAAACTTGCAAACAACGCCTTCCAAAACTTGGAAGTGAACTTGGCATATTTTTAATATACAATCTTCTTAGGAACACCATGCAACATCATTATCTCCCTGATGAAGACCTGATCTACCTCACTAGATGAATTAGTAGACTTCACTAGAATGAGGTGAGATACCTTGGTCAACCCGTCAGCCACCACCATGATGGAATCATGTTATCTAGATGCATTCATAAAAATCGTAATGAATTCCATGGAAATTACCTCCCATTTCAACTCTGGAATAAGAATCGATTGTAATAAACCACCTGGATTCTTGAACTCTATTTTTACCTATTGACAATCCAAACACCTTGGGGCGAACTCAGCCACCTCTTAGGCGTCTAGTAGGCAGCTTAGGAACAGAGTCGGGACAGTCATGTTTTGAGGGACCAAAAGTGAATATTTTAAAACCTTCTTTCTATCCTAAGTATCCATTTATGTCTACTTTCTAAACCAATTTGAATCACTCCATTTGGATTTGAAACGAAAAAGTTAAAACCAAAACATTGACAGGGCATCTAGTAGGCAGTTCAAGAACAGAGTCGGGACAGTCATGTTTTGAGGGACCAAAAGTGAATATTTTAAAAACTTGTTTCTATCCTATGTAGCCCTTGATGTCTAATTTCCAACCCAATTTTAATCACTCCATTTGGATTTGAAACGAAAAAGTTAGAACCAAAACATTGACAGGGCGTCTAGTAGGCAGCTTAGGAACAGAGTTGGGACAGTGAGTTTTTGGAGGCCTAAATGAATATATTTTTAAAACATGTTTCTATGGTATATTCCTCTATGAATCTAGTTTACAAGGAAATTTGAATCACTTGATTTATATATCGTATGAGAAAGATATGACCCAAATACTGATTGTCTATCCTAAATCAGCACTCTTAAAAATATGTTTTTCCAGCTGTTCATTAAAGTATTTGACCCATCAATTCTTTTTATATTCAAAACCTGTTTCTATTGGAGATAAATAAATTAATTTACTTTAATTTCCAATTTGAATCAGCTTAATCCGTCATCAAATGAAAAAGGTATGCTTAATATATCCATTGTTGGTCTAAGATGGGTAATCAAAAATGACTCTGTTATGCAGGTTGTTCTAAGTAAAATTGACATATCATGTCATTGAATTTAAAAAAAAAAATATTTATATTGGTAATATATATTTGAAGTAGCTCTCATTTGGCTTTTTAATCACTCAAATTGGACGAAAAACAAAGAAGTTATGATTAAAACACTGCAGGTTAGCATGATTGGCCGCTTCTCTCCCACAAGTAATAAATTAATTTTACTTTATCCATGGATTTGTTTTATAGAGTAACTACTTGTTATTTTTTTGCATATTTCTTGGATTAGGGGAGACTTATCACCTCTCTTTCTCCATGATTTAATGTTTTACTGCAAGTACACACTCGTTTTTTGCAGGTCTTAGGAGAATAAGGAAGGTCAATTTATGGACGAGCGATTCTTGAAAGAATTTTTAATGAAACAAGGGCATTTCATCCAATTCATTACCTAACGGATTCATAACAGAAAAAATAAAGAATTGATTCTTATTCGAAGATTCATATCACTGCTACCAAAACATTTTTTCAAGAGATCATTTTTTTTTTTCATTGACAGATTGACATTCCCTTAAGAAATCACATCATAGTTGTTGTAACTTAATTTATATCCCGTTTTTAAATAAAGTGTTGTTTTTTTTCTAACTTCTCTTATGTTTTTTTGTTTCAAGTGTTGTTTCCTTCAAATTGTAGTTTCCGCTCCATTGGCGATTGAGCAATAAGAAACCCACCATGCAAGTTTCAGTTGTAGAATGCAATTCTTCAGCAGCACCAATTCTGTAAACAATTAATTTTTATTTATATCTGTACATACAATCATTTTTTTCTCTATTTCTTCTATTGCTCTTCTTTCTGTATTATCGCTCTTCTGTTGTTTAGAGCAGGAGGGATGATTTTTTTTTTTCTCTCTCCATGTTTTCTATTATTGTTCCATATAGGGAACAACATTTATTTGTGTGATTTTTCCTTGTTGTTCCATATAGGGAATAGCACTTTTTTGTGTGATTTTTCCTTGTTGTTCCATATAGGGAACAACACTTTTTTGTGTGATTTTTCCTTGTTGTTCCATATAGGGAACAACTGTTGTTCCATATAGGGAACATCAGTTTTTTTTTGTGATTTCTCATTGATGTTCCATATAGGGAATAGCTGCTATTCCATATAGGGAACAATGCTTTTTGTGTGATTTTTCCTTGTTGTTCCATATAGGGAACAACACTTTTTTGTGTGATTTTTCCATGTTGTTCCATATAGGGAACAACTGTTGTTCCATATAGGTAACATCACTTTTTTGTGTGATTTTTCCTTGCTATTCCATATAGGGAACAACACTTTTTTGTGTGATTTTTCCTTGTTGTTCCATATAGGGAAAAACAGTTGTTCCATATAGGGAACAACACTTTTTTGTGTGATTTTTCATTGCTGTTCCATATAGAAAACAACACTTTTTGAGAGTTTTTGTTGTTCCCTCTTGGGAACAGCACTTTTTTGAGTTTTTGTTGTTCCCTCTCTACAACAGAACTTTTCTGCATTTTTGCTATTCCCTTTTGGGAACAACACTTTTGTGTGTTTACTATTCCAACTTTGGAACAACACTTTTTGTTGTTTACTGTTCAAACTTTTGAACAACACCTTTTTCTCTTAGTGTGTCTTGTTGTTCCATCTTTGAAACAACATTTTTTCTTCTTGTATGTTTTGTGTTTTGTCAATAGCACTTCCTTCCTCTTATGGACTTATTCCTAGCTCATCTCAACCCCATTTTTCTGATTCCCTTTCATGAAATGAAGTACAATACTTCTATGAGGAAAAGAATTATGGATTATACTGAAGCAGGTGAATATCATTAACATTATCATCTTTAACAGGACAACTTCTGGATGAGAGATTCTTTTTAAGAAAAGAGACGTGGTTATTTATATACTAATTTACTGCATCGTTTTCTTCTGTACATGATACTGATTGATCATCTTAATACCATGCTAGTTCCACCCTTCCTGTTTATAATCTTCTCTGACTGTAATAAATGAGATTATGGGCATATTTTTTTTTTCTATTGACATGTTCAACTTCTTCCACCATCCCTACTCTTAAGGTGTACTGAGCCTCCCTCTTTTTATCATAAAACTGTGTAATCACAGCAAAATTTTGTTTGAATATGGAGGATAGGGGGTCTCATTACAAGCCAGCCTACCATGTTCATAAGGCTATAATGAAGTGACATTCCCATTATGGCCACCACACTAGGGTTATGATCCATTGGATATCCAAAATATCCTTGGAACAAGAGGTCTCATCATGAGCCGGCCTGATCACTTTTGCTACATCCCAGTGAATGGAAGTTTGGTTATCTGGTTACCACGCCAGCACACTGATCTCTTATGTAGAACATCACTGGAACTCTCCATTTATAAATTGAAGATCCTAGCTCATACGGGTTAAAAAAAAGCCCTGCCGAGGCGATGGACGCCTGCTGGCAGCAGAGGCTCTGCTTACAGTATTGAAGTTATATCTTATCGTCAATTATTTCTGTAATACTCTTTTCTTATTATTTTTTTTATTAGATAATTTGTTTACTTAATTTTTCCGTGTTTTGAACCTTTACGCATGAGCAATTGTTTTCCGATCAATCGCATCATTTTCGGCTAGAATACTGTCAGAAAAGCATCTTTTTGGCATATTGTTGTCCCTTTCTTTTTCGCATAACTTATCATCAATCCAAAGTGTCCTATCTCTTATTCATAACTATCTTTACACACTCTACTCTCATTATAACCATACTTCTTGCCGTCCTATCATTGATATGTGTACTCTACTCCATTTACTGTCGTATTGATCATTCCCTTGCCTTGTCGTCAACATAACACCTTTCATATACTTTATGGTCATGGAATCCCTTTTCTAATTGGAGGGGGAATGTATGCATTATGGGATAGCATGCGATATAATTAATGAACTCTGCCATAACTTGATGGTTTGGCAAAATATTAGTACTGAATTTATACAAAAGTTTTTTTATTAAAATTTTTGCATGCATCTTATCTGTTGTTATTCAAAACTCAAACTGTGGATTCAATAAATTTTCATGCAAAATAGTTACTTTTTATAGGAGAACAACAAATATGGGGGGAATTCTATTTGCAGCAAGGCCACACTATTACCCCTAACAAAAAAGGCTCGCACAACTCGCGAATGTGCACAATTGTTCAGACATGATGTGCTTGCATGGATTTCACAATTTGCATCACTTTTAGTATCCGCTCAGCCTACATCAGCTTCAAAAAATGCCAGTCCATATATGTCATTCCACATTTTTTTTTTGGAGGTAAAACTTGAGGTAAAATAGCATACTTTTCTGATTTATTACGAATTTAGGAGAATTTCATGCAACATCCATTGAGCATTATTTATCATCATTCATTCCACATATTTACCACTTCCCATTCTTCAAAGACAAAAACTTTCAGTTTGGGGGAAGTGTTCCTTTCATTTATTTATTTATTATGACAATCTTCTTCATTCTCAACACCTCCCTTCTTCCATGTTGTTTTACACCAAGCATAGATTTCAACACATTGTAGCAACCACCTCTATTTGTTTTCTAGCATTGCATGAGGGCATGCTAATTCTTCAGTTTAGGGGAGGCATTGCTACACATGATGGATGTTTTCTACTTTTTTTCTCATTTAAGGCATACAATTTCGTTTTTATACAGTGCAGAAACTGATTTGCATATATCTTTAAAACTATGAACTGAATTTTTGTGATTTCTAGATAACAAAGAGGTATCATTAAAATACACAAACCCAGATAATTTCACGCTAAATTAGTTCATAAAATTTCAAAAATAATGCACTATCACCTACAACCAATTTTTTTTATATCTCATGATCCGTGCATCAAAACGATCTGATTTTTGGATCATAGAAGTAATAATATAGTAGAAATCTAGTTTTTGAGAAAATGGTTAATGAAGTTTGCTATTACTTATATCATATTTTGTTGCAACTTCATATACATATAGTTGAATGTCAAATGTAAAAAAATGTATGCCTTCATCAGGATTGCTAAAATTGAATATTCATTATTTGAGGAAGAATTCATTTGTTCCATCCATTTCATGAGTTGGGATGAACAATTTTTGTATTATTGTTTAGTTAATAAAGAGGCTTTGGGTTGCATGAGGACATGCAATATATTCCGTTTGGGGATATGTTGGGCCGCTAGTTTGTCATTATTATTATCACTTTTTAACACCTATTTCATCCATTTCTACCACTCTTTATCATGTCATTTATCATGGTTTATCATATAATTCCATTTTATAATTATTTATGCTCTTATGGATAAATATTATTTCTTCTCCTTTATTTTTAATAAATTGATGATTATTATGCATTATTTTACCAATGATGGTTTATTAATAAATTTTTTGTAACATCACTCACCATTTTAGCCTCCAATATATTTTCCAGATTGCAGATTTGATCTCCATCTCATCATTAAATATTCCAACTCAGAAATTTGCTGGAATAAGAAGTGACAGTTTTGCATTGGACGGTTTGGGAAAATGGAGAAGAATCTAGAGAATCTAAAACATGGGTTTTGTCCATAACAGACCAAGTTAACTTTAATGAAGAGAATTTTTCCCAAATTCAGTTCGTACTAAGAGAAACAGAAGGTTCTCTGAAGAAAATTTTCTCAGATTCGTTGTTGCGGCTGTTTTCCAAATTATCTCAGTTGCAATACCAAATTCGACCTGTTCTTGTTGAATGATTGATAGAAAGATATTTCAAATATGATCTTGCTGATCAATTTGTTGTGAAAAATCCAATTTTTTTATGGGAATCATTTTGTAATCATCTCTGTTGTAACTTCTCTCTACTCTCTGTGTATTTAAATGAAAAACAGAGATCAAAGAAGCAGATGATTTATATGATTAGAATGGGAGTATTAGATGATTATTAGATTAGAGATAGATAGGAGGACATAGCAGAAAGCGGGGAATGTAAATCAGACCGTATCATGTATTGACTTGTGTATCTTTCATTTATGCATAATTTGTAATGAACAGAACGTAGTTCTGAAAGACAGATTCGTCGTGTAATTGTTGCGATGATTAATACATAGTTTGTGTTATTGTTCATTCGATTTTTCTAGAGTAAATAAGTAGTATTCACTAGCAGCTAAGGGCCCAGTCTCTAGTGAATCTCGTTGATGTTCTTTGTGCTACACTTTTCCATTTACTGCAAGTATGCTATGCTTTTCTGCTTTACAGTGAATTGCTTTTGATGATTTAGATTTCTGCATTTATTCCTCTGCGTGCACATTTCCAATTTATTAATTGTTTGTTAACAAGAATCGGTTTTGATTATTTAAAGTATAGACTGTTATTTATATTAATTTCCTTCTGTCTGATTGTTTAGATCTAGCTGAAAGAGCTCAGTTAATGCTTTAGTGCTCTCAGTTGATTTAATTATTTGAATTAGAGAATGAATCACAATTTTGTATTGTAATGCATAGATGAATCACTTCCTTTAAAGCTTCAGATTTATAAATTCATCTATATTCAACGATTGGTTTTACCGTTACTCTCTAGGTTTATAGCTTGCACATATTGTGTACACTCTTGAAACAAAAAGACTTACCCAGATTGATAATTAATGTGAGGCAATTAGGAGTTTTAAAAGACACCTTTTATCACCCAACATAAGTCTGTCCCATATGAACTCATAGATGCTATGTGATTTACCTACATTCCTCTACTAATAGCATTTGCAATGTTATTCTCCTTACCGTTAATTTATTTGATCTCAAAGTCAAACTCATTGAGTGTGGCTAAGCATCTAGATTTCCTTGTATTTATATTAGGTTGGTAAAATAAGTATCTCAACCCACTGTGATCACTCATAAACACAAACCTTGTGCCAAGAAGATAGGGCCTCTACATCTTCAATGCATGAATGATTGCTACCAACTCAAGATCATGGGTCACATAATTATGATCGTGCTTATTAAGATTCCTTGAATCATAGCATACCACCTATCCCCGTTGGATCAAGACTCCACCATGCCGTCTCTTGCAATAATTTGTACACACAAGAAACTCTTTATCTAGATCTACAATATTTAGAACTAGATAATTTGTAAACAAGTACTTCAACTGCTCAAAAGGATAGGCAATATATTATACATTCCTAAGGAACCTCCTGTAAGAAAATGCTAATACAATGAATGGTATGTCTTCATGTACATTCTTAGGATCTTCCCATTCCATGATAGATCTAATCTTTTTCAGGTCCACTGTTACACCTTCCTTGGAAACAACATGCCCCAAATAATGAAATTTTGTCTTAAGTGAACTACACTTGCTAAGTTGGGCATATAACTGATGTTATCTCAACTGTATTAAGACTATTGCTAGGTGCCATGCATGTTCTTCCTCATTCTTAGAACATATTAATATATCATCAATGAATACTATCAAAAAATTGTCTATATAAGGACACAACACACTATTCATCAAACACGTGAAAGTAGCTGGTGCATTAGTCAAACCAAAGGGAACCACAACAAACTAATAATTTCTATACCTAGTCTAGAAAGAAGTACATATTAGATTAAAATTTTGTTACTACATCTCAAATGATTGAGTATTTAGGGGAAACAGAGAAGATAAAGGCATAACACATTTCAATTGCATTTGAAACATTAAGACACGACTAAAGTAGAGCATGCATGATGAATTCTAGAAAATTTGTTCCATTACACCCTTAAGAAGAACTGAGGAAAAATATATAAGGTAACAAATACACTAGAGAGAAACAAATTCAAATAAATGTGCCACAAGAATCTTTGAGTAATCACTCGTAGAACTCTATATGAAGCATTTTTGTTACTGAAAACATAAATCACAATGCACACAATTATATTCAAAATCTGTTCACCACACAATAAACACTTTATACCTCTTATCATTTGGCATTAAATAGCATTACAGCCTCAAAAATCTCATGTCCAGGTTCAATGAATGCGTTATCCATGAGATGAATCGAACTGATCACAAAAGCAGCAAGTCCTTAAAAGTATCTTCTATTTTTTCAGTGGAAAAAGACAAAAATATAAATTAACTCTATCATGCTATCCTATCTAGATAACATTATAATCTATGAAAATATTATGTTGAAATCATAACCATGCCTTTAGAAATAAAAAACAGGAAACAACACTGAGCTTCCAATCTGTGTTGCGCAACATCTGTGTAGCATGTGATGTTTGCATGATTTTCCACGTACTAGAAGACATATATCCAGTGACTAGGAAATGAATAATCTCTTGGCACAACAACACACTCCACCATTCTTCCATTTACATGTGACATCCTTAATACTCCATATAAAACCATGCGTATCATGTGCGCAAAGTTGCACAGCTACTGTGCAGCAAGAATTTAAATTGTGTTAGAACCTTATTTCCTACCTCAAACTCACACAAAATGACCCCAGATATGCAATTAACAATTCATACTACCAATCCAACCTTCATAATGAAAAAATATCCATGAATTTCCACAATCTCAAACCAAATTCCAACATGTTTTATAATTATGCCCACAAAAATGTGAAAATGGGCCTGGAAGAGACACCTTTAGCTCCCAAACAGTAGCTCCTGTGTAAAAACTAAAGGACATTATTATATATGAGATTTTTTTGAAGATAAACCTCTCTTAATTTCTTCCAATTATTCCCCAACTTCTCAAAAATGGTTCTACAAAAGCATGACTAAAATAGGAAATTTACACAATCTGAAACATATGCTTTAAATATGCATTCAAAACTCCCAATCTATGACATATGTGAAAACACTCGAAAATATTATTTTACATTGGTCTATGCTTGAGTAAAACCTCTCTCCATTTTCCCGAATTATCCTTCATGTGGTATGAATCATCATTTCAAAATGATGTCGAAAACAAAGTATTCTGCACAGCACTGTTGAGCGAGAAAGCTAGGTAGCAATGTTGCACATTGATGGCTCTAAAATGGTTGTAAATCTGCTCTCGGTCACTGTCTTGGCTGAAAATTGAGCCTTTTTCTTAAACCTTGATGATTTATAAGCTTAAGTTCAACATGTGGACATTGTGGAAGAATTATGGTGGTCATCTCGTTTTATTTTAATTAGCACCTATTTTGTCTTGCAAGATGATGTCATAAGCGATCCATTAGGATGAAATGGTCATTTGTGTATGGAAATTGTTAGAATGCTTGGGTTGATATGTTTCTTAAGTACTGTGGGATATGGGTTATGTATTGTATAATGTTTAATTATGGTCTTTTGAGGGGATAGGTTTAGAATGGGATGGGGGAAAATGAAAATCAGGTGACTAATAGATGAGTGGTAAGAAAGGGAATTAATGAATGAATAATGGGATATTTTGGCTATGGAATTAGGGAAGAAAATGTAGATTAGAAGAGGGAATAAGAGGTAGGGTACCTTTAAAATACTATAATACTTGAGTACCAGAACTTTGACTATAATGGACTCAAATGAACAAATTCTGATAGACATGTAACTAACATATACCCCTTGACTTTACTATTCAGAAATGTGTAAATAGGACTCCCAATGACTCGATATTGTTTCATGCTTTGACTAGACCATTTTATGACTAAACTCATGGCGATGTAGGACAGTGACTTTAAAACTTATGAAAGCAGTAGTGTTCATAGATTCGACTTATTTACAAACTGAAAATTAAAGAATACGAAAAACATTCGACAAATGAATAATAGTGACCCTAACATGTCCAACCAAGGCTCCATGAACTAATAACTCAACTCACAGCCAAAGGAACATGAGAACCAACCAAAAAAAAAAAGGGAAAAATTCCCATAGCACCATGGCTATCCAGAAAATGTCAAGGCCAGGAAAAACCACTTCCAATCTAGGAAGTCTTCCATGCCAATGAAAAATCATAATCAGGAAACCACATGGATGTGCCAGGCATGCCACAAATTGTAAGGAAATCATACATGCAACTTGGTACCTGTAAGAAAAACCCACTATAGATGTTGAACCCCATGTCTTTTATGATTTTTTGTTCTCCTTTTCCTTCTTGCTCCAAATCCAAAGTATGCCATACTCCTCTAAGAGTGCTCCAATAAAAATTTAAGTTTCCAATACTATGAGAGGGAGGGAAAATGAGATCTCCATAAAATGAAATACCAAAATTTGAATTGAAAAAAAGGTACCAACAGATCCTCATAATCATTTTTATTAATGAGGCCTCTATTTTCTTCAAATTTTCATTATTTTCCTTCATTTCCTCCTCACATGCAACCTGTGACCTTTCACCTTCATTTTCTCCTAATTTCCATTATTTCATAAATAAAATGCAAATAAATACTTCATGCCTTTCCAAAGCCTTAGAAATTTCCTTTTCTAATTTCCATAGCCATAATAAACCATATGAACACCCACACAAGGATGATTTTCCCAAAATTCATTTTGTAATATGTGTCCCATGGCCATAGTTATTATTTTTCCTTAATTAACTTAATTACATGTATTTTTTACTGAGGTTGTTACACATGCCATGACTCTTTGTACCTTGATCCACTTGATCAACCCACCCGACCAACTAGTTCTTTATACTCTCTTGATTTTCAAGTTGTTAGTTCAAATTAATATCAAGTACAAGGTGATCACATAACACAGGTAAAGGCCTGCAGAAAGGTGAATATACTTTTGATCTCTCTTCCCTCTTTCAAAACCCTTTATGTTAAGATGTTGTTCCTTCATCCTTGGATGATTTTCAATCTACTAATCTCAATAGTCAATCAAATGAAGTTAATTTTCTTAGTCAATCTATAGTCTTGGGAAACCATCATTCTGATGATGATGAATGCCCATGTGCAGTAGTTGATCTTTTAGTTTTGTCAAGAAGAATTTGATATGAAAGAATTAGATTTAGAATTTGATTTGGTAAAATAAGATGTTCTTATGGAAACTTCCTCTTCATTTCACTATCCCTTGTGCCCTACTATTTTTAACGCATTATTGTGTGAAGAAGATACTCAATGCTCTTCAAATTCATCATCTAATTAATTGTATTTTGAATTGACACAAGGGAGTGAGGTTATCCATTATGAAAAAGGAAACAATAAAATCATTGAGTATGCATTATATCCCTTGTCATTTATTATCTTTCATGAATAAAATTATTTTGTTCGAGTTACTCATGAGATTGATCCAATCTCTCCATCCTTAAATGTTAAATTAGAATAATATTTTGACGTGAGTAATCTAGTTGTTGAACTTATAACATCTGATCAAATCAGTGATAGAAATTTTGGTCATCCAGATAATAGTGGTTTTATTGAAATTACTGGTAGTAGTTATCCACACACCATGCATGCTTTGATTCAATCTTCAAAATGTGATGTTATAATCCTTGAAAGTTTCTAGACTTGTCAGGAAGTCGAGGTGCTTCATCTTTTGTTGATGGTTATGTCAGGATTTCGCTACTATGGTAAGATCCCTGAAATAAGTGAGATTTGGGTTTTCTTGTAAACTTCTTTCTTTGTGTAAGGCCAGGAGGTAACTCCAAAAAATGAACCTTGAGATTTGATTGAGGGTGCTCATGAATATGTACATGTAGGTGAGACTGTTGTGATTCATTTCCCAATGTCTCTTAGACTTCCTTATTCCCTATTTTACACTAATGTACAATTTTTCCCAATCCCTTAGGATTATGTATCGACATCCCCCCTCCCCCCCTTAATCTGAAGGCCTTTTGGTAAGTCCAAGCATTGTTCTGAATTTTTCAAACTTTTCTCTTCCAAGCACTTTGGTGAAGATGTCTACAGTCTTCTCATTTGTGGAACAATGACATAGATGGATCAGTTTTGCGTCAACATGATTTTGAATCAGATGAAATCAGATGATATTTTGTATTGATGTGCTTCGTTAGATCATGGAACTTTGGGTTCTCGGCCAAGTTTATTGTAGAAATGGTGTCGATCATGAGTGGAGTTGAATGCATTTGTTTCATATGTAAATATTCTAGGATTTTCCTGAGCCACACAATCTCCTTTTTTGTTTAAGCTTCTGCCACATATTCTACCTCAGTTGTGGAATCTGTTGGAACTGATTGTTTGTGTGATCTCCAGGAGACAGATCCTAATCTAAGACTCACAGTATAACCTGAAGTAGATACCCCAGTTTCTTTCTCTCCATAAAAGTCTGAGTCAGAGTATCTAGTCAAGCTGAAGTCACCCACCTATGTATATTTGAGTACAAATTCTTGAGTCCCTTTCAAGTAATTTAGAACTCTTTTTGCAATAGACCAATGTCCTTCACAACGTTTTTTCATGAACCTGGAGAGAACTCCAACAACAAGTAATATGTATGGTCTAGAAGTATTCAGGTAGATTATACTTCCTACAAGTTGTCTATACTTCGTTGCATCCTCAAATTCCTTACCTTCAATGGATGTGAGCTTCAAGTTTTGTTCCATTGGAGTGGTCAAATGATTGCATTTAGCGATGCCAAACTTGTTCAACAGATCTACAATGTACTTCTTCTAAGAAATGAATATAAATTTATGATGTTGAGTTACTTCAATACCAAGATAGTAGTGAACATAACCCAAATCATTCATTTCAAAATCTTTCTTCAATTCCTTATTTATGGATGCAACATAACTCGCATTGTTCCCTAGCATCAAAAGAGCATCTACATACGCCACAAGATATAAGACTATTTTTCCAACTTTCTTAACAAACAAAGCTGCATCATCAAGATCAAAATGTTTGAAGTTATGTTTCAAAAGATGCTCAATTAATTTGCATACCAGGCTTGCGGTGCTTGCTTGAGGCCATACAACGATTTTATAATCTTGCATACTTTGTGTTCTTGGCCCTTCACAATAAATCCTTCTATCTGAGACATAAAACTTTTCTTTTTTAGATATCCATTCAAAAAGGTGGTTTTTACATCCATCTGATGGACTTTCCAACCCTTCTAAGCTGCTAAGGAAAATACTGTTCGAATGGTGGCCGATTTTTCTTTGGGGGAGGGGGGGAGGGGGGATTTTCCTCATAATCGACCCCTTCTTTCTTTGGAAAACCTTTTGCCACAAGCTTGGATTTTTTCTTGTCAATTGAGTCATCTGATTTGTACTTGTTCTTGTAGACCCACTTTCAACCAATTGGTTTGGTTCACAATGGATAATCAACCAGCTTCCAAGTGCCATTCTTTATCAAGGTATCATACTCCTTTTGCATTGCTTCATTCCACTCATCATGAGAAGAGGCTTCTTTGAAGGAATTTGGTTCAATATCTATAGACAAATTCAATTCAAAATTATAAGAAACATCCATATCAATAGGTGAATCAGAATCATCTACATCACCTCCATTTTTCCTAGTGGAACTTCTTGTTCCTGTCTTTCCAACCTCACCTGGACGAACATTTTCTAGTGTCTTTGTTAGCCATTTTGGGGGACCTTTCTGAGATGGCCCAGGCTACTCATTCGATTGAGTTGGGATTGAATCAAGTTTCATTCTCCCAATTTTGTCAATCACATCATTAAAGGTGTCATGTGTGGTTGGTTCTTCATGCAGGGCAAAGAGTGCTTTTTCCGCTCAACAACATCATAAGTCTTGGAATATTCAAGGAATATGACACCTCTAGATACTACAAACTTCTTATTGACTTCATCATAGAGATGATATCCTTTGGAGGTATTGGAATACCCCAATAAGATAATTTTTTTGACTTCTAGCACCAAGTTTATTTCTTTGTACCTTAGGTATCAAAGCGTAACAGGTGTAACCAAAGACCCTGAAATAATTTACCGAAGGAATGTGGCCATGCCACATTTCATAAGGATTTTTATTTCTATTTTTATTAGAAGGACACCTATTATTTATGTACATATCACATAGAACTACATCATCCCAAAACATCAATTTTACATTCTTAAAAAAAACCACGGAGCGAACCATATTTAAAATTGTCTTGTTAATTCTTTCAGCTACACCATTTTGTCGGGGATTATAGGGAACGGTTGTTTGATGTTTGATACCATGTTGGCGAATATAGATTTCAAATTTGTTTTAAGTGTATTTTTTTCCATTATTAGTGCGCAAAGAGCTAATATGAGTTTGTGCATCATTTTCAATCCATGTATGAAAATTATTGAATGTGTGAAAAGCATCAGATTTTTTCTTCAATAAGTAAACCCAACACATTTTGGTGTAATCATCAATAAATTCCATCATATATTTATTTCCAGTTGCAGAAGCAACAGGCATGGGGCCACATAAATCTAAATGAATAAGCTCAAGTTTTCTATGTGCTCTGGAATATGAATCATGAAAGGATTTGTTTGTTATGCTTTCCTAGAATACAAGCATCACATTGCTTAAGTTTCCTAGGAATTGTAGGCAATCCAGTAACACCATTTTCTTCAACAATCAAAGGTTGTCATAGTTTAAGTGTCCAAATATAGCTTGCCATAAAATACTTGATGGGAATGTACCTTCATCATAGTGAGAACTGAATGCAAAGTTTTGTGCATTAGCAGAGGTACCTTGCAGCTTTAGGATTCTTCCTTCTTCTATTCCTTTCATGACAAGTGAGTGATCTCATGCTTTTTTGATCTCAACCTTGCCATCAAACATGTGAATGGAGTGTCCTTGCTGGCGTATGTGGACCAAGGACAGAAATTTTATCCTCAACTCAGGGAGATATAGAACCTCATGTAGAAGATGGTATGTAAGACCAGGCAACTTAAGCCTGATTGTGCCAAACCCTAATGGATTTAACTTATATTTGTCTACAAAGTATACTGCTCCATCAACCTTGTCAATAATTTCTTCAAAAAAATATTTTCTAAAATTCATGTGACATGTTTCACCTGAATCTAGAAATCAATCATTTCTCCAAGAAGTAAGTGAAGCACTAAACAAGTCTTCAGTTACTCCAATGTTACAATGTGCTACAACATAATGAGCATATTCAAGTGCTTTACCTTTGTCTTTGTCATGATTTTTACCTTTTTCTTGATTTATTTGTTTCTCAATTATGTCCCAAGGCAGTTTACATGTAGATACATCATGCCAATATTTATTTCATCATATGCAATGAAGATCAGAGGTTTCACTTTGAGCTTGTCTGCCCCCCCTTCCTCTGAAATTTCTTCTTCCTCTTCCTCTTCTGCCACCTCTTTCTCTGGAAGAATCTTGAGCATTCTTCTTCTCTCTATTTGTGAAACATACAGCTTCTTCAGAAGACAAAGGGGTTGTCTTATTTCCAAAATCATTCTCTCTTTCTGCAAACCTCTTCTCAAGGGAATCAAAGGTGATCTTCATGAGGTTTCAACTTGCTTTCAATGACTCAAGGTAGTGTGAGTAAGTGGGATACAATGCCTTAACATAAGCTATGAGAGGTATGTCAACTTCTACACCAGTATTTTTAATGTCATGCATGATAGATCTTACTTTTGATGCTAAAGAAAGAGGGTCATCATTTTTCAATTCACAACCGAATAGCTTAATCATTCATTGAAAAATTTTAAGTTCTGAAAGTGAGTCATAGAGTTCTTTTAATTTCCTCAAGGCTTCATAGGCATTTGAAAATGGTGTAATATGGCGACTCACCTCTTCATTTACAGAAGCTGGAATTAAGGGATAGACCTTGCAATTCTTCTTTTCCCAAATGGTGATCACCTTGTCTGAGATGGGATTTGTCGGTGCATTGTCTCCTTCTCCTTCAAAAATTCCTCTCCACAACTCATTAAAAATGAGAGTGTGCTTGATTTTTTGAGACCACTAAGGATAGTTCTCCTTGCCAAAGAGAACTACTCCAACAATAGATATTAGAGAATGCATTGTAAATATGTACTGTAAAATAATGTATTCTGTTGGAAAAAGACTCAATTCTGGTGTAAACAAAATGTATTATGCTACAAAAAACTCAATTATGGTGTAAAAATTTGTTGTAATATATATATATATATATATATATATATATATATATATACTTTTTTTTTTGTAGAGGTTTTTTTCGGGGGTATCGGACCTGGGGGAGGTCACACATGGGGGAGGTCATACCTGGGAAAGGTCAGACCTAGGGGAGGAGAGCCCATAGGGAGCAGGGAGGAGGGGAGCGCGGAGGAGTGGTGGGAGGGTAGAGAAGGGAGCAGAGGGAGGAGGGAGGAGGGGAGTGTAGAGGAGAAGGGAGCAGCGATGGGAAGCCTGTAGGCATTGCTGAGGTGTGGGAGGGAGAAGTGACAGTGGGAGAGAGCGTTGCGGGAGGGGGATGACAACGGAGGAAGGAGGGAGATGCATGCTAGTGAGATGTGTTGCATGACGATGAGTTGTGCTTTGTGCTGAGAAGTTTCATGTGCCACCAAGGGGAGCTGAGGAGTGTTTTACGTTGTACAGGAGGTAAGTGTGTTGTGTGAGCCCTAGAGTATGGGAGACATAGTAGTAGGGTAGTGTAAGTGTGTTTCACTCTGTTGTGGAGGGGAGCTCAAGGCTCAAAAAAATTTGAATTTGGAATGCAGCAGTGGAACAGTATTTCCAGGAGCAGGTAAAGAGGCATGTCTGCCAGGAGTAGGAGGGAGTTACAAGGGTCGAAATTTCAGAAATAGAGTTGGCTCTGATACAATGTCAGGCCAGGAGGTAACTCCACAAAATGAACCGTGATATTTGATTGAGGGTGCTCATGAATATATACATGGAGGTGAGACTGCTGGGATTCATTTCCCATTGTCTCTTAAACTTCCTTATTTCCTATTTTACACTAATGTACAATTTCGCCCAATCCCTTAGGATTAGGTCTCAACACTTTATGGTTTTGCTAGATGTAAATTCCTTCTTGAGAGATGTTTTGTATTTCAGATATAGTCTTTCCAACTTTCAATATTTGGTTTATAATCATATTGAATATTTTAATTCAGTCGATTAATCTACATGAAAATATATTGTACCTAACTCCTGTTTGGATTGTATATCTATCATGGATGCATGGAACTATGAACTTGATCATTTCAAAGATTGTCTTTTGTTGAAGGAATAATTCCTATCAAATACATTTAAGAATAGTCAGCTCCTGGATTTTCTCGTGAATTTTATATTGCTAACATTTTTCTTCATTGCACCTAGAATCCCCTTGAATGTTATTAAATGCATGAGTTCTTTCGTGAATCAAATTCCTTTTCACTCATTCCTTTTCCTTTTCACTTCTTTTGACGATTATGATGTTAGTTCATTTTGTAACCAGGTACAAGGAAATGGTTTGTCATATCTATCATGCGAGGGAAATTATTCTATTGTTCAAAGCATTTGTAGAATTGTTCAAACTGGTATATCTATGTTGTCTACTAATCAAGAATCTCATGCGAAAATTTTTCCATCTAATCATAATGCTTATTTTAGTAAATTTTCATTCAACTTTTCATTTTCCCACCAGTATATTTTATGACAATTATTTTAAATCGATTAATATTTATGGTTTACCTCACTACTCAGATACTTTGTTAAGAAGTTGGGTCACTTTGGCCTTCGTTGATGGTTATTTCAGGTCCTCACTATCTTGACAAGCCTTCTGAAAACAAATCATAATCATTTTCCCTTATAAGATTATCATCTTGATCCTATGATTTTAATTGAAAATTCACCTTTCGAAGGATTTCATGGCTTTCAATAGGATTGTTTTGAATCTCATGATCTAATCTATGAAATTCACAAGAAGCTTTCAGGTTTTGTTTGGTTATGGTTTCCATCAAAATGGTAAGATTGCAAATTGGCCAGAGATAATTATTGTGACACATCTTTCTGCTAACATGAAATACCTTCAATTTGTTGTGCAAGTTATTCAAGCTCTTATCTTTTTTGTTGCACATTTATTTATATCATTTTTAACTACTTGTATATTTGTGATTGTAAGTCGAGAGTAGTTATGTTGGCTACATTGGAGAGTTAATTAAACTTAAACCTGTCCTTCTAGCCAGTTAGGTTAGCAGTAGGTCCAGTTGCATTCTAGTTCCCTTGCATACTCATCCTACACTTGCTCTCCATCTAGTCTCCACATTTTTCTTATTTTCTTATATTTTGTCACGCATGTTGTTTTAGTTCAGTTCTCCATCTGCTTTGTTCCTTGATCTTTTTTTTGGGTTTGTGATGTCTTTTATTTTATGTTTTCTTTAATGAGACTTTGCATGAAAACTGCTCTCTCTTGGCTCAAAAGGACATTGTGGAAACATTTGAAAATAGAACTGTGATGACAAACAATGCTTGGCTAATTTGTTACCTATTCTCCATTTGTATTTACGTATATTTAAATTCTATGATGTATGAATGGAATATATGATTCGTTCCAAATGGAAAGCCTTTGGTTACACTACGAAGCATGTATCTTTATTAGGATCCTAATTCTAACTTAGCCTTGTATTGAATGGTGATTTTTCCTGTCAACTCAACTGAGTAGAAAAGGGAAAGGAAAAAAAATTTAAAATGAGCATATTAACTTCAGTTATATTTCAAATCCCTTAAACAAGGAAAAACCTCTCATTCTCTAAATAATTTGGGGTCCCTCTTCCACCCGTACTACAAATATTCAATAAATTATTCAAGCATATATTTAATAAAATGAAATAAATGGGAAGCAAAAGGCTCCTCGCGCAGAGAGGTGAAGCAAGCAACTTTGTCGGGGTACTATCCAGGCCTACCGAAAGAGAAGAAATGCTTGTGTCTCCTTGAGGTGAATCCACTAAGATATTCCCTAGGCTCGTTTCTAGCAGATCAACACCAAGGAGTGTTCTTAAACATTCTTGGAATACTTATTATCCTTTTCCCCTACCGAAAAGTTAAGATATGACTAGTCTTATGTTAATGTGTTTGAATCTAAGAAACAAATAGAAGGGACTATATATTTAACCGAGATAAGTGGAAAATCCAGGGAAATCCACATGGAAAATAAATAATTCCTGAAATATTGATACCTTGCACTTAAAAATGAAACCTGAGCAGACAAAATGGAGTTCTACCAGTGTGTCACCAAGTGTTATCGTTGCGACAAACACCCTCCAAAATATTGCTTACACTAGAAATTTGGATCCTACTGAGGATCTTGTGATATTTTTTCATGGTAACTTGGTGCTTGTCTAAATTTTCACAAAGTATTAAGCTTTCTTCTAAGTGTCAAAGTCACTTGCTCACACATGTTTTTTCTATGATGAATCGACAAACACATATCTTTCTATGCAAGCTCAAATTAGAATTGTGTAGCTCTTAAAGGTATGGCTTGTGCAATAATTAGTGATAATGACTACGAAATCCATAAACACGGTTTATTTTGCAAGACATATTGAAATTCGATGCACACTCTCCATTGATAGTCTTCCTTAGATTAAGATTGTACTTCTATTTCGGTGATTTTTCTCAATTGTCGCTTTAGCACACCTTTGTTTTCACAAGTGTTTCTTTCATGTTTATGACTATATATTTTTCTTGAATTCTCTTTTAAATTTATATTTTTCATGGTATCTTCTCTCTGGCATGTGTCTCTTTCACTCTCTTTAAGTCTTTGCAAGTGTCACTTGCACTTTTCTCTTACTTTCCAAAGTGTCGTCTTTTGGCATGGGAAGTCTTGCACATTTTGAAAGTAGTGTTCTAGTCTATTTCAAGAGGTGACTTTGGTACCAATGGGCCATATCTATCATTAGGCACGTATTATACCCATTCCCAAAGTTTCATGCACTATCGTACTAGTGTTGTCACTATCGTCGCAAAATGTATCTTAAGTGTCATGCCTAGTCAAAAGGAGTCAATCACACATTCTTAAAGTGAAGTTGTGATGCATTATCTTGCACTAATATATATTATTCATCATAAAAACATGCATTATACTTATTTCCCAAGTTTTAGGAACTATCATACAAGTATCGTCACTGTCGGCACAAAGTGTACCCTAATTGTCGCACTTGGAGGAGAATATTGTTTTGTCATTGCATTAAGGGGATCATGTTGTTTATGAGTGATTTTTCTATGTTGTATCGTCGATTATTTTGAGTGTGTGATCATGTTCAAGTCTTACTTTTCTTTCATATCTACTTCACTGATCCCACACTCAATCAAATTCTGGAAGAATCCTCTACCCAATAATTTTTACCTCACTCAACCTTGTTGACCTATGCATTGCATAGTAACAAGCCTCAAGTTTATCCATTACCTCTTGGAACCCCACAATTCATAGTTTTTTCCTCCAAGGACTATGCATTATGCAATCATAGTGCTCAAGAATTCCCTCTCCTCCCTTAGAAATTAAGCAATCTTGCCTCCCAACCAGTCTCTTGTTGTGCATTGTGCAGTCTCAGTCATCAAGATTCCTCCCTGAGTAATTGAAATACACAATCCACTGATCAGTCTCCATCTATAATTATGCATTGTGTATTCTCAAGCATCAATTTTTCCTCACTCAGCTCCTCAACTGGGCATTCATCTTTCCCAGGCCTTTAGAATTGTGCATTGTGAAGTATCAAGATTTATCCCATCGCTCCTAACCCATGTAATTGTGCACTACATAATCCCTGAGTCGGCCTCTCAATCCAACACCAAGTTCTAGCTCAATAAATATTTTCATGAAGCAATTTAGACTAGGAGATTTCAGAATTGATGTCATCTTGTGATGAGTGTACTTCACTTGCAAGTATTATATCTTGACATGAAAGGATGATGCATGGAGAGGAGGAGGAGACTATACTACAATACACTTGGGAAATTGAAACCATGAAGAGGTCATCAATCAAGAAGATGAAGGAACACTATTTTACGACACAAGACCAAATATCAGGATCACATGAGCTCTCCATACCATTCATCCCCTTGGAGGATGAAGATGAATAACAAAGAAGATCTTTCATGAAGATGAAGTACTAAACAAACCTCTCATCAATATTGAAGACAATGTAGCAATAGAAATAACTTGCCATTTCCACTTCATCATGAATTACATATCATCATTTTCAAATTGGGATTTTTACGAGTGCCATCACAATGTCATTTGTGTCTATGTGTCTTGCCACATCATTTGTGAATCTAATTATGTAATTATCAAAAGGAAAGGACAAAATGTAATATGTAGAAGTCCAAGAGTCATGTGTGCAATATTAAAATTCACATACTCATATATGGACAAAAGAGTATTGAGGAGAAGTCCAAAAGTGGTTTAGAATTCCAAATTTCACATTAGAAGTCCAAGAGTGATGAGGGAAGCTCAAGAGTCATTGGAATATGAAAGGAAATTAATCTAGTTATAAATACACCCTCATAAATCAAGAAAATGGATTTTGGAGGCTTAGCCTTTGGAGAGCTATCCTTGGCTTCTCTAGCCTAGCATAGGAGAGAATATCATTCTTTGGAGAAGTAAGAAGTGACATAATATTCCACTATTGGAGCTAGTGGCTCACCATTGTAACTTTGTACTTGGATCTTTCACCTAATAATTTTAAGCTCATTGAGCCAGCACACTTTCATGCATATGTCGTAAATGTCGTAAGATTATTCTTTGAATGTTTGTGATATATTTTTTTCTCATATATACTAAAGAAATTTAATTATTTCGGTCGATTTGGTGCTTGTTTAATGTGTTTTTTATTTTCTTTAATGTTCATTGTGTTTGTGTGATCTACTTCGCTGGATAACCAACGAAACTTTTCATGCTCTCGCGTGTCTCTCTTAGAATAGTACTATTACTTCCTTCCAAAGATTCACTCCCCTCTCTCCCCTTGTGAAAGTATCATTTTACACATTGAAATTGGTGTTTCACAGTGTCAACTTACTTATTAATTCCAAAGATTATTTGCATACTCTCATATGTTATTCATTGCAGTTGAGTCAAATCTTTGAGTTATGGTGGCTAGGGTGATACTCCAGATGGGGCTTCTACTCTAAACGGTGTGAGGTCTAATTGGGACTTCACATCAGGGAGACCCCCATGGTTGACGGATTTCCAGCACTTCCAATAGAAAATTACTATTATACTAAGTTATATCCTCGTGATAACAAAGAACTCGATAGATTTATTTAAAATACTCCAAAGTTATCCATAGTCAATTAAACCTCAAAATTAGCAATATATACTAAGACCAAAGAGAAATTCCATAACCAATGAAAAAGTAAAGAAAGCACAGGTTTGAGGTTTGTAGACCTTGATTTAGAGGTAATAAAAGGCAAGCCACAAACCGACCAAAACTAACCCCTCCGTAAGACATGCAGTAGTTTCAAACTCGAAGTCTCAATCATTCTAGGAATTCTATAACTTTGAACTTGAAGACCACCTATAAGATTAACAAAAGGAAAAGGATAGGAAATAAGGACTTGCCTTATTAAATATTTGGGATTAAAATAGGAAGAAGAGAATCCCAACATTGGAAAAGAGTAGCTTCTTTTCCCGAAGAACCAACCACCCTAATTTTCATTTAAAACTCATAGTTTTTAAACTAGCACGACTTGTCTCTACCCAATGCTTCACATAGATACCATTGGAACAAATAAAGAGAGAAGAAAAAACTATATACCTCCAAAACCACAAAAAACAACTAAATTCACTTAGAAATAGATCTAAAACCACTAAAATCATCATTAAAACTTCAAATCAACAAAAACATAATCACAAAACCCACAAATTAACTTTGTAAAAAAAAGCAAAACAAAAAACCATAGTTTCAAATCTCAAGTATCAAATGACATTGAACTAGCATGAGTTGAGACCACAAATGCAAATGAACTCAGTAATAGAGTTCCTCTTACTTTTCATCCTAATCCATGACCTACCGAATTTCATTAACCGAAAGAATGGAGTTCCTCGTATTTTCGATCCCAAACCATGACATACCTAATTGCATTAATTTAGCTCATGTTTTATTTGGAGGGATGTGGCTTTATCAAATGAATGGGATGGACTTCCTCTTACTTTCGATCCCAAACCATGACATACCTAATTGCATTAATTTAGCTCATGTTTTATTTGGAGGAATGTGGCTTTATCAAATGGAGAGAGATCATGAGCAATTCTCGAAATATGATTTTTTGACTTTTTCTCACTGAATTAGAATGAGACAAGTAACACACGTTCTATAAAGAAAGGTGGGGACAAGCAACACTTAATGGCATCTTCCAAAAATGAAGAAGTGGAGAGCTTCCAAAAATGAAGAAGTGGAGAGCTTGGCAGATTTATTGGTAATCAGCTTATTGGTAATCAATTATGTGAAATGTTCCAAATTTTGTTGTAACTGAAAACTTCAACATGGAATCAGTCTCTTGGTCTAGAATTGGATTTAAGAGGGGTATTGGAGTAATTTTCACACTCACTTCATTGAAAATCAATTACATAAAATGCTTCACCCATATACAATAATATTACAAAGATTATGAATTAAGTTGTAGGTTTTAAATCTAAATACTAAATAAAAGCGCTCATAATTTATCTTTAGAAATTGGACATCACATAAATAAATGATAGAAATTTCAGCACATGAACACAATCATTAGTAACGGATAGAACCATGAAAAACCTTATTGAACTTGAAGAGCAGAAAACTAACTTGTAGATTATACTACGCAACACTTGCACAAATTGAATCTCCACCATAAGTTGATAAATCCTAGTTGATTGAGTAAGCAACAAATACAATGCCACACAAAGCACAAGGCATACAAACTCGTCACAACTACCATGATAACATGCACTACAATTTTTGGCTTCCCAACAGGACGATAAGGTGGTAGATAACTGCAACGTGATATAGTGATAATGATTAAATTTATTTGGAAAAAATAAAATAAAAAAGAATTATATTCATATACATATAATTTATTTGAATTTTTTATTAATGAACTTATATACATAGTAACACCACATGATTTATGAGAAAATATATAATTCCAAATTATAATAGCAATGATAAATTTATTATTCATAATTCTAAACTACTAAATGAGTGTTAAGTTTATTCTAAATTATAAAACCAATGTTAAATTTATTATCTATAATTCTAAATTACAAAATGAATGTTAAGATTATTGCTAAGATTATAAAATAATATGTGAGATCTAGAAGTTTATGAAATTATTACAATTAATATCCATGAGGTCTTGGTTAAACGGTGATGAAGGAGGTAGGCTGTTATGGCACTCATCCTGCAGGTTCCAATTCCCTTCTGATTAGGGTGATGTATTTGGACATGTTGAAGAAGATGTAAAAAGATATGAGTCTATATAAACTTACAAAAAAAAAAAAAAAAAAAAAATTATTACAATTAATGGATTATTATTAATGTTTTTATTTTATTTTTAATTTCGTATTAATAAAAATATCTTTAAGCTTCTATAAAGTTATTTAAAAATATATATTTTCAAAATTTTCCAAAAAGTATTATTTATTAAAAATAATTTATTAAAAGACACATAATGGTAATAGACAATATAATTTATTAAAATACATAATTATAATAAACTATACTATTATCTAGTGTTTGCTGGAATTAATATGTCAAATATTTTTCTTGACTAAGGCTGGTCTTTTTCAAGAAGCTTGAGACACAACCACCAAAATCCATAAGCATCACACACAAGAGTGAAAGCTTGCCTCATACCCTCTGTCACTGATTATTACAAATATCTTGATTTTCTTTGAATAATAATGGATAATCAACCTGCATAAAATAGTTGTGTAGTCTACCCATATATTTCATATATACATATTTTAAATATGTGTATATGTTAGTGGTATATTTTAAATGCACATATCGATTAGAGGAATTATATATATATACATTAAATAAATTGGTATGAAACATATTTCTAACTAATTAATGAAAAACATAAGTAAAAATCAAAATTATATTCATGACTTAAAAAAGCAAAACCATCTAGTTGGTGAATGCATCTGTCAAGGACACTAGAACGTGATAAGAATTTTTATTGGGATTCTCACGTAGAATAATTACGATGAACTTGCAGGAATAAGGGAAGTCATTTCATTATAACAGTGACGTCAACGCCACTTTTGGATGTGGTGGACAGCATGCTGAAGGAGGAGAGTTCAAATTCTAATTCCAATTGTTGGTTACAATGTTTAACTTTTGTCAGATCTCGCGGAGAGTCGACATGATGACGAGTTATAGGTAGACATGACAACAATGAGGAAATAAAAATATTGAAAACCAGAAAGGTGTTGAGAGAGGCCAGGGTAATATGATACTACATCAGAGGAAGGGAAGTGTACTTTTGTATCTATCACCTAAGTAAGTAGTTAAAAAGTGTGGTATTCTCAAACGTCTCTTTTTAAATTACATTTTTATGAGCAGTGGTTTTGTGGTTCTCTTAATATGAAAGGTCTGATTGCTGGAGGAAGTAATTCCAGCCATCATTTATATGTGTGCTATAATTTAGAGTTAGTTTCAGTTAATTTAGTTCAGTTAGTTGATTTAAGGTTTAATTTACTTCCGTTATTTATCACTGTTTGTCTTTTCAGTAATCAATTTAATTGTTACTGAGTAATGTGAAGAGTCAAATTCGTAAGGTATTTTCGTATGTGCCCTTTTGGAGGTGTAAGTCATTTTACATCTTCGTAGTAATTACTTCGATTATGGAGATCAACATTCTAAGGGTTTGTTGTGAAATGGGTGTGAGATAGATATGTTAATGGAATCACTTTTGTGGTTATCTTATCAAGAATCGATAATATTCTTTACCAAGAATTGTTCCTTAACCTATGTGGTTATGAAAAGTTTACAATGTGAAAAGTTATTTAATTGCATGAGTTTTTAAAAATGGTCATGGGGAAATTTAAATTTGAGTGGTGCAGTTTATTATTAAATTCTTATTCAAAAGTATTGGAAGATAAGTTTTGCCACTTGTTAAAGGTAAAGTGTTTCAACCCATTATCGACTTTTCATAAAGATTTAAAGGTGAATTTATTTGGGCTTCTTCAACAACCATTGTTGTGTAAAGGAAGATATGTAGTCGCGACTATTCATGACTCTATCATTGTTGTACACAAGGAGAAGTCATCGATCTACAGGAGCATGTTGTTTAAATCACAATTATCCATAACAAGAGTGTCATCGCTGGAAGTAGTCTCCAACAGTTATGAGTGGCCTGCACTGCCATCGTGAAATTGAGAAAAGTTCGTGTTACAATAGCTTCCACCGAGAGCCACAACCACAGCTATTGTTGTCACAACCATAGTTGTTACATTAGCCTCCATTGAGAGCCACAACCATAGCCATCTTTGTCACAACCAGAGTTGACAACCAAGTTTGTTTAGTTTGCAATCCAGATTCACTAAAATGGTTTGTAAACTCGTCTGTTTTGTAGAAGTCACGCAGCTGAGAAGCCAACACATTTTAAGTGAGTGTTGAAGGGTTTGTAAACCCACCATCATTAAGAGGAATCTAAACTGAAGTGAGCCACCACAGAGGTGTAACCGCAAGCCAACTGTTTTGATTGTAGAAACCGCTATGTCTGTAGGTCGATTTCTTTGTTGATTCGTTGTCATCTAGCACACAACAAATGGGAAATTTCAAGAGGCTGAGAAAGAGTTGTTTGAGATCTATTTGAAAAAGTTGGAATCAAAAAGGAAAAATAATTCCTTGGCATCAAAACAAAAAAAAAGGAATGCATAGATTACAACATTCTTCACCTCGTTGTAGATGCAAACACAAGAAAGGAGGCTTGGGATATCCTTGAGATGAATTTTGGTGTACGGGGGAGTAATGTAGTTGAAGATGAAAAGGAAGATGGATCTATAACAACAGATCTACATAAAATATGAACAATTTGGTTAATCCCAATTGAAAGTGGATGAAAATGATGATGGTGTGTTACCGGCAGCAAAGATAGAACACATAGATGCTCGTGAATCCCACTATGCTCAACCATAAGTGGACAACGATTGTGAAGAATTTTCAGAAGCAGCAGAGAAAAGGCACTTATATGCTAGTGAATCTCATTGTGCTTAGCCACAAGTGGACGATGATTTATTGAATCCAACAATAAATCTTTCTGAAGACAATGAAGCCTCCATTGAAGCAATAAATGATGATGGATCCATTATTTATGACGGTTGATGTTAATTTTGATGAAGAACAATTAACTAGTGATAAGTGGTTGCACACGATGCAATAGAAACATATCATTGATATGTTACTTTATGAGATAAGCCCACTTGTGTCTAGAAGCCAAGTGGAAGACAACCTATTTACATTAGCAGAGGTTAGAAAATAAGTAGAAAATAAATATTATGATGCAACACCAAAGGAAGAGAAGCGAAAGAGGAGAAATATCTCAATACAGAGCTGAGATAACATAAGCAATATGGTTCTACAAATGTTTTTCCATATAAACTTAACATTGATTTCGAGTTTGTAAATATTAGCAAAAACCAGGAAGAAGCAATAAATTAGAAGAAGAATTAAATTTCCTTGAACCATTGCTTGAAACACCATGTTTTGATGAAGATTTCATAGAAGCTATAGCAATGAGTGTTGAAGACAACATGGACAATGTAGAAAATGAAACAGTTAATGAAATTTTCATGTATTGGAGTTCTGAAGAGATAAAATTTTATTTTGGACTTATGTTGTAACAAATTGACAATCAAAAGATTGATTGTGAAGAGAAAAATATAAAAGATGACATGTGGCAATAGTCCACATAGAAACATATTTTTGAAGAAGTATAGGACATCCATGGATAGACTGAAATAATTTTCTATATTAAAACAATGGATGACTTGCACTAGCAAAAGAAGAAACTGAAATTTGAAGCCTACAAAAAAAAAGACAAAGTTGACACAGTTTAGAGGATACATGATCTGGAAGAAATGAAAAAAGAAAAATAAATCGAACCCAAGAGCTGATGTCAAAGTTTTTTAGTCATTGTAAGCCTAGCTGGGAATCAAAATAGTGGGAATCTTAGTTTAATTTTTTGTGGATGTCATTAATGGGGAGTGTTGGAGGAACTAATTCAAACCATTACTTAGTTGTTTGCTAGTTTTGATAGTTAGTTTCAGTTTAGTTCAATTCAATTAGTTGAGTTAAGGTTTAGTTTACTTCAGCTATTTATTATTTCTTGTCTCCTATGTAAAATATATTTAACTATTACTAAGTAATGTGAAGAGTAACTTCGATCCACTTTTATTTTCCGAGCTTATTCTCATCTCTGTCTTCTGCCTAATCTCAATCCTTTTCAGTGATGATAATTTATTCCTATGAAATTATTAGCTAACCAAAATCACAAGGGAGTTAATGGAAGAGTTATAACTTGGAATTGATACATAGTGATGTGCTTGGTCTTGTACATGTTCTACTATTAGGAGGATCTTTGTACTATGTTTCGCTAATAGATGATTTTTTGAGGATTACATGGTCATATTTCTTGAAGAATAATTTGAAATTTCTTAACAAATTCAAGGATTTCAAAGCCCCTGTGGAAAACTAAATTGGAAAAAGGATAAAAATGTTGAGAATAAGTAATGGAGGTGAGTTTTGTGATAAAGAATTCAAATAGTTTTGTAAGTTGTGTGGTATAATATAATACTACTCCATATATACTTCAATGAAATGGAGTCGCAAAAAGAATGAGCATGAAGCTAATTGAAAAAGCAAGGAGTATACTCAATGATGCAAGACTAGCATAAGAATTTTGGGTAGAAGTCATTGCCATGGCTTATTATTTAGTAAATCGGTTTGTTGATAAGACTCTACATGAGGTATGGTCTCGCAAAAACCTTCAAGTATTTTGGTGTAATGTTTTTGTGCATGTTCCAAAGGAAAAGAGAACAAGTTGGAAAATAAGGAAAAGAAATGTACCTTCATTGATTACAAAGATGGAGTGAAATATTACAAACTATAGAATCCTATAACAAGGAAAAAAATGTAAATTTGATATGTGGTCTTCAGAAAATTTGAGAGAAATTCTAAGAATGAAGATGAACCAAAAAAACTTGAACAAGAGAAAGTAGAGTCTGAGATAAAAAAATGAAGGATCTAAATTGTTTAGAGAAGTAGAGTCATCTGAATCAAATGATGAGGTGAAACCACAAAGTTTGATTTTCAAAAAGTATATTTTTACAAGTCAGCCGACTACAAGGTATAGACCTCTTGATAGCCATTACACCTTTGTTCATCATGTACGAATGATGAACCTAGATTTGTTATAGTGGCAATAAATTATGAAGAAAGAAAACTTTGAAGGAAGTCTATGACAAAGGAAATGGAGGCTTAGGATAAAATGAGGTATGGATTTTGGTTGAACTCTGTGATGAAAGCATACCTATTGGTAGCAAATGTGTATTCAAAGAGAAAGAAAATGTAGCAAAAAATGTGAAGAAGTACAATGTTTTCCTAGTAGCAAAGGGTTATTCTTAGGTCAAGGGGATTGAATTTAGTGATAATTTTTTCACTCTTGTTGCAAAATTGACTTCCATTAGCTTTCTGTTGTCTTTTGTTGCAACATTTTATCTTGAGGTGGATAATATGAATGTAAATGCAATGTTCCTACATGGGGACCTAGAAAAAGAAATTGACGTGAGGAAACTTGAAGGAATTATAATAAAGGTTAAGAATAAGCTAGCCTATAAGTTAAAGAATTCCCTTTATGGTATAAAGAAGTCTCCCAGGATATGGTACCAAAATTTTTATGCATATGTACAAGGACTAGCATTTGTGAGAAGCAAGTTTGTCCACTATTTATATTGAAAACAAGTTGGTGAACATTTTTTGTATGTAGTGTTATATGTTGATGACTTTATTGTTTGGAAACAACATCAAGGTTATCAAGGAGGTTAAATCACATCTATCCTCCTAGTTCGACATGAAGGATCTCGGTGATGCTAATTTTATCTTGGGAGTGAAAAATAAGAGAGATCATGCAGGTAGAAAACTTTGGTTGAATAAGAGAAAATATGTTGAGACAATTTTTCATAGGTTTAATATGAAGAAATGTAAACCGATAAAGGTACCTACTCCTATAGGTGCAAAGCTATCTATAAATCAATCTCCCAATACTATATAAGGAGAAGAATACATGTCTCGTATTCGTTATGCTAGCATTGTTAGATCTTTATATATTCCATGGTATTCATTAAACCATACATTGCCCATACAATTGGAATTTTTGAGTAGGTATCTATCAAAACTAGGAAGGAAGTATTGGACTATTTTAAAAATTATTTTAGAGTAATTTCATAGCACCACAGACGATGTAATATGATATCAAGGAAGACCTAGATGAGATACAATGTTAGATGTACATGGATTTGCTGGTTCAAACTAGGCTAGAGATCTAGATCATAGAAGATCTACAAGTGGTTATGTGTTTAGAATTTTTGGAGGAGCTATTGTTTGGATGAGTAAGAAATAGGTTGTAGTGAAACTATCAACTATAGAAGACGAATATATTATAGACACTCATGCAAGTAAATAGGTCATATCTTTGTAGAGATCGTGTTCAGAGATGGATTTCAATAACAAGCAATGAGGTTAGATTTGTGCATTCAAAGTGGGAGAATGTTGGATATTTGGTATATTCTTTATAGTATCATGGTGGCTTTTGGGTCAATGTTTTTGGCCCATATTTTTCTACGAAAGGTTTTTCGTTGATGGTTTTTTTCTAATGGTTTTTAGTCAATGTTTTCTTTGGTTAATTTTTTTATTGGAAAATGTTATTCGTCCATCACTAATGCTAGTCAAGGAATTTGGGAATCGAAGGTTGGAGAATATATATAAACTAAGTCTCGAGCTTCTCATTACACCCCACACCCCCCCCCCCCCCACACACACACACATGTATGTATGTATTATGCATGGTTGAAAATATAAAAATGGAAAAATGGGTCGAGAAGTCATGAGAATGTTAGGATTATTGCTTAGGCTTTGAGGGAGAAAATATTTGTGTACCTTGTTTGAATGCCATTATTTTAATTTTTTTAACATTATAATCCATGTTCATTGTTTACTTAATAGGGCTTAAAATTAATGAAGGCCACCTATAAAATTACTAAAAGGGAAAGCCCAAAATATCAAGACTCGCCTTACTGAATCTTTGGGATTGAAGTGGGAGGAAGATGATACCAAAATTGAAAAAGAGGAACTTCCTTATACCATGAACCAACTAGACTAAATTTCCTTTGAAAATTACATCTCTAAAACCATCATGACCCTCCTCTAGCCAATGCTTCACATAGATGTCATGGAGAAAAATAGAGATGGAAGCAAAGATGAAATACCTCCAATACCACTCAAAAGAACTACCAAGTTCACCCAAGGATTTATACCAACACAAATACCACCATTAATTCATCTAACCAATAATAATAGAGCCACAAAATCTATAGTTCACCTCTAAAAATAGAGACAAACAACCATTTCCATATTATCAAATCTTAAACCTTAAAGGTCATTGAATTTTCATGAGTTAAGACTACAAATGAAAATGGTCTTAAGGGACCTAAGGAATATAGCTCTTCATACCATCCTTCCCAAGGCATGAACTACCTAATTGCATTAATTAATTAATATTGGATGGAGCACCCAATAATAAACAAATGATGTTTAATTTAGGGGATTATGCAAAATCGCAATTCCCCATTTCTCGACAAAATTCTAGCACTTATATCTACAAGTGTATTTACTTGATGATATGCTTCTACATTCATCAAGTGTTTTATGTAGAATAATGTGACTTTATCAAATGAAGAAAGATCTTGATTGATTCTAGAAATAAGATCTTGTAACATTCTCGACACTAGAATAGAATGAACTATCATCCCTTTAATGATCAACATTAAGTCTCTAAATACCATTAATGAGCTAATAATTTTCCCTTTGGTAATGGAAAACAAAATATTATGCCACTAGCAATGTTTTTAAAACATTTCCTAAACCCGAAGCCTAGTGAGCAATCTTATTTCCTTCGAAATCATGAAGACTATCTTATGACAACCAGGCTTGGAGCTTGATGTCTTACAGGACATTTTTTATTCCTAAACCTTTATTTGATGTGTTAATTCAAAATTTACATGTCATTTTAAATTATTGCAGAAGTTTTAAAATTTTTAATTTGAAATTCATCTATCAAATATGTTCATCATATTTTCAAGTAAGGGTTTATATTTTATAGTTTATTACTCATATGGCCTATGATATATATAATGTAGGATGTGGCCTAGGATATAATACAAATATTGTAAGGGGAGCTATGACACCTAGACTATGTTTAGTCAAGGAGTAAATGAACCTATGAATTCAATTTATTGTTGAGAATTCCACCCTATTTATTCTGAAATTCCAATACCAGTGCCCTAGGGTGAATTCATTCTTCATTTATGAAAGGGTTTTCTCTTCGCTCTATTTTGTTTTCCATCTATGCACCATGAATTTCTTTCAACTCTTTGTTTATTGAGTTCCATTAACTTTCAACTGTGGTAGGTGAGGGATCTATTCTATTTTTTAACCCCTTCCATATGTTAGATCCCTTCCCTATTTCATTTGTGAAGCAAGTTCCTCCAAACCTTTCTTTATATGAAGAGAACCTTTTGTACCGATCTT
The DNA here is from genome assembly GCA_034641835.2 of Pinus albicaulis. Taxonomy (NCBI): domain Eukaryota; kingdom Viridiplantae; phylum Streptophyta; class Pinopsida; order Pinales; family Pinaceae; genus Pinus; species Pinus albicaulis. Next base: position 29,349,160 of record CM076579.1, read on the forward strand.
TGGAGAGAGAGTACTAAGGTATCCTTAGTTTCAGTTTCAACTAGCAAAAGGTTTGAGCTTAACTAATTGTATAGTAAATCTTCAATTATCTATATATGCTTTGAATGAGGGGAATAATTCTTGATTCACAATTATGGAAGCAATACCTAGTTCACTCAATACATTTTGTGGTGGTTATGCTCAAAATTTGTAAGAATTATTGAAAATATTTTTTTCAATTTCATTTCTATTAAAATTTTACAAATTCAAGTGTGTTTGTGTGTGTTATCATTTTTTATATTTTTTATCAACTCAGGATCATAAAATCCTTAAATTATATTATGTGACAATAATGTGAAATTTCAAATAAGTAAAATTTTGGAAAATATTTAAAATTTTGAAATAATTTTAATCATAAGAAATAAACATGCACAATGAAACACAATCATCACATCACATAGGAACACAAGATCTCTGGTGGAAAACCCCCCTCTAGGGAAAAAACTACCCTGGTTGTTGTTGCGCTGCTCAATATATTTTATGATATGTCAAAAAAATTATTACATAGAGAGTACAATATGGAAAATATATGTAAGGAATTATGATATCCATCTCACACATCTACAAACAACCATCTGATCAATGAGCATTTCCCAACACCCATTACACTCACAACTCTCCAGACACCCATCTAATCAACAAGTCAAACACCCATTGGAATTATGAAGAAATTTGTTCTCAATATTTGTTTTTCCAAAGCACCCACCCCACTTCTCTATGTGGTTCAACTTTCATGCATTTTAAAACGGGAACCCTTGAGTTTCTCAACATGAACATCACAACAACAATATCTTCATAGCACATAAAAAAATTCTTAACACAAAACATCAATCACTGAATCAAACTCAAATCATATCCCTCTCTCACATTCATACATCATCCTCAACTCACGTAAACTCAATATATTTTTTGCAAACAAACTAGATACAAAATCTCAATAATGCCATATGAAAACATGAGACACTATTGTACCCAATCTATCACAATAAAAAAACCTCAAATATAAATTCTTCCCCTGTAATCATAAATGGATTAGAAAAATCCTTTGTAGCCCTATCAATTTTCTTCTGCATAAAAATGGTATTCAACCATGCATACTTTTGCCTCTGATACAACTATACCTCCTTGCAAATTATGCTTCACAAAATTCAAACTCCTCACCAATGGCTCTCCAAAAAACTATGAAAATTTTCTCTGATGCAAGAAATCTAAAGAAAATCCCTGCAGTTAATATCTCAGCTCTATCTAGATATTTTTGCTCAACTTAATCTATGAGCCTCTATAACATGGACTCAAACCCCATCAAATCAAACCAATATTGTTTCTGCAATTATCAAAGGTATTAAAAAAATGATGTAGGCTCGCAACACTTAACAGATTTAGCTATTCACATCGCAAGTCAGACATTTTATAGTTACCTTGATCACAAATTATTCTTACAGCATGCCAATTACGATGATCAGTAGTGAAGTGCAATGTGAAACATATGCGATGTAAACTTCAATGTATAAAAATTGCGATGTGATCTAAAACTAGTCTAGAATCGCTTCCCAAAATGCCTTAATTTTTAATTCTGCACTCTATCACTACACACTTGGAACCTCGCCTTCATGCTAACACCTCTCATTAGATCGTACTTAACAGGGTATGCATTCTTCCACAGTTTAAAATATCTTCACAGGAATTGGATATTTCTGTAACTATTATCCAATTAGTACAAACCCTGCATAAAGAACTCATCACAAAAGTCATATAATTTTATGTTTTACTAACGCACTCAGGTTAGCCATACATTTGTGCAAAGATGATAGTCATTAACATGTAGGCAAAGAGAATTTCCTTTTCATCTAAGACACCTAATTTTCAACCATTATAACATCCTCTGAAATACAAAATTTCTGAACTTTCAATCGATACAATCAAGCAAACTTATCAACAAATAAAAAATGGAACCATATGATGTTACGGTGTATCATCAATTTATACAATGTTGATAGAATCAAATTCATACCTTATACGTTACGATCACAATATCGGATAATTCTACACTTGCTCTTGTCTCAAACATCTGCCCGATCTCATATAAATGGGCGTCACACAGCCATTCACCTTCATTTGTGAGTCTGACAAATTTCATCTTAGAAGTAACAAAAGTATACAATGAATAGTTTGATAATTCAAGTGCACACCCACAGATTTGACAGTCTCTGAATCTGTTAATTTCCATTTCTACTAGAAGCAAAGACAATCCAATATTTCATCCATATGGCCACGATCTCAACGCATACCTGTAACAATCATTTTAAAAATTGAATCTACCATTCAATACTCCAAAATAATTCTTTCACAGAAAAGCAATCATCAACCCATTTCAAATGAGATTACATAAGAATCACTTCACCACTATATTAAAACCGCTTATGTATTTTCTATATACATAGTATTTAGAATTATATGCATCAACAATTCATTTATCTAAGTGATTCATTCTCATATCATAACCAGAAATATACAAACCAATTCCAGATTCAATACATAATCAAACTTTACTAATACTTCTGATTCCTCAATTACACTTGAACACGGTACTATGGCGTTGTCGAAGCCCTTTTGGGTCTCTTCCCATACACTGGTTTACCTTTATAGGAACAATACATGGCTCATGGATTACTTTGAATCCACGATTTCCTCTAGAAATCTCACAATCTTCTCCTAAGATCTCTCCTAAAATATCTTAACTACTTCTTACGATCCCTTGAGTATCTCAACAACAATTCTATTCTTAAATTCTAATATTATGATAAAATCACACCAAATCTCACAATCCTCATTATTCTAGATAATCACTCACTTTCAAAAAAAGAAAATACAACAATTACTTAAAATAATATAATTTATCTTCAAATCGAGAAGCTCTCCTTGAAATTTTCCCTCTCAAACTCAAGTGGGTTGAGACCTCTAATGCTCCTGCATCAAACTCCTAGAGTAGAAATAATTCATAGACTCTTGTTTATAAGGTCTGTCACTTTTCTGTATTACTGTGACGACTACAAGTCTTAATGAATTGCTACCTCCAGTGTCCAAAAAATTTCTTTGTTGCTGGTCCCTCAATCTTTCTTCTTCATGTTGTTCATATATTCCTATCATCTTCCTTCCTCCTGGTCTCCAAAATTCATGTTGTAGCATTCCTTTCATCCTACTGATCAATTCTATTATAATCATGTTCTTTTTACTGTTGTTTATATTCTTTACATTCATGTACCTTTTGTTGGGTACTTTCATCATTAGATTCATTAATTCTTCAATTTCAACAATCAAACATTCATTTTGTTGGAAGTTACACATTCTTCTAAGAATTTCAGAATTCTTATCTTCAACATACTTCATTTCATAGAAAATTAAGACATTAGAATGTCTTCTTTCTTGCTGATTATTGTTGCCCCGCATTTCCTGCAAATTATCTTAATTTCTTCCTTCATTTATGCTCTGAACAAAATTTAGATTTTATTCTCCTTCTTTTTCCTCCATCTTCATATCAGCTATAGATGTTTTTCCTGCACCTGTAACAAAATCTAAAAATACACATAAATTATCAGAAAAAAAATATAAGGCCTGGTAGCCTCATTTGATGCTTCAGACATCAAATCTCTTCCAACATATTTCTCATCCTTTTCAAGGATTTCTCTTTTCTTTGGTTCACATGTGTGAACATCCTCCATCATGATCTCTTCCTCTAACTCCGCTGACAACTCATCATCATTATAGAATGAAATATAATCATTCCAATCTCCTTCAAGTTCACAAAGAATTTCTCTTTGACCATAATCTCCTTCTGGATCTCTACTATGGTCATCTATTGTCATAGTTTTCTTCTCTTCAAGGTGATTGTTCACATATTCCTCATTCAAATCATTAAACATAGAATTCAATTATCTTACCTTAGGATTTTCTTCATCTCTGTGTCTTAACTCATATCTGCTATTCCAATCTTCACTGTTACCAACTTCAATATTCTGCTGCACATTTCCATGAGACTTCTCTGTCTCCTTTCGTTTCTAAGATCTTGTTATCTCAGTCTTAATCTGAACAGATTTCAGATTATTCTCCTTCTTCTTAACGAACTCTAAATTTTTTTCATCATCTGTGATCTATGATTTTTTTCGTCATCTTCCTCATGAGCTCATCCATGCTCGATTGGTGATCTACAACATAGCCTTCCCTTGTAGCAATCTCATCTTGCTACTCAATACCCTATCAAGCTTCCTCTCTAAGCTTGATCTCTCCCTAGGTATTCTCTCTCTTGGTTCACTCTCTTGAACCTTATAGAGCTTCGCTACTCCTTTGGTTGCTACACTCAGTCGCCTCTCTCCTTTCTTCCAACCTCTAGTTGGATAGGTTCATTGCCATCATCATAAAAAACTATGCTTCTTCTTGGCTATAATAATCAAATATCTTCATAGTATTTATTTCAATCAATAATTCATCATTAATTAACTGAAAACATGAAGACCATACCTCACTGTCCAATTTTCTGAACACATTTTTTTGTTGCATTTTCTTTTTTCTGCCTGTTGGCTTTACCTTCATTGTTGTAGTTGTCACTATCCCTTCATAAACAATTTTCTCAATATGTCCCTCAATAACCTGATCTACTTTCTCCCAAAGTAGATTTTCCTTCTATCTCTTTACTGTTCTTTCAAAAATCAGTTTATCAATAACCAATTTCGAAATAAATAAGAAAATAATTTTTTTTTACCTCAATCAGATTCAGATATGATTCTTCTCTTCGATTTTGTTGCACCTCTGATTCTCTGAAAAATATTCCTGTTCTATTCTCTTCAAAGAACTCTTGCTATCCTGATTTCATCAAAATCTATTCTCTATTCACAAATCTTTTATTCCAATTATAAAATAAAATAATTCCACTAGGTATGAATTATCTTCAAAGAGAAAACCTGCTTTCGTTTCTCCTCCAAAGAGCATACCTGCTCTGATACCAAAAATGATGCAAGAAATTTAAATAAAATCCCTGCAATTAATATCTCAGCTCTATCTAGATATTTTTTCTCATCTTAATCTGTGAGTCTCTAGAACTTAGACTCAAACCCCATCAAATAAAACCATTATTGTTTCTGCAATTACCAAAGGTATTTAAAAAATGATGCAGGCTCGCAACACTTAACAGATTTAACTATTCACATCGCAAGTCAAACATTTTATAATTACCTTGATCACAACTTATGATTACAACATGCCAGTTGTGATGTTCAATAGTGAAGTGCGATGTGAAACATATGCGATGTAAAATTCAATGTATAAAAATTGCAATGTGATCTAAAACTAGTCTAGCATCGCTTCCCAACATGCCTTAGTTTTTAATTATGTGCTATATCACTACGCACTTGAAAATTCGCCTTCATGCTAACACCTCTCATTAGATCGCACTTAACAGGGTATAAATTCTTCCATAGTTTAAAATCTCTTCACAAGAATTGGGTATTTCAGTAACTATTATCCAATTAGTACAAACCCTACATAAACAACTCATCACAAAAGTCATATAATTTTATGTTGTACTAACGCACTCAGGTTATCCATACATTTGTGCAGATATGATATTCATTAACATGTAGGCAAAGAGACACCCAATTTTCAACCATTATACATCCTCTGAAATACAGAAGTTCCCGAGCTTTCAATCCAATGCAATCAACCGGAACTTAAACATCAATAACACACGGAATCATATGATATCTAGAGACATCGTCAATTTATAAAATGCTATTCAAGAATCAAATTCATACCCTATCGTTCTGATACTAATAGACACTTACTTCATTTACTAATAGATATTCTCTTTTAACCATCATCTAGAAGCACAATTACCTTTTTCTGACCTTTACATGATGATTCTTGAACAAGACACGCCAGAAAAATAAATAAACACCCAATGAGCACGAGGAATGCAGATAAATTCTCATGAAATACCTTGGTCGCTCCCACAACACAAGATCCATGTGACTATAATTCCTTAGTCCCTCCCATAGGCCTTCATTCTAGTGACTGGAGCTTTCAGCCACTCCCATAACACTGTCATGCAAGAAATTGTGGCAGAGGATGCTCAAAATAATATTTCCTCTACTCATATATTACTCAAACTTGCTCCACCATTTTATCATCATCAATAAGTCCTCGGGAAGCCACTCTAGCCTCTACAACACTCCAAAAATCCACTGCAACAAATACATCATCATAACAAGTCAAAATAGGTTGACTTGAATGCCATCCATCAGTTGCTCCAACACTCAAGCCATAAAACTTCATGATAGCTAATCCAAAATCTGCAACCATAAATGATATAACCTTCAATTAATCATATAAGATGAAACCCATCCTTACATACACCATGTACTATAAACATACCTGACAGTATCCAATATTTCCAACTAGGTGTAGCAGCTCCACATCCTGCAAAGGAATCCACACATAAGCCAACACCTTGCACTAACATCTACAACCATCGAGCTAAGGTCTGCAACCAATGCACAATCCAAGTACCATCTCACTATCATAAGCCTAGTCTTGTACCAATAAACCATGTATTATCTCGTCCAGACACACACACACACATGAGAGACAATAAACCAATCAACCAATGAACCATGTGCATAAATAATCACATACTACCAGTTTGAGATCAATTTAAATCGAATAACTGAGCCATAATGCCAACCCATACTACTTATTGGAGCTTTATGACACAACTCATTATGGTATTTTCAATAAAATTAATACATAAATATGTACATATACCACAATTTCTTCTCCTCAACTGACAAAAAATGAAGGATACATAGCCTGCATCTGATCAACTATCTCCCATGTAGCTTCATTGGGCCCAAAATGATTCTACTACATTTTAGCCTACTCGATTGATTGATTATGGATCATGAGCATCTTTCTCTGCAAAACGCATTGAGATTCCCATTGGAATTCTCCTTCTGGTTCAACCTACAATATAAACTAGTCAATCACATGATCAACATCCTTAACATACTTCTTAAGTAATAAGACATGGAAAACATCATGGAATTTTACTTTTTGAGGTAGTGCAAGTCGATATGCCACTGGTCCAGTCCTCTCAAGGATCTCGAAATGGCCACAATAATGAGGTTTTAACTTCACACATAACCCAATCCTCAAGGAGCTCTTCTTGGGATTGATGCACAAATACACGTGTTCCCCAACCTGAAACTCCTTAAATGGAATGTGTTGATCCGCATAAATTTTTTTCCTATCATCTGTTTCCTTTATATTCTTCTCGATAGCCTGCATTTCTTATTCTATTTCTACCAACATGTATGGTTCTATCAATACCTTGTTCACTGGATCACTCCAAATGATAGTAGTATTACAAATCCACCCATAGAGTGCCTCAAATGAACTCAACCTCAGTGACTCCTGATAACCATTGTTGTACGCAAACTCGACTAGTGGAATATACTCTTCCCAATTTCGTTGTTAATTCATAACATACGTTCTCAACATGTCCTCCAAAAGCCTGATGAACCGCTCTGTATTTCCATATGTCTATGGATGATAAGTTGTGTTGAAGGCCAAATCTGTACCCAAACCTACAAATAACTATTTCTGGAACTTAAAAGTGAACCTAACATCCCTGTCTGATACAATATTCTTCTGTACACCATGCAAAATCACTACATCTCTGATGAAGACCTGTGATACATCATTAGCTGAATAAGTAGACCTTACTGGAATGAATTTCACTATCTTTGTCAAAATTTCAACTAAAACCATAATAGAATCATGTTGTCTAGATTTCCTTGGCAAACCTATAATGGAATCCATGTAAATGACCTCCCATTTCCACTCTGAAATAAAAATTGACTGTAGTAAACCACCTGAATGCTTACACTCTACTTTTACCTATTAAAAATTCAAACATATAGCCACAAACTCTGCCACTTCCTTATTCAAATTCACCCAATAATAGAACTTCTTCACTGTTGTCAATGTCTTCAAGATATCCTGGGTGACCTGAATATGACTTAACATGAAATTCCTTCAAGATAATTTTCCGGAGCTCACTATTGTCTGACACATAGATCCTGTCCCTATATCTCACCAAACCACCCGTTGTGAGATGATAATCCATGTCCCGATCACATGTATCTTGTTCTAACCTTTGCCTAAGCTCCCTATACATTTCATCCTACTGATCTGATTGTAATATCTAATATTTTAAATCTATCCCATATGAGCTCATAGTTTCTATGTGAATTACCTGTATTATTTTGCTAAGAGAATCTGCAACCATGTTCTCTTTCCCTTTAATGTACTTGATATGGATGTCAAATTCACTGATCGTAGCAAACCATCCAGCTTGCTTAGTATTCAAATTCAGTTGGTCAAACAAGTAGCTCAATCCACTATGATCACTCATCAAGATGAATCACCTGCCAAGAAAATAGTGCCTCCACATCTTCAAAGCATGGATGTTCACTGCCAACTCAAGATCATGTGTAAAATATTTTTTCTCATGCTCATTTAGTTTCCTTGACTCGTAGCATACCACCTGTCCATCCTACATCAAGACTCCACCAAGTCCTTCTTGCAAGAATCTATACATAATACAAAATCTTTATCCGAATATGTGATTTTTAGCACTGGATCATTTGTCAACAGTTGTTTCAACTAGTCAAAATTAGTTGCACATTCTTATGTCCATTCAATTTTCTCACCTTTCCTTTGAAATGATGTAATAGGATAAGAAATCTGTGATAATTTCATGACGAACCTTCTATAGTAACCTACTAACCCCATGAATGATCTAACCTCATCCAGATTCATAGGAACTTCCCATTCCATGATAACTTCTATATTTTCTGAGTCCACTATTATTCCTTCCTTGGAGACAACATGCCCCAAGTCATGTACTTATGTCTGAAATAAACTGCATTTACTAAACTTGGCATACATATGATTCTCTCTTAGCAATATCAATATTGCTTCTAAGTGTTCGACATACTCTTCCTCATTCTTATAATATATCAATATTATCATCAATGAATACAATGAAATATTGTCTAGATAAGGATGTAATAAACTATTCATCAAGCACATAAAATTAGTTTTTGCATTATTCAAACCAACTGGACTACAATATTCTCATAATACCCATACTTGGTCCCGGAAAAAAGTCTTGTAAATATCCTTTTCTTTGATGCATAACTGATGGTATCCTAATACCAGATCAATCTTCGAGAACATTGTTTCTCCCTTCAACTGATCAAACACGTCACCAATCCTTGGCAATGAATACCTAATCTTGATGGTTACCTTGTTCAACTTCCTGTAATCAATGCACATCTTGAGAGTACCATCCTTATTTTTCACAAAAAACACTGGTGCACCCTAAGGTGACATTGTTGTCCCAATGTATCCCTTTTCAAGTATTTCCTTCAACTGCAACTTCAATTCCGCCAAATCTGAAGTGGTCATCATGTAAGGTTCCTTTGATGTTGTTGTTGCTGTTGGTACCAACTCAATAGAAAATTCCACTTCCTTGCGAGGCGGTAACTCTGGAATATCTATGGGAAATACATCCTAAAATTATTTTAGAACTAGGAACCTATTCAAAACTTTTGCATCCTCAACATCTTTACCTTTATCAGTAGAAATATGGACTGAAAATAACACATACATTTTCCTGCGACTGCGATTTGCCTATATAGTTGTCACCATTCGAATTGATGTTTCATTCTTCTTACCCTGCAATATCCTTTATTCTCCATTGTCATCCAAGCACTCAATGTCCTTGTCATAACAATTAAACTTGGTCCTATGAAGATATAACTAGTACATACCCAACAAAATATTGTATGAACCCAACAGAAGTACATTCAGATGCACTGATGTAGGCATACCATTTAGTTTAAATGCACAAGCTCTTACCCAATGATGAACTCCTTTCTTTGTACATGTATCCAACTGCACTAACTAATATTTTTCTTTTAATTGTTTATTGAAACCACACTTTTCCACTAGGTCAAGGTTAACATAAATATAATTAGATCCAGGTTCAATCAAAATATCCTATCTTCAAATCATCTAATTCCTTTGCCCTATCATCATAGTTTCTCTTCAATAGATACTTCTTCCCGAATTATATTGAACTCACTCTAAGTCAACTCCTCTTCATGAATACCTCTGACATTATTTACATATTCCCACCAAATCTCTGCTTACATTTAAGACTAAACATATTTATTTTGGCATTCATGTTCTATGAGTAATCATGCGATACAGGTAACTTATTCATCCTAAGTAACCACACTTTTTGATATAGGAGGATCTTGATCATTATAGTTCAGCAGAAAGTTCCAAGTCAACTCCAGCAGTTCGATGTCTAGTTTAGTTTCCAAATCTACAGTTTCATCAATTCTCCAGTGAAAAATTCCTTCAGTATCATGGTTCAGTGTTAGGTTCATGGTTTGTAAAGTTTTAAGGTTCATGGCATGATCGTCATGTGTGTGATGAAAAGGTGAATAATGGGTTAAAACCATGGTGAAATACCTTACAATGTAAAGCTCTATGGTTGCAAATGCTAAGACCTAATCATAAAACCTAAGGTCTAATCCTAGCAATTAAGATACAACCTAGATCTAAAACTCTAAACATTAAACCTAAATTCCTAAAAATGCTATGTCCTAAGTCTTAAATCTAAGTGTTAGGACCTAAGCACTATATAAAGACCTATCCATAAGTCATAAACCATATGCTAAACCTAAAACTAAAAAATTAAAGTCCTAGCGCAAAACACATATTAAAACCATATTATAAAAAATATGTCATAAACCTTTTATAAGGTTTGGATGGTATGTTTAAAAAAAAACAAATAAACTTTATTAAAACCACCACAGCGTTATCCTAACTATGTGGTCTATACCACGTCGGAAGTTGTAACATGTGATTGGTCTTAATGAGACCGCAGTGGAGTTGTTTAAATAAAAAAAAACAGTTGTAAAACCGTGCAAAGACTGTCGGGGTGAAGATCGTGACCACAACTGCCAGGGATTCCGCCTGTTCACATGCGGGAATTTAAAACCTCTACCCGGTTAATAAGTCACCATTTTAATATATAGTTTATTTATGGGTTTTATCATTTATATTCAATGCTAAGGTTTCGAGATATTTATCCCTAGGTATAAGGTTGTTGGGAAAAATACTGAGAAGGGGGGGGGGGGGTGAATCAGTATTTAGAGCTTACTGCAAACTTTTTATTTTTCCTTACTAATTTCCATACGCGACTTTAATGAACCCAACTCGCGTATACATGTGGATATCCTTTAGAAAACTTGTGTATTATAGATATATAGTTATGCATATAATTCTTTACTTAGATTATTGCATCATTCATTCATCAGATGTTTAGTAAGCAGTAAGCATGTGCAGTAAGAACAGAATAAATAATCACACATAAGTAACACACATGAACACCAAGATTTAAGGTGGAAACCCAATTCGAGAGAAAACCACCACTGCTGGAATCTCTGTCTTCAATATTTATTATAAATAAAACTGCTTACAATCATGTACTGGCGCAGACTCATACCAACATGCAGGCACCCACCTGCAGAAGCCTGCAACCTTCTCTCATTCTCCAGCTAATACTGGAAGGGAGCTAATATCCCCTAATCCCGTTTACTAGCTACCACTAGAAGGAAGCTACAAACCCCTCACTGAAGGCTTCAACCACTATGGACCATGTTTCATCAATTTTCATACTGGATCCAACAGCTTCCACACAACATAACTTGTAGGCCTCTTTTCATCATATTTTCAGACTGGACCCATTGCACACATTTAAGCTCAAAGAACATACATCAAACTAAAACTCATAACCCATTCAATTCATTCATTGAATCATCAACCAATCAACCATTGATCTTTAATCATAATAAACTAGCAACATAATCAGTATTCAAACAACTCAGATCTGTATGAAGACATCATTGACAAACAATAGTAATATAGCAAAATAGATCAAATATTTCCTTCTGCACACTTCAGCAAAACCCTAGATTCCATACGCGCTTTTACTTCACTGAACCCACATACATATGTGCTTTCACAGAGACAGACCTACGTATATATCTGCAACTATTTTAGGACTGACCTTAGATTCCATACGCGCTTTTGCTGAAACTAACCCATGTATATACGTGCTTTCGCTGTGACGAACCTGCATATAGATATGCAACTATTTCAAAACTGACCTTAGATTCCATACATGCTTTTGCTGAAACTAACCCATGTATATACGCACTTTCGCTGCGACGAACCTGCGTATAGATCTGCAAACATTGCAGGGCTGCGAAACTCTTTAGAATAGATAAACAGCTCAGATATTACCCTTCACTTCGGAAAACATTCACCAGATCACAAATCTAAACATTCCATAAACAGATCTAGAAGATACATATTCATTTCAGGTCTAGAGATCTTGATCCATCATTTTATTCATAGGTTCATTATTAATTTAGATCTATCAATAAACTGTAACCCATTCCATTTACATATACTTCAGAGTGAAGTATTCATTCAATACCCAGACACATGCACACTCTTTCACTATGATCTTCTTCTCCTTATATAGTTTTAGCTTTTACCAAGACCATGAGTAAAAACCACTCAATTGCTGATGGTAATCCTGGACAAAATAAAATAGATAATACAGAGCTCAATACTGTGGGCTAATACCATGGTAAAACCCCCTGGTATTATAATTTTGGAGCACAAATAAGCATACACGACTTGGGATGTACTTCTCCTTGTGTGTACATGACTTGGCCTTTACAAACCCACGTATACATTGTGACATATTAAAAATAACCAATCTGTTGCACAAAAATTCTCAGAGACTACTGAGATTCTTCATATAGATAGTTTCTTCGTCCTTTGCCAAAGAGTTTCCATTAAGGACAATCAATTTAATATTATAGATCACAAGAAACATATTTCCAATAATCTCCCCCTTTGGACTTGATGGCAACCACGGTCATTGGGCATCTATATTCAACCATTCTCAGAATTCTCCCCCTTTGACATCAAGGGCCAAGGGAAGATCAACATCCCTTGTACATAAATTACCATGCTCCCCTTGAGTTCATGCTTGAATATTCAGATAGAGTTTTCAATGAAGTACATGACTTTTCAACCGAGTATGACCTTTCCTATCACCAAATACTCATACTTGCATCAATGATCCAACTAAGTGGATTTGCATATTTGACTCAACTACCCAACCAAGCGGGTGTACAAATTTGAACCAGTCCTTACAAGACTGAATATAACAATTTACATCATAGATCTCAACACAACTTTTTCATCAAATTACTTTTTATAAACAAGACCAATGAATATCAATCATGAGATCAGACCACAACAAACACTTAGAAAGCCAATAATGATCCTTTCCTACAGGACAAGTGCTCCCCCTTAGCTTGTGCATCCTGAACACTTTCAACAGCAAATCATCAAGGCATATTCATCAAAAAATATTAGAGAATGAAACAGAAATGTGGGAACTGGAACATCACCAGAGATACCTAACAACACCGCAATTGTTGTTACCCAACAAAAACCCATACGCGGTTTATGTATATAAACTTGCGTATATACGTGACTATCCTTTATGAAATCTGCATATCCAATTTAATCTTATGAATTTAAGCAGATCTCATCTTCTAAGCGGCAGAGACAACTCCCAGCTTTTTTCTAAGATTTTCGAATGCTTCCCTGGTAAGAGGTTTAGTAAATATATCAGCAACTTGTTCTTTGGAGGGAACATACTTCAATTTCACCTTTTGTTCAAGCACTTGTTCATGTAAGAAGTGATACTTGATAGGAATGTGCTTGGTCTTGGAATGCATAACATGATTATTTGAGATACTGATACATAATGGATATGGGAGGTGACCATTTTATTTCATTCATCAAATTACATATATGACTTTTTAAGACCAAAATACCTCAAGAGAGATATCATATTTCGGAACCATCATAATACCAACAATGCATTATTCACAGCAAGGCTAAATTCTCCAGCTAAGCCTAAGCATCCTGAACATCTTCACCAACCAATTCATCAAAGCATATTTATCAAGTGGATAATCAGAACTCAAAATCATATCAGCAGATATAACCATCAACATCAGATCAAGTAATTTATTACTGTCAGCAGCATATTAGGAATTGTTTTTGAGTCTTCCTCACTGTTTTTCTTATTAGAGAAAAACATACACAACTGTCACCATTTGAACTCACATGTATACACAGATTTAGTTCATGAAACCCGTGTATATAAAGTGAAATATAGAAAAATTTCACACCTTCATCTCCCCCTAAATTTGTACCACCTGTACCTGCCTTCTCTTGTCACATCAGATGCACTGTCAGAAATAAATACAACTAGAATTACCAAACCAACCATGGGAATCACCATATATTGCTACCCCTGTGATGATGCACTACTAATTCCTATAATGAATCTCACATCACTACTGCATTCATTATGAGAATAAAACTTTAGAAGCGGATGACTGCAGTAGGATCAACATTCCCTATGTTTTTGACTGGGGCTTCTTCTTTTTCCAGCTTTGCTGGAAATTCTCCAATTTCTCATATATGTTCATCATACTTAATCTGCATTATTTTTCTAGATGCCCATACTTGTTACAAGAATAACATCTTATGTGACCAGAAAAGGGAGCATAGGGATCATAATATGTTTTTCTAATCTTTCTTCTATTGCAATCAACTACTTTATGACCAAAATTGTTGCATGAAAAACAATATCCCTTAAAGAAACCTGAGTACCTGGGAGCTGACTGTCTTTTTGTGTAGTGTCTATTTTCCTTTGACCAAAATAATTTGCTTCTGCACTTGGCTGCAACATGTCCATAATTATGAAATATAAAGAATTCAACATTATCGATCAAAGGAGAGAATCGATTGATACTTCTATATTTAGGAGTGAATGATTTCCTTTGAGAATTCATGATTGTCGGTTGCCTTTTTGTCTCTTTAAATACTTTAGGTTTTGCATTGATATCCTTTGAATCTTTAGCTTTGTCTTGTGAACTAGATTCTCCTTTCATAGTTTCATGAAAACCAAGACCAAATTTAATAGAGGGAGACCTTTGACTACTAAGAATATTATCTAGAATCTTAGTACTATCTTGAAACCTCAAGAATTTATCCTTTTCTTCTAATTTACCTTTTAAAATGTTTACCTCAACCTCCAATTTTTGGCACTGCTTCTGCATACATTCTTCTACCCTTCTTACTTCTTCAACTTGCTTATTCAGAGTTAGAATTTCTTCTTTCAACTCATTTTATTTTTCTTCACATGTTTGTAGAATTTCCTCATTCTTCTTATTTGATTTTTCGAGATCTGCTTTAAGAGAGATTATTTATGCTTCAAGTCCTTCACTGTGATTGGTTACTTCATCCTGCAGCCTTTGATACTTGTTTATGTGTCCATTCATTCTAGAGATCATATCTTTGTAGATAGATTCCCTCTCATTAAATAATATTTGTTGATCTTCAACTGTAATATTGAGATTTGCAATTACTGCTTCTAGATCCATAACATTACTTTCACTTTGGTTTTCACTATCATCACCATTGCATGCACAAGAAAGTGAATCACAAGAACAACAATCAATACCTATTTCAATCTTCTTCATTTTCTATTGTACATTTTCTTTGAGATATCCTTCTTTCTTTGAGTAGCCTTCTTCTTCTGCTTCCTTCCCATTGTGACGGATCTCCTTCAAGCGATCAAGCTCCTTCAGAAGGACCTGCTCTGATACCAATTGTTGGGAAAAATACTGAGAAGGGGGGGGGGGGGGTGAATCAGTATTTAGAGCTTACTACAAATTTTTTTTTTTCCTTACTAAATTCCCAACGCGACCTTAATAAACCCAACTTGCATATACACGTGGATATCCTTAAGAAAACTTTCATATTACAGAGATATAATTATGCATATAATTCTTCACTTAGATCAGTGCATCATTCATTCATCAGATGTTTAGTAAGAAGTAAGCATGTGCAGTAAGAACATAATAAAAAATCACACATAAGCAACACACATGAACACCAGGATTTAAGGTGGAAACCCAATTCGGGAGAAAACCATCGTTGCTGTCATCTCTATCTTCAATATTTATTATAAATAAATCTGCTTACAATCATGTACTGGCGCAGACTCATACCACCACACAGGCACCCACCTGCGGAAGGCTCCAACCTTCTCTTGTTCTCCAACTACTACTGGAAGGGAGCTACTATCCCCTGATCTCGTTTGCCAGCTACCACTGGAAGGGAGCTACAACCCCCTCACTGAAGGCTTCGACCACCATGGACCACGTTTCATCAATTTTCATACTGGATCCAACAGATTCCACACAACACAACTTGTAGGCCTTTTTTCATCAAATTTTTAGATTGGACCCACTCCATACATTTAAGCTCAAAGAACATACATCAAACTGAAACTCATAACCCATTCAATTCATTCATTGAATCATCAACCAATCAACCACTGACCTTTAATCATAATAAACTAGCAGCATAATCAGTATTCAAACAACTCAGATCTGTATGAAGACATCATTGATAGACAACAGTAATACAGCAAAACAGATCAGAGATTTCCTTCTGCACACTTCAGCAAAACCCTAGATTCCATACGCGCTTTTACTTCACTGAACCCGCGTATATACACGCTTTCACAGAGACAGACATACATATATATTTGCAACTATTTCAGGACTGACCTTAGATTCCATACGCGCTTTTGCTGAAGCTAACCCGCGTATATACGCACTTTCGCTGTGACAAACCTGCGTATAGATCTGCAACTGTTTCAGAACTGACCTTAGATTCCATACGCACTTTTGCTGAAACTAACCCGCGTATATACGCGCTTTCGTTGCGACGAACCTGTGTATAGATCTGCAAACATTGTAGGGTTGCACAACTCTTCAAAACAGATAAATAGCTTAGATATTACCCTTCACTTTGGAAAACATTCGCCAGATCATAAATCTAAACATTCCATAAACAGATCTAGAAGATACATAGTCATTTCAGGTCTAGAGATCCTGATCCATCATTTTATTCATAGGTGCATTATTAATTCAAATCTATCAATAAACTGCAACCCATTCCATGTAGATATACTTCAGAGTGAAGTATTCATTCAATACCCAGCCAAATGCACACTCTTTCACTATGATCTTCTTCTCCTTAAATAGTTTTAGCTTTTACCAATACCATAACTAAAAACCACTCAACTATTAATGGTAATCCTAGACGAAATCAAATAGATAATACAACGCTCAATACTATGGGCTAATACCATGGTAAAACCCCATAGTGTTATAATTTTGGAGCACAAACAGGCATACACGACTTGGGACATACTTTTCCACGTGCATATGTGACTTGGATACATTGTGACATATTAAAAATAACCAATCTGCTGCACAAAACTTCTGAGAGACTGTTGAGATTCTTCATACAGATAGTTTCTTCGTCCTTTTCGAGAGAGTTGCCATCAAGGACAATCAATTTAATATTATAGATCACAAGAAATATATTGCCAACAAAGGTTCAAGTATGGAGATAGGGATTCAAAACCTAATCACATGATTTAATCAGCCGTATTCTAAGTATGGCATTCAGAGGTTCGATCAGATTCTATATAAACCGTGACATCTTTTTATCTTGGACATGGGTATTTTGAGTCCAGTTTCAGAAGGTTAGAGGCGAATTTGTTTTCAGCATTGCTCAGCCATCGGTGGTCGGAATTGAGCACGGAGACAGGCGTCAGAAAGGCGAGGAAGAGTACTTTCTGTTTATAGGGTTCAGATGTGCTTGCAAGAATATTCTTTATGTTCCATTTCAGTGTAAATGTTCTTCAAGATCAATCCTAATAAAAATGGACACCCACTTAAAAGTGGACCCGGAGATGTATTCTAGGAAGGACGAACTCCGTCATCAAATTCTTTGCTTCTTATTCTCTCTAATTATTTTTTTTATTTAATTCATTTATGCTGCTGGTTTATATCATTTTTCATTAAAGCATACTTTAGTTAACAATCAATCTAAAGGGAAAATTAATCAAACTGCTTAAGCACTTTATTCGATCACTTTTAGATCACTTCTACATCTTTTAACTCCTTAATTTATCCATCAAATGTAGGTGTCTTTGCTTTAGTGAACTCATCCGAAAAATATCCCCTGTCACTCCTCATGTAAGAATGATAAAAATGATGACCATGATACATGTCTGAACCATAACTAAAGTAAAGCAGTCTCCATTGCCTCATCTATCAAGTGTATCCAAGAATTTTCCATCTTTGGTTGTGTCATATTTTTCCCACCTGTGCTAACCATGACACTTGATACCATAGGCTCCATTAGTCCTATTCTCATATCCATGAATGATCATAAGTGGTCCCTGCCTCTGCAAGTCTAACAAGCTCTGAAGGATGACTGCATTAACTTCTACTTGTTTCTCCTGTGCCTTGTAAAGTCTCTCTTGTGAATGCATGATTCGCCCTTCATTATCTTCTTTGAAAATCCTTATTTATGCCTTCAAACTTCTCAAATTTTCTACTATATCAAGAGAGTACCCATCAAATGTTGCTCATTTGATCTATAGGTAGAATCTCATGAGCTATAATCCACCATTTTCATAGTAATATTTTATCTAAGTCTTCCGACAAGTATATCATGTTATCTAAATCAAAACATAAACATAACCAAAATACCTCAGTATGGTTCATGGGAGGATATATCATCTGCAAGATCAACCAGATTAGCACAATACATGTATAAAAATAATCATAGCATTATATATACATCATCTCAATCATCATCCTAGTTACCATGCATGATGTCACAAGTATAATGCCAATTAGACATGATGCATGCACAACAACATATAAATACTGACATGCATAACCAATGCATATACAACCGACATACATTCACAACAAACACATCCCAACAACAACATCATCAAATTCTACATGATAACATAACTGTAACAATGACTACCACCATGCATACATAACAAATACATAGACCACAAGCATAGTGAACAAATATGCAACATAAATGTATCCATGAAAACGCATTCCACCCATCTAGTCCAAGGGTTGATCCATGCTCTAATACCACTCTCTAATTCCCTCATCCCACATTTACCCAAGCTAACCAGTCCACCAAGGCAAACATGTGATGACAAGTTACTATGATATGATTCATCTCCCAAAGTAGGACTAAGGAAGTGCAATCGACAAACTAAAACAAAATTGGCCTTCCTTAGGAGCTACAAGACCCCCAGGGGCTAACCAACCACTCGAGATGCCTAACCCTTGTGTTAACCTACTTTTTGACTGAGCTATACCCCTAGTCGCTCCTATGAAAATTCATCCATGTGAGTGTAACCCTCTAATAGCTCCCATAACAAGGGAATCCATGCACCTGCAATATTTTTCAGGAAGTTTTGTGCCATTGACCCTGAATTCTAAGCCATTTTTTGATGAAATTCTCAGAAATCATAAAAAATAATATGACAAGGCCTCTAATGAAAAACTTGATCAAGGCCCTATCTTGAATCATCCTAACCATGACATGCATTATGTCAAACATATCATGAACATGTTATATACAGGTCAAAACAACATATCTAAATATAGGGACCTCATACTTATCTTAGATTCGTCAAGAAGGTCTAATTCCCTCTCATAATAGCCGCAAAATCATATATTAGGTCTTACATTCATTAACCTTTCATTTAATAATCAAAATAGGATGAGACCTATAGCTATAATTTGTCATAAATCCATGCGTATAAACATCATATAACCAGCAAAATAACAATGGTAGTACAAACATCAAAGACACATAATAACAAGTATATTTACATGTAATACAAAAAAGGAAAAGAGATCTTATTAACATATGCAAAAGCAAACAAGGTCAGGGACTTCCACGTACCACCCGACCATAGATTGTGTTGAACCAAATCTCTCTTTCATGCAGTCACTCCCATGCCATATTCCAAGCATGAATGTGGGATCTCATGGTGTAAACAAAAAAAACCAAACTAGGGATTCCAGAGGCCAATATGCCTCAACCCTTAACCAGTGATTCCACCTCATAGTCGTAAATCACTAACCATCACTAGATCGGTCTCTACCAAAGTTGTCCAAGGCTCTAGAGTGTTTGTTCCAACCTAGCTTCCAGGACTAGTAACTCAACCCACAACTAACGTTGGGCTCTAGAGCATTGTTCCAACCAAGGCTTCTAGGACTAGTAACTCAACCCATCAAGGGCTCTAGAGTGTTTGTCCAACCAAGGATTCCAGGACTAGAAACTCAACCCAAGTTGTTACAGGGCTTCCAGATTGTTTTTCTAATCAAGGTTTGAAGAACTAGTAACTCAACCCACAACCTTATGGAGCATTAGCACCAATCAGAAAAAAAATAAAAAATAAAAATTGGGAAAACCACCAACACCATGGTTATCCAACAAATGAAAAGGCTAGGAAAAACTACTGTCAATCCAAGAAATCATCCATGTCAATGACAGATCATGACCAAACAACCACATGCATATGACATGCATGTCAAAACTAGCAAGGAAATCATAAATGCAACTCGGTACCTTCAAGAAAAAATTGTTGTACTTGTTGATCTTGTTGTCCTCTTAGGCTTTCGTACTTTTCTTTTTCCTTCTTTCTCCAAATATCAAGTAAGCTAAAATCCTCCAAGAGTGCTCCAATAAAACTCTAAGTGTCCAATATTATGAGAGAGAATAGAAGAGAGAGAGCTCCAAGCTACAACTAAGAAAAGGTTAAACTGAAAAAAGCCATGAACTGATCCTTAGAAGCCCTTTTTATAAATGAAGGCTCTATTTTCTTCATTTTCCTCTGTAGAAATTATACAAAATGCATGTATATCTTGGATTCACCCGATCTAACAATCTACTAAACTTAAATATTGAATCACTGCTACAAATATTTTTCGGAATTAAAAACAGCACAATTTCCAATCACATGAAGCAAAGAATAATATATCAAAACCACAACACCAGATATTCCCTAGGAAAGCTTACTACTCAAAACCCCTCTATCGTATATTGTATATTCCACAAGGTATCATGAAAAAATTACATTCAATTCTTCTCACAAGAATCCTCCTATATTCAGCTAATTGTCTCACACTGTCTCAGATAAAATTGGGCCAATACTCAACCAATTCTTTGCCTCTAGACAACCTGCCTTGCTCACACAGTTCCTGATGAATGCAATCCTTAATCAAAAAGAATTTTAGCCTTCCTCAATTTCACTGAGTATCTTGGGCATCCTATGGTGTTTTAACTATACCTGGGTAGCCTGCTAATATCACAACTGATATTTAACCTCCCTTTCACCGAGATCTCAGTTGGGTCTCCACTGGAATTGATATGCATGCAACTAATAATAGTAAATCATGAGTTGCATGTGAGATCAATAATTGTGAATTAAATAATATTTAGTTCACTTGATCTCTCACTAGTATATCAAATAGTTACAATAGCACAACTAAGTTTAACTCACTTAACCGACTTAAACTGATTACAACCTGTATTAACTAATTCACCACTCCACTTCAAACTCTATTACAACTAGAATTACTCTGCATGCCTTGCCAACTACCCTCAACTCGAAATTCATTAGTTAACTGAGTTTATCACACTCAGTTAACTATTACAAGTCCACAATGAGAATATATTACAGTTTAATGTCCATCTAAATTAAGGGATAATAAAAATATACATGCACCAAATTTATCCATGTGGGCCCCACCCTAGTGTAGGTGCTTAATGCACTAGGCGTGGGTGCTGAATGTTGTTTCTGGATGCCAATTTCACTGTTTCTTATTGCAAACTTCAACACTCCTACTCAACAATAAAGGAATGTCCTTGCATGCGACATGCAACTCATGCATGCGACATGAAACCTCATGCATGCGACATACAACCCTTGCATGAGACATGCAACTCATGCATGCAACACTTCTCTAGTTTTTCTCACACACATAGCTCTTGCATGCAAAACTTCTCTATTGTTTCTCTCACATGCAACCTTTGCATGCAAAACTTTCGAAACTAAATAGCCTCCAAAAAACTGAATCAGTATAATGCATCTGTCATCAAATTATTCTGACTGTTGCTAGATACTACACATGTCTACTGGATTCTCTGTGTTGCTGACATCTGCATCAATGCACTTTGCACTTGCTGCCAACTCTAATCTGCGTGCCAGTATCTGACACTATCACTTTGATTTCATGTCCTCCTGACTGCATCAATCTAACTGATCCTGCCACTGCCTCTTTGTGGGCTCCTCGTAGCCAAGTTCGATCCACGAGACCCACAATCTCTAGGATCCTTCCCAAATTTCTTCTTGGGATTAATCATGCATGTCGCCCCACCTCACACCTAGAGTTATAGCTACATGTACTCCCTCTACCGATCTAGCTTGAAATTTCTCTGCTTGAGTGGTTTTTGCCACTCCATGATCCCCTGCATGTGGCTGCTCCACATCTTGAGGTTCATTCTTTGGAAACAAGAGTTCCTCACCTACATGAAAATCAAGCTCCCTCTCAAGGGTCAATTGCATGGCTTTCTCAAACTTCCCAATGGTTGGAAGCTCTGTAGAAATCACATCTACATCAAGTCTAAAGATATTATTTACTCGAATCCCAATATTCTTGGCTTGTCCCATGGCTATGTGTTTAAGGAACACCTTTCCTTTTCCAACTCATGCACATTGTAATTGTCCCACCATTGCAAAATTTTCTAATAAAAGAGTTGATTTTAAATCGACGATATCTCCCTCATCCGAGCTCCGATTTGACCAATTTGTTTTTTCAATTTAGGTATTTTTTCACAAGGAATCCAAATATGCTATTTTTTTTTTGAAAATTTTGCATCAAAATTTTCAGATATTCTTTGCAAACTCATGCACCCAAATAATTCCTACTCTCATACCATGTAGAAAATTTATAACATAGCTCCGATACCATGTAGAAAATCTATAACATAGCTCTGATACCATGTGATGAGCTCCGTCATTAGACATATTCAGAGGGGTTAATAGTCACCTTTTTTCCTTCTTAGATCATTTTTTCTTGCATTTTTATTATTATTTGGTTTTATGATGCTATTATAGGTGGTGATTAAGGCTAAGATACTCTAAGTACCTAATATGAGGTTGAGCGCAGAAAATCATGACTTATTAAGAGTTTTTATAAATATTTTATCATAAAGACTTGGAGGAAACAAAAAGGAGAAATTATAGGAGGATTTTCCACCCTAGATTCTCTCAAGCAATTTGAACTCCAAAGGCTACCAAAGGATCCCAAGGATTCTCTCTAGCAATTCGAATTCCAGAGGAAGCCAAGTAACTCAAAGAGGAGTGCACTCAATCTTTGTTTACTGGGAGTCAAGAGGACTCAATCACCATTTTCTAGGGAGTTTTTGGTAGCTACCCTATAGAATAAATAGAGCAGAGCTAGAGCTAGGAGGAGTTAGTCAATTCCAGTTGATTCTAGCTGAAACTTTGTTGCAAGCTATTGATCTTTTTATTTTACTCAGTGATCAAACTTTAAAAGATGTATATGGTTATTCTTTTAGGAAATGAGCAAACTGATTTCATTAGATTGATTTAAGTTTCAGAGAGCTAGGCTCATGGGTTAGGGCCCAATCCATGTGCCTCATCTTCTCTGTTGTTTTCATTCTTTCCTTTCTGTCATTTAGTTAGTTTTGCTTCTACCATTTAGCTAGATCCTCTTCTGATAGTTTCATTGTTGCTTAGCCTTTGCTTTCAGTTTGCTATGTAGTTTTTCATTTTCTTGTGAGTAGCAGAATAGAGGAAAAACTCCAAAATTTGTGGTCAAGCCTCCCCCTCTCATCTCTCACAATAGAGTTCGAGTAGGGTAGACCTTCCCACAGGCCAAAAATTGCTTTCTGTTTGAGTTTAGGGAAGAAACTGCATTACCAGTTCCGAGTCTCTCTTTCACTATTGTTATCATGCATTTTTGTCTGATTTTCGTGCATGAATCCACAGGCGTGTTACACTTCTGAGAACTGCTAGTGCGGTGCCATTCCCTCCCGTTTTCCACTTATTTTTACTGTTGCACCCTACATTTTTCCCTAAACGCACTCAAGCCCTGCAGCCTACCTTATTCCTTTGTTTTCTTCATTCACGGTTACCTTACCTTTTTTAACGCAAAACGGGTAAAAACGTTTGAAACCATTGAAACACGCCTTCTGCCTTCCCTCCTCGAAATATCCACTATCTTACTTCGTTAACCGCAAATCGCAGTGTTTATTTCTTCCTTTACAATTAACCGCAACTTTGCCGCATCGCAATCGCACGTCGCAACATTTTTCCCTTTTCATTAACACTTATCGCTCCTAAATTCCGATTGCAGAATATCACAATCACGTATCACCTTCCCGAATCATATTTCGCATTTCGCACATCGCAATTCGCTTGTTCCATTTGCTTTCCATTAATTCTTTTTGCCTCCGAACCCCAATTGCGATATTACCGTACTCCTTTTCCACGCCACCCATCGCAATCGCTCGTCGCATATTTTTTCCTTTTCTCTTAAGACTTACCTCTCTCCTTTTTCGATTGTGATATTGTGATACTGCATATCACAGATCACAGTTCTTACCAAATCACAAATCGCAAATCGAACCTTTTACCTTTTTTTCCTTTACACTTACCGCTTTTTTTCACCGATTGTGATATTGCGATCACGCTCCACCGCTGGTCCCACCGCCACATCACCTATTTCACATCGTACTTCACACCATTTAGTTGGTCTTCCTCACACTTACCCCTTGTTTCCGCTGATTTCAATATTGTTATCAAACTTTGCCGCTCTTCCACGTCGCACTTCACACATCACATTATTTAGCTTGTTCCTTTTAACGCTTACCACTCCTACTTCAGGATATCGTGATTTTGATATCGGTCCCACCTCCACATTGCATTTCTGCCATCGCATATTTCGAGTTATTCCACTCCAAAGCCTTTTGCGCTATAATAAAGTCTTAATCCAGTTTAAACTCCCACTTGTTTAGTCAATTTAGTGTTCCTAAATTGCTTTCATTAATTATCAACTAGGGCTAGTAAACTAATCAAGTGTGTTGCACCATATGTGCCTAAGCAACCTATTTCTTGCTTCATTGTATTTGTGTTTTTATATTCTTTTTAGGGGGTTTTTTTCTTTAGTTTCTTGAGATGACTAATCCTAGATTTATGAAAAGATTTAAGTTAATCTAATTTGACTTTAGAAGGAAGAAAAAGAAGTATACTAAAAATAATATAATTTTCATGAAATCAAAACCTAAAGCTAAAAGCTTAGTTTAAGACCTAGTGTTGAAAATCAAAGCATCTATCTATTTGATTGGTTAATCCTAATCCATGGATCTATTTTAGCATGCCAAGGCTATAGAACATAAGACAAAGAATGAAAATGAAAGCATCTAAGATGTGTCTAACTTACTCCAATTATTCAACTGTAAGCTAATGTCTGAGTAAGCTAATTACATCTGTTTTAAATTTAAGCACTAAGAAAGCTCTGTAAATAACCCATAAGTTGCATTACATTTAATCATTCAACCATCCTCTCTAAATATGTTCAGATGGGTTTCTTTGTGGAGTGGTTTTTAGAAAGATTATTGTTGCAGTCAAATGAGGGTCTTGAGAGTAAGAACATGCAAGGACTAACAAAGATTAACTAGATGTATAATTGACTTATCAGTATCACTCAAATGTGAAGCTCTTAACCTCTTGAAGTGTCTTTGGATAAATCAACTATGCCTCTAGTTATTAGCAAGCAAATGACAAGAAATAAATTCAACTACTACACACAATGTGAAATGTGTAACCATTAATATAGATTTGGTGTATTGGAAATGGTTTTTTATGAATATTAATATGTTACAGCAGTTGGCAATTCTACTCTATAGAAATGGAAAGGCAAGATAGTAAACTAAACAACCATGATTTCCAACACTTCAATCTTTATTTCAATATGGAAAACATAATTTCTGTCTTCTTGAAACGTTTTGGAAGACAAGTCTGCATAGTTTCAATCTATCATTAAACTATTTAAAAACTAGAAATGAAGCATAAACATAAATGACTGAACAAAATGAGATAAATCTAACTAGAAAGCATAATAAAAACCTCCCTTAGCAACAGGGGCCCTCTTCTGCTAAGTTGGTTGACTCCTACCTTGTCAAAAGTGCAATCAAACCAGCATCTGATAATTGAACTTCTTTATTGAAACAGAGTCTTGGAAAACAGAGTATTCACTTGCAAATCTGAACTGTACTAAAACTTAACTTAACTATCTCTCGGTTCTATGGAACCACTATTTAAAGAGGAATTACATAACTAATTGTTAGCTAAATTAGCTATAGGTTTCTGTCTTGAATTACAATCAAAATAGGACTATTGGACTCATGATTTTCCTCGAAGAGAAAATCAGGAGTCCTATTGTTGTAGGTAACATTCTTTGACTTGTCACTTTGACCGTAGGTTTAGGAACCTCCATATGTCGATCTGGATCAAATGAGTAGGATAGAATCCATGTTGGAAGGATTCTAGAAACACCCATGTAGCTTTCTTCCTCTTCTGACACCTGGAACCTAGTGAACCATAAGAGTAGTTGTGGAAAGCACAGTCAGCTGCAGAACAGGCTGCATTCTGTAGCTAATTTGAAAAAACGTATCAAAATAGAAAAATCATGAAACTACAATATGAAAATCATTTAAATGTATCCTTGAGACAAAACCTTGGCATTCTTAATGATTAGGGTTTATGAAATGATGGGAAAGTGGTGAATTGTCATGAGAAAAATTGTAAATATGTTGTGAAACTAGTTCCAAAAAGAGAAGAAAAGAGATATCAACGCCTTAAAAATAAGCCACTTCGAGGGGGAAACCTCCAATATATTACATGAATGAACAATTCCTGGATGATACAAATTACAAAACCTCCTTTCTATATATAGGAGTCCATGGGGCCACAATGTAATCCTAGCCGACCTAACAATCATAATGTAAGGGCACAATAATAACAATATGGGGGTTATAGGGGTGCAACAATAACAATAATGGGGGCTACACTAACATAATAAGGGACTACACTATTAATATAGGGACTTAACATGCCCATCTCCTTCAAACAAGTGTTGTCCTCAACGCTTGATTATTTCTTGATGCTTCTGTATAAAATTCTCATCCTCCCATGTGGAATCTTCTACAAGAAAGTCCTTCCACTTTCTGAGATACTATGAAATTGATCGTACTTGTCGAGTTCTTGTTTCTATGACTGCTTTAGAAATTCTTTTGATGTGATGTTGATCTTCCTGTTGTTTCATTAGATTTTGCACCAAAGTTAGGTTATCCTTTGAGAGTTGGAGAACTTGTTGTTGATGCTCAATGTGATCTTCCACTAATTTATCATCCATATTAGCGATTATTTAATCCTTCAAACTATCCAACTTAGCCTCCATTTCTTCTTTTAAACCATATATGTCATCTTCGGTTGCTCTTCGTAAGATCGAAATTTGTTGCACGTGCTCTTGTAATTTTGATACATCATGTTGCAATTCTTCATATTTATGAGTCATAGTAGAGCCTTCTGAAGGTTTAATGGGTGTTGAATTATTTTTACGGGGCATTTTTTAGAACCCAATACTGATATCTATTCTACAATATGCCCTTGTAATCAATTCAAATTGATTCTTCAAACAAGACATGCAATTCGGAAAAAAAATACACACCTTTTTCTTGCTTTTGAGGAGCTCGATATTGAAATTGGATTATATCTGTGATTGTGGCTCTTCAATATCTGAAATTTGGCACTAAGGTAGCCTTCCGAATTCTTTTTCGAATGCCATAGGTCTAACTTGATTTGGATTCTCCAAGACAAAGTTATGTCCAATCTCCCACAATGACCTAATTATGGACTAGTTCAGTAGAGTGAACGTGTACGACTTGCCACGTGTCACTGTTTTGTCCTTCGGCTCTAAAATTGATAGAAAAGAAACTGCAGTCAGTGTAATTGCAACCAATTTTTACGGCACTCCGATCCGATGCTCAGAGAGAGAGTTATGAATATTTTCCCACGATCACCTCTTTGAGATGAAATTCAGAAGCCTTAAAAAGCCCTAACTTCCACAGATCATATCTCCGAAAATGTTACGAAGCAATATCTGAAATTTTGCGACGATGTTCCTTAGGATTTCAGCTTAGCACTCTAAAAATTTTAGCTTCTGAACCTTCGTATAAAAAACGTTATAGCAAAAATGCCACGATGACCTGTTTGGAGCAACGAAACCCTAGAATCCAAAGCTCTGATACCAAATGTTGTGAAACCAACTCCAAAAAGAGAAGAAAAGAGATATCAATTCCTTAGAAATAAGCCACTTCGAGGGGGAAACCTCCAATACATTACATGAATGAAAAATTCTTGGATGATACAAATTACAAAACCTCCTTGCTATATATAGGAGTCCATGGGGCCACAATGTAATCCTAGCCGACCTAAAAATCATAATGTAAGGGCACAATAATAACAATATGGGGGTTACAGGGGTACAACAATAAAAATAAGGGGGGCTACACTAACATAATAAGGAACTACTCTATTAATTTAGGGACTTAACAAAAGAAGAGGGTAATCATGAGGCTCAACATACCCCCACTGCAAAATCATTGCATGTCCTCATGCAACTTTGCCAAAAAAAAGAGTTCTTCCTTTTACTGCATATCCTCAAATAATTTAGCTATGACATCCAACCTTACTTTTCTGTTCCTTTTTGAAGTTAATTTCATCCTTATATTTTTCATGAGAAGTTCGAATCTGAGGTTTATGATTTCTCTATTCAACCTTTTGTTCTTCTTCTTCAATTTCTTATTTTCCTTGTGCAATAGCCCTAGCTACAAAGTAGTATCATCTTGCATTGTCTTTTTCAACTTGATTTGTTCCTTCAAGATCTCATTTTCATTCTTGATGTGCTTGTTTAATTTCTCTAACTCATAATTATCTTTCTTAAGAGTTTCAATTAGAGGTTATTGTGGATTGACAGGTGTTTCTTGGTTTATTGAGGCACTTCTTTCCAATGACTCCACATAATCATATATCTGCTACTGAAATGGATCTATAATAGGAGATCTTCTACTGGGGCCTTCTTCAAAATGATAAGCAGGAGAATTTTGAGGGCTGTACTCAGGATAATTAACAATGGGTGATGGAACTGGAGTTTCTTCTTCTATATTTATGAGTTATGTTTCTTTAGACAATTTCCTCTTCATAGTGCCTCGGAGTCTAGAACTCCTTCTTAGTTTTCAAGGACTTTCATTTCTTTCATTTACATCCTCATTCTCTTTATTTTTCTTCCCTTTGGCCTTAATTTTTTTCCTAATTTTTGTTAGTTCCTCAGAAATTATTTTTTCATTATCCTTTGGAGGTGAAGCTTTAGGTTAGTCTTCAATAATTACACCAGTTTTCTTCCTTTTACTTCTCCTGACATTTTCTTCCTTCGATGGTGATTCTGGATGTTCTTGAAAATGATTCCTAACAAGGAAATATTCCCAATTGTCTCCTATGCTCCCTAAATAAAATTCAATCAGAATTTTCACTAATCCATGATGATGCATAGTGGTTTCTATAGAATGGATTCTCTTCTGTACATTCGAAGTCATTCTCCTTAGACTATTGAGCAGAAAGAAAGGTAGGTTGATCTCACTATTTTCTAGAAAATTCATTAATAATCGGATATGATAAACAAACATGGTTCCATACCTTCCCTCACAAGTTATGAATTTTTTCAAAATCCGCAGCATAGTTCTCCATTTACTTTTCAGAGCAGTACTTGGAATTCCCTTTCTAAAGACTAAAACATCCATACCTAGGTTTTTAAGTATCACCTTCCATGAATCATTATGAAATTCTTTGTTCTTGAACCACTGCTCTCCATGCATTGGGATTTTCGTTGCTTAAGCCAAGAATGATTTTTTTATTGTGAATTTGATGTCCCCAATCTCCACCTCAGTTCCATCAAAAGATCTGGCAAATGATTTGGTAATTTCCTTATGAAAGCCATCAAACTTTTCTATAAACTTCAAGCATCCAGCTTGTTGTAGTAGCACTTTAACCTATGGATATCCATCCATGTATTTAACCCCCACTGGCTCTTTTCTAACAATCAAACCCATTTTCCTTCTTTGCAGAATGCCTTCAACCTTCAAGATTACCTCTATGTGGTGTGGAAATGAATTGGCTAAAGAGCAGATGGAGATGAAAAAGTTGTGGAATTGGTAGAAATGAATTGATATATGGATTTGATGGAGGGTTTATGGTGAGTTTTAGGGAATAATTAAGTGATACGATCTTGAAAAGATGTGGAAAATTAGGTTATGTCATGATCATGACCGTTAGTCATTAATCATGGGTTTTTAATGATGGACCGTTGTGGAACGTTATATGAGGGATATAGTCAAGATATATTATGATGAGGATTAATCAATTCGAATGATAGGTTACCAAGGAACATATGATTTTACACATTATACATATTTCATGTTTTAATTTTTTCTATTAAAATAAATTTCTACACTTTACCTCAGAATTTGACCTTGTTGTTTGTTGTTGCTTGATGTTGTTCCTTAGCTTCTCTTTGTAGCATGGTTTCCCTCAAAACATAATATTTTAGTCCCCTTTTTGCAATTATCATGTCAATGGCTGCAGAATCAAATTGGCTGTAGAATAGGATCATTTTTCAAGTATGTGCTCTGCTACAAAATATGATGAGCTGCAGAATGTGATGAGCTGCAAAACAGAGTATATATGTTTTTCCCTTTTGGCATGTGAATGGAATCAATGAAAAATATGGAATTAACATGGAATGAAGATGATATGGATATGAAAAATGATATGAAGGTGGAATGTATGAAATGACAGTGGAGTGAGATGAACAAAACTGAGTTTGCAGATTATGGACTGCAACTATGAAGTGTAGTTTTCACTACTTTATTACAGAAAGGAAAATGTAAAATATAGGGTGTCAGAGAGATCTTATTTTCACCCTGTATTTTTTGTATAAGTATGCCAATCATTGATTGGTTTTCATACTTATACATATTTTTTATTTTATTTATTTATTTATTTTAACTTATATAGGAAAAATAAAAGCTAAGTTAGTGAAGAAGAATAATTCTTCTTCACTAACTCCATATCAACATTATCTTGAAATTTCTTGACAAACTCTTCTTTTGAAAGTGGTTTATGATATACTTTCAACCTATGAACATTCACAAGAAGAGATATCTTTTCTTCATCTATTGTTCTGATTCTTACTGCTCCATTATCAAAGACTTTTTCAATCTCATATGGCCCAAGCCAATGAATCTGAAACTTTCTTTGAAAATCCTTGAATTTTGAGTCAAACAAGAGTGTCCAATCCCCTTCTTGAAACTTTTTCTCTTTGATGAACTTTTCATGCCATTTAGTCCTTTGTTATTGGACTATACTGGTTCTTTGGATTGCATCTTGTCTGATTTCATCTAATTCATTGCGTTGCTCCAGTCTATGCTTCTGTGCTTCTGATAAATCAAGTCCCAATTGGACTTCCAT
This sequence comes from Pinus albicaulis, assembly GCA_034641835.2. Lineage (NCBI taxonomy): Eukaryota > Viridiplantae > Streptophyta > Pinopsida > Pinales > Pinaceae > Pinus > Pinus albicaulis. Next base: position 29,381,015 of record CM076579.1, read on the forward strand.
CTTGAAGGTCTGATCTAAAATTCTATAGGAAATACGAGTTTCTTCCCATAAACAAGTTCATAGGGAGTATGTCCTGTTGTGTTCCTCCATGTAGTTTTGTAGGCCCGTAAGGCTTCAAGAAGTCTTTCGGCCCAATCTCTTCTGTGTAAATGAAAAGTCTTAGTGAGAATCCCTTCGATCACCTTATTGGTAGATTCAACATGACCATTTGCTTGTGGATGGTAAGGATTAGACTTCGTGTGCTTTATTTTTTAATCTTCTACCATCTTCTGCACCATCTTTGATGTAAATTGAGCACCCTGATCTGTTACAATTTATCTTGGAACACGAAAATGAGTGAAGATATCCTCAAAGAGAAAACTAACTACAAAACTTTCATTAGCAAAAGATAGTGCTTTAGCCTCTACCCATTTAGTGACATACTCATTGCATGCCAAAATATACTTTTTTTGTTTAGATGGAGGATTAATAGGTCCAACAAAATCCAAGGCCCATTTTTCAAAAGGTTCACTAAGTACCTGGGGTTGTAAAGGCATTTAATTTGAAGGAGAAGGTTTCCCTACTCTTTGACAATTGTCACACCTCTTGACATATTCTTTAGCATCTTTGAAAATAGATGGCCAATAATATCCTAAATGAAGGATTTTATAGGCTGTCCTTTTGTGAGAAAAATGTCCACCACAAGGTTCACCATGGCATGCCTTAAGAATTTCAGGCATTTCATCTTCTCGAACACATCTCCTAATAATGATATCTGGACCTGTCTTATACAATTCATTAGTGATCCGTGAGTATTTTTCACTCATTTGAATTGTTCTTCTTTTTTCTCTAGAATGCATATGTGAAGGTAATTTCCCTGTAACTAAGTAATTGGCAATATCTGCAAACCAAGGGGTTCTAGTATTTACTGCAAAAATATATTCATCAGGGAATTTATCTTCAACTGGAGTATGATCTTTAATATTTTTAATTCTAGACAGGAAATCAGCAACTGTGTTTTGTTTTCCAGGCCTATCTAGAATAGTGATGTTAAATTCTTGCAAGAGTAATAGCCATCTTGTAACTCTACCATTAGTAACAGATTTGTTCATTAAATACCTAATTGCAGAGTGATATGTATGAACAAAGGTCTCATAACCTGTTATGTAATGTCTGAACTTATTGATAGCATGAACAATAGCTAAGAATTCATTTTTAGTTACAGTATAATTCAACTCTTAGGGAGTTAAATTCTTACTTGTGTAATATATGGCATAAGGGATCAGGTATTTTTTTCCTAACAAAGCTCCTAGAGCTGTGTCTAAAGCATCTATTGATATATGAAAAGGTAGTTTCCAGTTAGGCCCTCTTAAGATGGGTGCTTCAGATATTTTTTCTTTTAAGCTTTCAAATGCTAACTGGCAGTCTGGATTCCATTTGAATTCGCAGTATTTGGTGAGTAGTTTGAAGAGTGGGAATGCTATTTTAGTGAAATTTTCTATAAATATTCTATAATAACCTGTGAAACCTAGAAAAATTCTAACATCCTTTTGGAAACTTGGAACTGATAACCTGGAGATGACCTCAACTTTTTATTTATCAACTTTAATTCCTTCTCCTGAGATATGATGTCCCAAAACAATCCCTTCAGTAAGCATCATGAAACATTTCTCATGACTTAGTGAAAGGTTTGCTTCCTTAAATATTTTAAGAACCTTTTCCAATTTTTCTAAAGCCTCCTCAACTGTATTCACATAAACTATAAAGTCATCCATATATACTTCTATACAATCATGTATTAGATCAGAGAATATTCCTAGTACTGCCCTTTAGAATGTTGAAGGTGCATTGCATAATCCAAAAGGAAGTACTCAGTAGGAAAAAGTTCCCCAAGACAGGTGAATTTGGTTTTATCCTGATCTTCAGGTGCAACCTGAATTTGATTATAACCACTGAAACCATCCAGGAATGAGAAATATTTCTTGCCTACTAATGTATCTAATACTTGATCTATAAAAGGTAAAGGAAAATGATATTTAAGAGTATCTTTATTTAATTCTCGATAATCAATTCATGCCCTCCATTTATCATTTTTCTTGGGTACAATCACCAAGGGAGACACCCACTGACTGTCTGAAATTGGATAAATGAAGTTTACATTTAACAACTTCTGCAATTATTCTTTCACAATTTCCCTAAGATTTGGATTCATCCTTCTTTGAGGTTTTCTAATAGGTTTGCAATTTTCCTCAATCTAGATGTGATGTATGCAAGTCTTAGGAATAATTCCTTTCATGTCAGTGTATTCCCATGCATATGCAGAAGAATGTTGTTGCAATGTTTTGATTAGCCTTTCTTGTTGTAATTTTTCTAGGTTTCTGTTTGTATTCAAGATTTTCCCTGGAAATATTTCAACTGTAGAGCTACCAAATTCTTCCATAGAGTAAATAGACATCTTCCTAGATGACAAGTATTCAATATTAGATCTTTCTTGAAATTGATCATGTTCATACTCTGGAGATGACTCATAATTTTCTATTGTATTTAAGATTTTACTATCTTCACTGATATTTGAAATAGTGAAGAGAGGTCGTATGTCTTCTTCATCATCAATGCATTCATTATCATCTATTTATGTGATTATTCTTGCTGGAGGATACAGAGTGAATTTCTTAGTTTAATTACCATTAGAAATATACATGTCACCAGATCTATAGTTAATGAAAGCATCACCTGTAGCCAACCAAGGTCTTCCTAATATGAGTGGATGTCCTCCTAGATTTTCCTTAGGGGTTAATATCATAAAATCAACAGGATATTCCCAAGAATCTAGAGATACTGAAATATCTTCCAACACACCATCTGGTTTGATTATAAATCTATCTGCTAACTGCAATAATGTAGGTTTATAAAGAAGATTAGGAAGCTTGAGTTGTTCCATGGTCTGTTTGCTCATTACGTTTATTGTTGCTCCTAAATAAATCAATGTATTTGGAATTTCAATTCCATTGATATGTGTTTTGACTACTGGACTTCCAGGATCTAAATATTTTTGAATTGCAATCTTTCCCCGCATTATGTCTGCTATCTTTGCTACAAGCTAGATTTTTCTTATTTCTCTAATTTTTCTTCCTGGTTTCTCCATACTCAACTATTTTATTGTTTTTGCTAAGATTGGAATTTCCTTGATGGGTTTTAACAAAGGAATTTTGATGCAAGTATTTCTCAATTCATCTAGGAAATCATAATTAGGCATCATAATATGCTTTTATACACCTTTATCAATTTGTAATCTCTCAGGAAAAGGAGGTGTAGAAGTAGATACTGATGGTTGCTCTATGACAAGAGTTGAGTTTATTTATTGTTTTTTCTTTTCTTTTTCAGAATTTTGGTTTTGAAGAGTTACTTCCTCTTCAAAAAATGTATTGGGATGTAGGGAATCTTCCTCGGAATTTTCTTATTCTTGAATAATTACAGAAGGTTTCTTTTTTTCTAATATCCTACCAGACCTTAGTTGAACATCATTAAGATCTATAGGAGCAATCATATATGTTGGAAATTGTTGACCTTCTATCATATAGGTATTTTGAGGATTTTTATTGTTGGGGTTTGGTACTGGTTGGGCAGGTAACTGATTTGGTCTCTGAGGAAATGGTAGTGAGAGTTGTGGATTTTGGTTTTGGACTGGATGTAAGTTGGTTTTGTTGAGGAATTTGTTGGGGAGGATACTTTGGATATGATGGAGGATATTAATAGTACTGAGAAAATCTTCCATGTGGGTTTTGCATACCTTGAACCCAAGGTTGAGATTGATATTGATATTTGGGCCAAGGTTGCTGCCAAGAATTCTAATTTGGTGGGGGCTAAGTATACATTTGGTTGTTAAACCCTTGAGCTTGTGGCCCCTACCATGGTCTTCTAGAGACAAAATAAAGAGATTTTGTAGTATTGTTTTCTTCTTGGAAAACAACCTTAAGACCAAGAATTGAGGGACAATTCTTAGTCTCATGACTTTCAGAACACATCACACAGTTTTCTTCAACTTTTGCATCAACACGATATTCTCTCATAGCATGTTTATTTCTGCATTTTGGACAGAAATAGCCAAGGCATCAGTTTCAGCTTTCTGCTTGTTTTGTAACTTAAGGGTGTCTATTTGTTCCCTAAGACTCCCTAAAATGCCTGTTTTTAATTCATCAAGCATGTTTCCAATTTATACCCTACTCATTGTTCTAGATGCAGATTTGTTCACCCTAGCAAGAGCAGGATCTCTTGGTCCTTTCAAAATTTTTGATTTTCCTCTTGATAGATTAATACATAGTTCCCCAATATCAGCTAATGGGAGTTGAGATATGTCTCCTTTCCCCATATTATTAAGGATATCTATCCATTCATCTCTAATTTTTTTCAAAAAAATATTTTTTAGAGTGTCTTGATCTATATTTTCCATTTTTTCTCTCTTAATGTTATAGTTGAATCTTTCAAGTAAATCCTCCAAATTTTCATCCTCCCTTTGCATCATTTTAAACACTTCCTCTTTATGGTTAACAGGTATACAATAGTCCAAATACCTCTCTAGAAATTCTCTCTTCATATCATTCCATGACTCAATAGATCTAGTGATTAGACTCATGAACCATTTTAGGGCTACTCCTTTCAATGTTGAAGGAAACAATTTGAGTTTTTGAGCATCTTGTAGATAGTAATAAGTTTTTCACAAGACTTCAAATAAAAATAAAATGTCTCAGGGTCTTCACCTTTCCTTATTCTCATGACTTTCAAAACAAATCACACAGGTTTCTACAACTTTTGCATCAACAGGACATTCTCTCAAGGCATGTTTATTTCTGCATTTTGGACAGAAAATAGCCAAGGCATCAGATTCAACTTTCTTCTTGTTTTGTAACCTAAGGGTGTCTATTTGTTCACTAAAACTTGTTAAAATTTCTGTTTTGAATTCATCAAGCATGTTTCCAATTTCTTCCCTACTCATTGTTCTAGATGCAGATTTGTTCACCCTATCAAGAGCAGCATCTCTTGGTCCTTTCAAAATTTTTGATTTTCCTCTTGAGAGATTAATACATAGTTCCCCAATATTAGCTAATGAGAGTTGAGATATGTCTCCTTTCCCCATCATATTAAGGATATCTATCCATTCATCTCTAATTGTTTTCAACAAAAGAGCTTTTAGAGTGTCTTGATCTAGATTTTCCATTTTTTCTCTCTTAATGTTATAGTTGAATCTTTCAAGTAAATCCTCCAAATTTTAATCCTCCTTTTGCATCATTTTAAACACTTCCTCTTTATGGTTAACAGGTATACAATAGTCCAAATATCTCTCTAGAAATTCTCTCTTCATATAATTCCATGACTCAATAGATCTAGTGATCATACTCATGAACCACTTTAGGGCTGCTCCTTTCAATGTTGAAGGAAACAATTTGATTTTTTGAGCATCTTGTAGATAGTCATAATTTATGCACAAGACTTCAAAATCAAATAAAAATTTCTCAAGGTCTTCACTTTTTAACCCAAGAAAGTTTGGAAGAACAGAAGGTGAGATATTTTTCATGGTAGCATTTGTCTCTTCATCTACTATAGGGAATCCAAAAGAAATTTCAATTCCCCTTCTACCTCTGCCTCCTTCTGCATTTCCTCTACCTCTTTCTACATTTCCTCTACCTCTACCTCCTCCAAATAGTAATTTTTCTCCATTAAATATTTCTCCTTCTCCTTCTCCTCCTTCTTCTCCTCTTCCTGCCATGATAGATTCTTCAGAGCTGATATAAGGTTCAGTCTGGAGGACTAACTGTTCTTTTGGTTCTTCTATCAATGGTATGTTGAAGAAAGGTTCTTCTGACTCTTGTTCACTAGGGATTCCTAATTCTTCAGCTAGAATATATTCTGCTGTAGAAGTGAACAAGGTTTCTACTTCTGTTGGAGTCCTAGGATCTTCTTCCTCTAAGCTTGCCTCAGTGGATGAAGTGGTAGACGCTCCTAACTAAATATCTGATCTTAAAACTTCTGGAAGTCTATGACCAGTATATTCTGGGATATGAGTTTGAGATGGAGGTGTACTACTTATTGGTTTAGGTGGGGTGAGTGCTGTTGTAGGGATCAAGTTTCTGCCTCTAGCTATAAATCTACCCCTAGAGTGTCTTTCTCTACGCATATCATTGTTTTTGAGATGTAAGGAATAACGCTACCTAGTTACACTTCCCTGGCAACAACTCTAAAATGTTTAGTCAATTTAGTGTTCCTAAATTGCTTTCATTAATTATCAACCAGGGCCATTAAACTGATGAAGTGTGTTGCACCATATGTGCCTAAGAAACCTATTTCTTGCTTCGTTGTATTTATGTTTTTATATTGTTTTTAGGGTTTTTTGTTCTTTAGTTTCTTGAGATGACTAATCCTAGATTTATGAAAAGATTTAAGTTAATATAATTTTACTTTAGAAGGAAGAAAATGAAGTATACTAAAACTAATATAATTTTCATGAAATCAAAACCTAAAGCTAAGAGCTTAGTTTAAGACCTAGCGTTAAAAATCAAAGCATCTATCTATTTGATTGGTTAATCCTAATCCATGGATATATTTTAGCATGCCAAGGCTATAGAACATAAAACAAAGAATGCAAATGAAAGCATCTAAGATGTGTCTAACTTACTCCAATTATTCAACTGTAAAGAGTGACCTTCTTTGAAGTAATGTCTGAGCAAGCTAATTACATCTGTTTTAAATTTAGGTTCTAAGAAAGCTCTGTCAATAACCCAGAGGTTTCATTACATTTAATCATTCAACCATCCTCTCTAAATATTTTTAGATGGGTTTATTTGTGGAGTGGTTTTTATAAAGCTTATTGTTGCAGTCAAATGAGGGTCTTGAGAGTAAAAACATGCAAGGACTAACTAAGATTAACTAGATGTATAATTGACTTATCATTATCACTCAAATGTGACGCTCTTAACCTCTTGAAGTGTCTTTGGAGAAATAAACTATGCCTCTAGTTATTATCAAGCAAATGACAAGAAATAAATTCAACTACTGCACACATGAAACATGTAACCATTAATATAGCTTTGGTGTATTGGAAATGGATTTTTATGAATATTAATTTGTTACAGCAGTTGGCAATTCTACTCTATAGAAATGGAAAGTCAAAACAGTAAACTAAACAACCATGGTTTCCAACACTTCAATATTTATTTCAATATGGAAAACGGAATTTCTATCTTCTTGAAACGTTTTGGAAGACAATTCCGCACAGTTGCAATCTATCATTAAACTAATTAAAAACTGGAAATGAAGCATAAACAGAAATGACTGAACAAAATCAAAGAAATATAACTAGAAAGAATAATAAAAACCTCCTTTAGAAATAGGGGCCCTCTGCTGCTAAGTTGGTTGACTCCTAGCTTGTCAAAAGTGCAATCAAACCAGCATCTGATAGTTGAACTTCTTTATTGAAACAGAGTCTTGGAAAACAGAGTATTCACTTGAAAATCTGAACTGTACTAAAACTTAACTTAACTATCTCTCGGTTCTATGGAACCACTATTTAAAGAGGAAATACATAACTAATTGCGAGCTAAAATAACTACAGGCGTCTGTCTTGAATTACAATCAAAATAGGTCTATTTGAGTCATGATTTGCCTCAAAGAGCAAATCAAGATTCTTATTATTGTAGGTAACGTTATTTGAGTTGTCACTTTGACCGTAGGTTTAGGCACCTCCATATGTCGATTTGGATCAAATGAGTAGGATAGAATCCATGTTGGAAGGATTCTAGAAAGACCCATGTAGCTTGGTTCCTCATATGACACCTGGAACCTAGTGAACCTTAAGAGTAGCTGCAGAATGCATAGTCAGCTGCAGAACAGGCTGCATTCTATACATAATTTGCAAAAACTTATCAAAATAGAAAAATCATGAAAATACAATATGACAATCATTTAAATGTATCCTTGAGAAAAAACCTTGGCATTCTTACTTATTAGGGTTTATGGACTGATGGAAAAGTGGTGAAATGTCATGAGAAAAAATGTAAAGAAGAGGGTAATCATGGGGCTCAACACCGCTTTCCACTTCTAAGCCTCAATTCATGTGTTAAGCTCTCCATTAGCCTCTTTAGCCCTTTTTCTGTAATATCCCAAAATAGGGAATTTCTACAACAATAAGAATATTTGAAGATATTATTAAGTTGGAGATCTAGCAGATAGACTCATATGGTGTGTTTAAAAACACATAGCCATAAAATGAGCGAAACAAAAGCAAATAAGTACTTCTACACCTGCCCAAGTGGGTAAAATGCAGAAAATAGACGATGAAAACGTTATTCCTGAAGATCTACATTTTAAATGGGTGAAATAATGCTTGGGTCCCTTAGAATGTGATATTATGCCCTCACATACAAAAGGGGATAAAAAATAAATCCCTTTTGATCTGTTAAACAAACCTCCCAGCTTCATATCAACTCAAAAATAGTCAAATCCCATGACTTGAGTTATGCAGAAAAAGACTGAAGCATGTACAACGTTATTTTATGAGGGTTTCTACAGTGTAATGATAAAATAACATGTATTTGGAGTTACATGGAACAATATGCCAAGAAAACGAAGATCTGACCTCCTTATTATATTATAAAGCCAACTTAGCAAGGGTTTCATGAAAGTACAAGTACAAAAATAGCAGATCTGAATATTCAGCTCAAAAAATTTAGTCTTACTGCAATATTACAGAAATATAGCTGAATAATACAAAATATGGATTAGAATCCCTTCCTCTAGCTTTCCAGGAGAAGGGTTGGCCCTTTCCCTAGGAAACTAGCTCAAAAACCAGGGTCTTAACCCTGCTGCAACAACTCTATGCAAAATGACGTAGTTCCTGAAAGGTACTGCGATGTAGGTGATGAGGAATACTTTGGCCTACTAAAAATATGTGAAATGTGCTCAATAATATTCCTAGCTGATATCTCAAGAGAAGGAAGGCACCTTCTACTGAGAAACAAACCCAGAAGTGGTGTTAACAAACCTCCACTACAACACCTTGCAACTTAGCAATATCCTGCTACAGAAATAACGCTGGGGCTGAAGAATGGTGCTTGGCCTCAAGCTTGGATGTGGAGAAATATAGGACAAGCTCTCCCAAGAGGCATCTCAAGGGAAGATGTGGGATTCCCGCTCGGGAACACCAGTGCTAAACAACACTGCAACCCTGCTAAACAGTAAGAGGAAGCCAAGTCTAAACAGACCAAGATCAAATGATCAATTACAAAGCATGAATAACAAAGGCTCCCATCCTCTCCATATATAGCAAGTGAACCTCTCCACATTGGGTCCCATCCACATGCGCCATCAAGCTCATGCAAGTTGTCCTCCACCAAAACTGCGCTGTCCATCAAGGAAGTTCAATGTATCTAGACAGCTTTGTTGACTTGGTCAAAGTTGACTGAATCAACATGATCCCATCTCTTTTCACGCCTAAGGGTGCTCAAATTAGCTGCTTATTTTTACTCCTTTCACATTAGGAGTGTTATTGATCCTTTTAAAGAGGTTAATGGGCCTCCCTACCCATTTATTCACCTACCTAGTGATAAAACAACTCTAATATTCCCTTTAGCTTAGAGGCTAAAATTTTGGAATATTATAGTCCTCCCCTCCAAAATGTTGTTTGTCCTCAAGCAACTGTATAAGGAGAGAAAAAACCCTCCCCTCCTCTTCTTGTGGCCTCCTCATCAAAAGTCTCCACCACTGCTCAAAATGATCTGCTACAAATCTGTCCTCCAATGTTTCCTCCCAAACATGCAAAACCATATGGCTTACACCATAGAAAGGTGGAAGATGTAAGTGGAAACCTCCCTGCTATGCATGGCCTCCTCAAGGTAGGAGTGACGATGAACATGGGAAATTTTATTCCCAATGAGTGACTCCCACACCCATGCTATCATTCAAATGAAATGAGCCAATCTAGTTAGCTCAAAAGGATCCTCAACCCCCGATTCATAGAATGTGTTGGGGCTGCATGGAGAGATTGGATCCTCCCAACCAAGTGGTTTCTCTTTCCATTTATGATAAGTATGGGGCTACTTCTGATCTTGGGCTGAAATATCATGACCTCCAAGAGTGGCCCAAGCTACCCCATCAAACAAATAAACCATCAAGTGCCTCCTCCAAAAACTCAAGTTCTCCAAATGGCTCCTCCCACATGAAGAAGAGAGATGTAATTTGGAAATCATGGGCTTCCCATTGCTACTCCTAAAACATGCATCATGAAAAAATAGGGAGAATCATACTCCCAATGGGCATCTTCAACTCATATCCCACTTTCCAAACAAAGCTCCCCATGAACATAGAAATATCATCAATACATGGAACCAAAACCCTGAATAGAAATAAGTTGTCATATGAAAACCGGAAAGTGTATCAAGGTCCCACACAAGGAACCGGTGTATTGCATCCTCTGCCTGCATCAAATAAAACAAAAACAAGTGCTCTTCCAGCCACTTGTTTGCTGCCACAACCATTTTACAAGATATAAATATGAAAGTACAAAGTGGTGTCAATGATGCACACCAAAAATCATTTGGCTTCCCCCACAAACCACCAATGAGATAGCCAATATCAATGCTACAAATGGCTTCAAGTACATCATTATACAATATGAAAAAAGGAATAATCCTCCTTGGTACAATATGCTGCTCATATAAAGAAAATAATTACAAGACATAAAGTGAAATTGTACATTCTCCATCATGTACTTGAGATCTTGAGCTGAAATGGCTCAACTGGAAACTCTCCCTCACCACCAAAGAGTAGGGAAGTGGTTGTGACCTCCTCTCTATCATCATCTAGGCTATGCATCTCTCCATATGCTGAAATATGTCATGCTGGATGCCCTCCCAAATTAACTCCTCTACCAAGGAAAGATATGCATCATAATGCATGGAAAAGGGGTCCTCATGTGCTGCATGTAGCAGCTTCTCCTTGAGCTTAGCAGCTCTAGTCAAGAAAATCCCGCCATAAGAATAGATGACCATATCATCCACCATATATATGTCATCTCCATCAGGGCCATCAAGAATCATGCAAGCACCAAGATCCTTGGAGTACTCTACCAAGAGTTGAGACCTCCAATATGGATCAATCCTCTCAAGGGATAGCACTGGTGATATGGCATGTGAAGCTCTCCTCATGCTGCTGCCTGCTACTTTGACATCCACCATGCCAAATTCTCTCTCCAAACTCTTCACCTCTCCAAAATACAAGAGTGGTGAACCAAATGGCAAGATTTCTCTTACCAACTTCAGATCTGGTGGCCTCCCTGGTGGAATGCCTCCATATAGTGAGACATCAATGGCAAGAGAAGACTGTTCATATGGTTGGGAAACCTTGCCCTTGCCCTCACAGTGAAAATCAGTCTTCCTCCTCCTTGCACCAGCTCTCAGAAATATATAGGGGTGTGTGCTCCTCATCAAATGATGATGTCCTTCCTCCCTACCTTCTCCTTCCATCAACATCATCTCACAATCATTCTTCTCATTGATTTTACTTTGCCTTCCATATGTGAGATCCTGGGGAACTTCTTGTAATGACACAATAAATCCTCCAGTTTGAGCATGTGCTCCTCCTTCCTCTGCATAAGGCACTAGATATGCTCTAGATGTGACAGCGCTGTAAACCCCATCCTTCTCTTCATCTTCAACATGAATAGGAGGTAATTTCTTAATAAGAGGATCCTCCTTTGCAAAAGGAACCTTCATGCCCTCTTGTCCAAGGTTATGAAACAGGGATCTTGCCTCTAGCAAGGTATCATGCAAGATGTGAGCTCCTCCAATAGGTTTCTGAAGTGGTTTTGAGTTTGTAGGTCCTCCCAACTTATGCAAAAGTTTCATTGGTTTGATTGTCTCATGTTTTTAATCAAACCTTTCTACCAATCTCTTAGTGAACTTTGAAAAAGAATAAGTATTAACATTTTTCAATGAGAATGACTCAAAAATCCACCAAGCATAGGCCTTACCTTCAAAGTGCAGCGCTACAACTCTGATGGCTTCATCCTTAGAAACTTGGTGCTGCTGCAAATAAGTATACAACTCCTCCACCCAAGCTTTTGCTGAACAAGTTGGGGATCCATGAAAGTTAGATCAAGAAAATATATCCATGTCATGTAGCTTGATCCTCTCCACCTTGATCTTGAAAAACTCTTTGAAAGTAATATTATCTCTAAACCTTTAATTTTGAGATCCATACTCTTGCAGGAAATTACTAAGATTTCCCTTCCTTTGCATTTCCTCTTCTTTCATCTCTTTCATAGTAGATCTAGGCATTTGACTGCACTGTGCATAATAGGGTGTAGCTTCATGCTCACACCTATCATGTGCCAATCTAGATCTAGCTCTAGATCCAAACTCCTCATGACATTCCATCTCTCCTCGCATCTTCTTAAGATCTTCCTTGATGCACTGCATAGATTTCAGAAGAAGCTTTGTAAGCTTATCTTCCCTTCTTCCTCCACATAATGGAGTTTTATTTATGCTTATCTCTCCTTCTCTTGATAGTTGCATGGCTGAGTTCACAGGCTGAGCCAAGAAAGATGCTTTGATACCACTGTAATATCCCAAAATAGGGAATTTCCACAACAATAAGAATATCTGAAGATATTATTAAGTTGGATATCCAATAGATAGAATCATATGGTTTCTTTAAAAACACATAGCCATCAAATGAGTGAAAACGAAGCAAAGAACAACTTCTACACCTTCCCAAGTGGGGAAAATGCAACAAATAAACCCTAAAAACGTTATTCCTGAAGATATATGTTTTAACTAGGTGAAATAACGCTTGGTTCCCTTAGCATATGATATCAGGCCCTCACATACAAAATGGGATCAGAAATAAATCCCTTTTGATATGTTAAATAGACCTCCCAGCTTCATATCAACTCAAAAATAGCTAAATCCCATGACTTGAGTTATGCAGAAAAAGACTGAAGCATGTACAACGTTATTTTATGATGGTTTATGTAGTGTCACAATAAAATAACATGGATCTGGAGTTATATGGAACAATATGCCAAGAAAATGAAGATCTGACCTCCTTATTGTATTATAAAGCCAACCCGACAAGGGTTTCATGAAAGTACAAGTACAAAAAGAGAAAATCTGAATATTCAGCTCAGAAAATGTAGTCTTACTACAAAATTACATAAATATATCTGAATAATAAAAAATAGGGATGAGAATCCCTTCCTCTAGCTTTCCGAAAGAAGGGTTGGCCCTTTCCCTAGGAAACTAGCTCAAAAACAAGGGTCTTAACCCTGCTGCAACAACTCTATGCAAAATGACACAGTTCCTGAAAGGGACTGCACTGTAGGAGATGAGGAATAATTTGGCCTGCTGCCAAGATGTGAAATGTGCTCAGGAATCTTCCTATTTGATCTCTCAAGAGAAGGAAGTCACCTTCTACTGAGAAACAGACCCGGAAGTGGTGTTAACAAACCTCCACTACAACACCCTGCAATTCAGCAATATCCTGCTACATAAATAATGCTAGGGATGAAAAATGGTGCTTGGCCTCAAGCCTGGATGTGAGCAATACAAAAAAATCTCTCCTAAGAGGCCTCTCAAGGGAAGAGGTGGGCTTCCTGCTCGGGAACACCCGGTGCTAAACAACACTACAACCCTGCTAAACAGCAAGAGGAAGCCAAGTCCAAACAGACCAAGATCAAATGATCAAATCCAAAGCATGCATGACAAATGCTCCCATCCTCGCCATATATAGCAATTGAACCTCTCCACATTGGATCACATCCACATGTGCCATCAAGCTCATGCAAGTTTTCCTCCACCAAAACTGCATTGTCCATCAAGGAAGTTCAATGTATCTAGATAGCTTTGTTGACTTGGTCAAAGTTGATTGAATCAACATGATCCCATCTCTGTTCACACCCAAGGGTGCTCAAATTAGCTGCTTATTCTTACTCCTTTCACATTAGGAGTGTTAATGATCCTTTTAAATAGGTTAATGGGCCTCCCTACCCTTTTATTCACCTACCTAGTGATAAAGAAACTGTAATATTCCATTTAGCTTGGAGGCTAAAATTTTGGAATATTATATTTTCTCTCCTCCATGCTACAAATCACACTTTTCAAATCAAAATTAAGGTATGGATAGCTTAGTTGCAAGGGTAGAATCATGGTAGATAGACCAGAGGATAAGTAGAGTGCATTTATCCATCTGGCCAAGTTAAGTGTGGTTTAGAATTAGTTTCCTTTCTCCCATTTATTTTCTGCAAATTAAATCAATTTCCTTTATGCAATTTCTTGTCAGCAATTTAATTTAGTTTATTTCTGTCATTTCCTTTCTGCAAATTAAATTAGTTTCATTCTTGTCATTTATGTTTAGTAATTTAGTTTAGTTTCCTTTTTGTCATTCCTTTCCATCAATTTACCTTCCAGTTCTTATCATAGTTTAAAAAATAGCACCCTTTCGTAAAGCAGAAGAGGATGACATGAACAGATTGCATCTCTTCTGTATATAGCATTGTCACCTCCAAGTTTGTACGAAACCCGGGTTGATATGGTAAATTAGGGCAGCCCCTGGGAGTTGCAGCACTCTTGGTGCAATACCAGGGCTCACCACTCTCTGGCATCATTGTCAGGGAGGTGTCTAGTAGATGCTTTGATTTTCTTTTTATCATTCTTTTCTACTTTCCTTTTTTTTTCATGTCATTTCAGAAATATTGAAAAATACAAAAATATTTTATTTTCATGCCTCGTAGTACTAGGAATACTCAAAGACAAACCTTACCTAAAACCCTCACATCACCTCCTGGCCACCCTTTGCTCTTCTTCAGTGGCAGTGAGAGTGAACCCCCTCTAAGAGAGCCTTATGAATATTTTGACGATCCTGTTAGGAAAGAAGAATAAGACCTTGTTTCAACTGAGGGACCTGCTTCACCTATATTAACTATGGTTGGGATCCAGAGAGCCTTTCACATAAGAAAGGCAGATGGGGAAACTAATATTAAGAACATTAGCCCCTTAGCTCTTCCACACTTCCATGGACTTACCTCTGAGGACCCTAACACATTCATGTTTGAATTTTTTGTTGTCTGTAGGACTTATGGCTACACCTCTCATGATCAAAAGTTGAAGTTATTCCCATCCACCCTTAAGGATGCATCCTTGCGCTAGTTCATGGGTCTGCCTGGGGATAGCATCACTAGTTGGGCACAGATGGAAGTGACCTTCAACAACAAATACAAAAACTACTATACGTCTAAGGAAACTAAGGATTAGGTCTTTAGGATGACTCTAGGGCTAGATGAATCATTAGAGGACTATGAAGAGAGGTTTCAACTAAACTATAAGAGAGCCAAATTTATTCTTCATCATGACTCACTTAAACTTGTACTTCTTCGAGGGATCAGTGAAGAGATGATAGAAACCTTGAATATGCTATGAGGAGGATATATCTACCAACAACCCTATGAAGCAATCAAAAATATCTTCCGAAACCATTCTAGGGCATTTAGGAAGAAGGGCTAGCTAAATTACATCCAATACCCCTTCCTCTTCCACCTTCATAAAACATGAGATTGAAAACATGCTAGAGGACTTCAAGAGTGGCATGTTGCACACCTTTGCTTTGCAAATGGACACAATCTAGGTCAAAAGGAAGCAAGAGGAAGCAGAGAGATCCCTGGCCATCTTTTGTCCTAGATGTACCAGGAAGCACCCAAGAAATGAATTTCCACTGAATGTCATAGAGGTTTGCTTAGTCTTTGAGGAGAATCATTCCACAGAAAATTTTCCCTCACCTAGACTGAAGGTTGTATATCAAGGTGGGAAAGCAATGCTAGAGCAACTCTGTTTCATCAACTAGAGAAGGCCTCAAGGCCCTTGGACATACAAACAAGGTATCCAAGGTGCACCTTACTCTTACTACCACAAAAATCAAAGTGCACCCATGCAACCTTCATACACCCCCACTCCTCCATCCTGTTCTACACCTCCTATTTGACCTTACAACCCTTCATATCATCCTCAGCCAGTAAACCAACCATTCCAGTAGTATGTTCCACAACAACCTCAGTGGAACAATCCATCCCAAGGGTTTAGGGCTCAAAAAAATCAACCACCTACTCTAATTCCTCCACCCCAACCTCAACCTCAGCTCACTCATACTGCTCCACCTAGGCTACCTATACCTGGACAGCCCAATCCGAACACAAACAATAGACAGACACAATAGGCTCCCAGTGGAGAAACATCCTATCCAGCTTATGTTATGGAGACAAAGGAGGTTAACCTCAGGTCGGGAAGAGTACTCCCAGACAACCATCCTCCATCTCCACCTATAGTGGTTGAGGAGGAAAAGGAATAAGGTAACACTCAGATCCAAAAACCTCATTTTCTTGAGCGCTTGATCCACCCTAGTAAGAACACCCCTGAGGAGACTGAGCTCCTCGAAGAATTGGAAAATTTGTGTGTAAAGATACCACTTATCTAGGCCATTAAGGATGTCCCTATCTACAATAGGCTCATCAAAGAAAATTTATTCAAGAAACCTGGGAGAAAAAAGAGAGATACCCCCACCATCAATGTGGTAGGAGAACTATATGACCTAATGCTGGGAAGGGTGATATTTCCAAAGTACCTGGACCCTGATAGTCCAGTTGTTGATGTACATATAAATGGAGTCATATTCCCCAACACTCTGATTGATCTAG
Source organism: Pinus albicaulis (assembly GCA_034641835.2). Classification (NCBI taxonomy): domain Eukaryota; kingdom Viridiplantae; phylum Streptophyta; class Pinopsida; order Pinales; family Pinaceae; genus Pinus; species Pinus albicaulis. The sequence continues at coordinate 29,397,726 of CM076579.1, forward strand.
GGGCTGACATCAATGTCATGACCAAGGAAATTATGTTGAAACCTAATCTTTAAGGGACTTTGAGGAAAACCAAAACAGTTCTGCAACATTCAAATCGGTCCACAGTAACTCCAGAAGGAATTGTTGAGGATGTCATGGTTACCATTGACTCTTGGGAGTATCCTACATATTTCCTTGCAACCAAAAACCAAGTTTAATAGTTATCCTCTCATCTTAGGGAGACCTTGGTTAGCCACTGCAGATGCTTATATTAGTTGTCGAGCCGGAAAAATGACCATAAAAAATTGGCCTTTGTCTAAACAGCTAGTGCTATATCCTCCAGCCCAACCTTCCATTGATCATGATCTCCCTATATGGTTGGAGGATGAAGAATATGAGTTATATAACACTTCCCCTATGTGTACCATAGATGTTATTCTTAGAGGGGGGCAACTTGATGAAGATGAACTCATCGACCATGCCATTCAAAACCAGTCCTCCACTCACATTCCTCTTAAAACCTTAGTCAAAGAGTTTGAAATCCAACCTTAGATGGAAGTGCACTCAGTTGAGTCGACATCTGAAGCCACCGAGGCTATTGAGTTTGGCCCATCCAAGTCTCTGAAAATCAACCCAAACATCTTGAATGAAGAAGAGTAGTAGTCATGTCAGTTTTTGAAAGAGAATCTAGATGCATTTTATTGTGATTACAAAGACATGAAAGGGGTGCATCCTTCAGTGTGAAAACATCATATTTATATCAAAGAAGGATGAAAGCCCATGAGACAACCCCAAATAAGGAAGGACCCAGCTGTGAAGGACATAGTCAAAGAAAAGATGCAGAAACTATTGGATGTAGGGTTCATATATCCTATATCTGACAGTGAGTGGGTATCTCCTCTTGTCTTAGTCCCAAATAAGAATGGGAAGTGGAGAATTTGTGTTAATTATCGAGAACTTAACAAAGCCACCAAGAAAGACCATTTCCCTTTTCCCTTTATAGACCAAGTCCTGGATGGCCTTGTGGGGAAGAAATTCTTTTCCTTCTTAGATGGGTTCAGTGGATACAATCATATTCAAATCAGCCCTGAAGACCATGATAAGACTACTTTCACCTCCCCTTGGGGTACCTTTGCTTATAGAATCCTACCCTTTGGGTTGTGCAATGCCCCAACTACCTTCCAAAGAGCTGCCCTGAGCATCTTTTCTGAGTTAGTCCATGACTATGTTGAAATCTACATGGATTATTTCACACCATATGGGGATGACTTCCAGGAAGCTCTCTCCAATTTGGGTAAAGTACTAAGAAGGTGCATTGAGATGCATCTCTCCTTGAGCCCAGAAAATTGTGAATTCCTGAAGAAAGTAGGGGTTGTATTAGGACACCCCATATCCCAAGTAGTAATACAAGTAGACCCAAACAAAATCACTACCATCAAAAGGGTACCTAATCCTCAAAAGAAAAAAGATGTCAGGAGTTTCTTAGGCTTAGCTGGTTACTATAGAAGGTTCATCAAATATTTTAGCAAGATGTATTTGCCATTATTTGTATTATTGGCCAAAGATTGTAAGTTTACTTGGTCTGGTCCTTTTCAATATGCTTCTGATATTATTAAGAGAAAGTTGACTACTGCTCCCATCCTCCGAGGTCCAAATTGGACTCTGCCTTTCCACATCCACACTGATGCATCCGACAAAGCTGTAGGGGCAGCATTACGACAATTAGAGGAAAAAATCCCTTATGCCATTTATTTCATCAGCAAGAACTTGTCCAAGGTCGAACTCAATTATATTGTTACTGAGAAGGAGATGTTAGCCATTTTCCATGAAATGAACAAGTTTAGGCATTATGTAACTGGATTTCATACCTTTGTTCACACTAACCATGCAGCCATCAAGTATTTAATGAAAAACCCAGATGTGAATGCTAGGATAATTAGATGGTGGTTACTTTTGCAGCAATTTGATTTGATTATTGTTTATTAATTTAGTAGAAATTCTTTCGGTAATAATCACATGCAAAATAACGAGGTCAAAAGATAAACGTGTTTCGAACCAACCAATGTGGTTCATCATCAGGACTATGTGAGAGATCAGATCTAGACATTAAGTATAAATAGATGTAGAAATGGCTCAACTAGCCGTTAGGATAACGGCTAGTTTGACTTAGAAAAAGTAAAAATTCCATTATTTATTTATTTAATTAATTTTTCTTATTTATTTATTATTATTATTATTTTAATTTATTTATAAAACCTTGATTATTGTTGATAAACCTGGAAAGGAGAATGTTGTTGCATTTTTTTTTCCAGGTTAGCTCTCCCTGCAGGTGAAGAAGGAATGGTGGATGACCAGCTACCCGATGAACACCTCTTTGCTATATCGGCACTCTCACCATGGTTTTCTAATATATCCAACTACTTGGTTGCTGGAAAACTCCCTCCTAATATTTCATTCTGGGAGAGGAGCAGAATCATCCGAAAAAGCGCTTCACATGGATTGGGGGGAATATTTTCAAACTAGGTCCTGATCAAATCCTAAGGAGATGTGTGAGGGAGGAAGAAGTTTTTGATATCCTCTATGCATGTCATGACAACCCATGTGGAGGCCACTTTGCTACAAAGAGAACTGCTTACAAATTTTTGCAGGCAGGATACTATTGGCCTACCCTTCATCAAGATTCCAGAAGATAGACTAGTAAGTGTGACCAATCCCAGAGGATGGGGAAACCCACACAAAGGGATGAAATGACTTTACACCCTCAGGTGGCTCTTGAGCCATTTGATAAGTGGGGAAAGGAATTTGTTGGACCTATGGATCCACCATCCGGACAAAAGAAGTATATCATAGTCAACACTGATTACATGAAAAATTCGACTGAAACAAAAGCAGTGAAGGTAGCAACCAAGGAGAAACTAGCAAAATTTTTGAGGGAGAATGTTTTTTACAAGTTTGGATACCCCAGAGAAATAGTCTCTGATCAGGGAGCACAATTCACTTCCCACCTCATTGAGAATCTTTTGAGGAAGCACAAGATTAAGCATAGAACTTCTACTGCCTATCACCCTCAGGAAAACGGCCCAGTAGAAGTGACTAATAGAGCTTTAGCGAGCATCCTCACCAAGGTTGTGAGCAGCAGCAAAAAATATTAGGCAGACATATTGGTAGAAGCTACCTGGGCCTACAACACTACTTGGAAGACAACAACAGGATTCACTCCCTATGAACTAGTCTATGGTAAGAAGGCTCTACTTTTAGTTGAGTTCAAGTTCAATAATTTAAGAATGATAGCTGAATTAAATATAAATCTATCGAATGCCAAAATAGAGAGGTTGCTGCAACTAAATGGATTGGATGAGTTTAGAATGCAAGCACTTCTTCACACAGAGGTAGTTTAGCTGCAAAGGAAGGTCTGGCATGACAAGAACATCAAAGAAATACCTTCCAAGAAGGAGATTGGGCATTGTTGTATAATTCAAGGTTTAAAGATTTCAAAGGCAAGATAATGACAAGATGTTTAGGACCTTACACATTGGAAGAATGTTTTGGTAATGGCGCAATCCAAATCATAACCATAGATGAGGAAGGAATCCCTTCGCTTGTCAATGGTCATAGACTAAAAAATTTACAAGAAGCCTTTATCAAGGGCAAAGTTCATAAATTCAATAAGTAGAGAAGTGTATATGATGGGAAACTCCATAGTTTCTCACACCTCATGAAAAAAAATGATAATAATAATAATTAAATTAAATAAATAAAATTTAAATTTAAATTAAAAAAAAAAAAATTATTAAAAAAATTTAAAAAATGAAAAAATAAAAATAAATCCATGGGTGAAAACCTCTCTGAGGAACCCAAGGCAAGCTTGTGGTTTGAAAACCTCTATGAAGGCAGCTCACTTGCCAAAAAAAAATGGTGGGGAAAAGAATAAATATCCGTGGGTGAAAAACTCTCTGAAGCGCCCAAGGCAAGTCTATTGGTTGAGAACCTCCATGGAGGCAGCCCACTTGCTTTCCAAAAAAAAAACAAAAACAAGTAAATTACATCTACATCTCTGTGTTTTCTATGTTTTCTATGCTGTAGGTCATTAATGGTTTCTGGAAACACAGGGAAGCATTCATATTCTTTTCTCTTCTATTTTACCATCCATCCCATCATTCACTCCATTCATTTTTATAACCTCCTCCATCACCTCCATGCACCACATTCCTCCATTTCTGAGCACAATTTAGCAAGGAAAGAAAAACACATAATGCTACAGACATCAAGGAATTCCTACAGCACAGACATATGTTCTTCAACAACAAAGAAAAACAAGGGAGGAGCTCATGAAGCAGACCCCATGAAAGACAAGAGTGCCACCCATGGCAGCTGGAACACCCCGTGCAGCATCTACAACAGAAAAAAAAAATAACAAGGACAGATCAGTAGCTCACTCAAAGAGCTGCTCATTCAGCGAGCTGCTCCCTCAGAGAACAAAAAATAGTGATGAACTCAGCATCTAAAAGGCTTTTCTCCTCAATCCAGCTCCTGCAAATGCCTTGGAAATGATAGGTAAACTCAGGTATAACTTCTCACCCCTTTCTACGCATCCATAATAGCCATAAATAATTAAATTTTCAGACTTGGAGTTTAAGGGGAAGAAAGGTGGCCAGTTAACTCAGCCACCACCATGAGTTATGACTAAAAAAGACTGAAATTACACACCACCTGGGCATGCAAAAGAAAGAATTTAAGCCCAGTGGAATAGAGGAGAACGAGGGGAGGAGACACGTAGTCCATCACGAATTAACAAGGAGAAGGAAACAATGGTCTCTAACGAAAACTAGAAGTCGAGGCCGAGTTACATAAGCACTCCAAAAAATTAGTTGCGTCGTCTAATAATAAAGAGGGCCATCTCATCCAAACCAATGAATTGAAATTTTTTAAAGGGAGAGACTGACATAAGCCCGCAACACTTAGAGAAGAGGAAGAAGAAATAGGAGAAGAGGAAGAACTAGAAGAAGAACCAATAAGAACCAGAAGAAGAAGAAGAAGAGACAAAGGGCCAAGGAAAAATAGAATAGATGGCCATAGAAGTCATAGAGATAACAAAAAGTGAGCAAGAAATAGACTCAAAACACAACACTACATCCCTTCAATACAAAGAGGTAGTTTCCACAGTAGATCCTCTGAGCACAAAGAGAAAAAGGCAGACCTCCATGTATTTCAGAGCTGAAAATAGTCAGAGGATAAGTGAGAGAGAGCCAAAAACTCCTCCCACGAGCATGATTATCATTGAAGAATCACTAAGGGAGGAGGAAAAGATCGAAGAAATATTTCTGAAGGAGTAGTTACAGAAGGCACGGGTAGATAATGTAGCACTGGAGGAGCAATTGCAGCAAAAAGAGGAGCAAGTAGCCACCATGGCAGACTTATGCATAGAATCCCTTCAACACAGATTCCCTTGTGACTCATACGTTGTGTACCTCAAAGAGAAATGGCTTCTATTTCAAATCAAAACTCTAGCCTCCCATGGATCACTACCTTTCCAAGATTTTAGGAAATTCATGAATTTCTGCAACCAAGCTAACATGGTTGATTAGGCAAAGATGGTAGAGTTTTATGTGCATAACTTTGTGCTGACAAATCTGGATATTTGGGACCCCAATCCTACAATGGGAGATATGAAGTTAATGACTCTAGCATCTTGGATGGTGAAAGAGGACACTAGAGCAAGAGAGATATGGAAGGTCATGGGAAGAAGAAATAAAGAACCCTTATATATCTGACCAGGATTTTTCATCCCAAGAGGATTCATCCTTAACCATCGAGAGATTGAAATGCACCCTGCACTGGTTGAAAACTACCTTCAAACTCAAACCCAGGTGATAGGCCACTTTGATGATGTTTTGAGGGCATTATGGCCAGCCATAGGAGATGGAACATCCTCCCTTACAGCCTCAAGAACAAGGAGTATCGTACTCAAGAAAGACTAGGGGGGTCATTGGAAAGGGCACCATTATAAAAGTAGGCCATGCAGGCCAAAAAGATCCAATGGCGGGGAATAAAGCTCAGCCCACCTTTGCCGTTGGGGATGAATGATGAAAAGGTCATAGATGCACAAGATAGAGAATGGGAGAGTGCATAAAAGAATAATGGTTTTTACCCCCTTGTGGAAACTCCCACACTTCTCCTTCAGGAAATCAGGGGGGCTATCAAAGCCTTGAGGGAAATGCAGGAGGTGGATTAGTTGCTCAGAGGCCCTGAGTAACCATTCAGTAGGGGGGTGATGATGAGCTCCATCATTAGACATATTTGGAGGGGTTAATAGTCACCTTTTTTCCTTCTTAGATATCGTTTTCTTGCATTTTTATTATTATTTAGTTTTATGATCCTAGTACAGGTGGTGATTAAGGCTAACATACTCTGAGTACCTAATATGAGGTTGAGTGCAAAAAATCATGATTTATTAAGAATTTTTATAAATATTTTATCATAAAGACTTGGAGGAGACAACAAGGAGAAATTATAGGAGGATTTTCGACCCTAGATTCTCTCCAGCAATTTGAACTCCAAAGGCAGCCAAAGGATCCCAAGGATTCTCTCCAGCAATTCGAATTCCAGAGGCAACCAAGCAACTCAAAGAGGAGTGCACTCAATCTTTGTTTACTGGGAGTCAAGAGGACTCAATCACCATTTCCTAGGGATTTGTTGGTAGCTACCCAATAGAATAAATAGAGTAGAGCTAGAGCTAGGAGGAGTTAGTCAATTCCATTTGATTCCAGTTGAAAATTTGTTGCAATCCATTGAGCTTTTTATTTTACGTAGTGATCAAGCTTTCAGAGATGTATACGATTATTCTTTTATGAAATGAGAAGACTGATTTCATTCAACTGATTTAAGTTTTAGAGAGCTAGGCTCATGGGTTAGCACCCAATCTATGTGCCTTGGCTTCTCTGTTGTTTTCATTCTTTCCTTTATGTCATTTAGTTAGTTTTTCTTCTACCATTTAGCTAGATTTTCTTCTGATAGTTTCATTGCTGCTTAGTCTTTGCTTTCAGTTCTTGTTGTAGTATTTCATTTGCTTGTGAGTAGTAGAATAGAGGAAAAACTCCAAAATTTGTGGTCAAGCCTTCCCCTATCATGTTTGAAAATAGAGTTCGAGCAGGGTGGACCTTCCCACAAGCCAAAAATTTATTTCTGTTTGAGTTTAGGGAAGAAACTGCATTATGAGGTCCGAGTCTCTCTTTCACTGTTGTTATCACGCATTTTTGTCTGCTTTTTGTGAAGGAATTCGTAGGTGTGTTACACTTCTGAGCACTACTATTTCACTTCCATTCCCTCTTGTTTTCCGCTTCTTTTTTACTGCTGCACCCTACCTTTTTTCCAAAATGTACTTAAGCCCTTCAGCCAGCCTTATTCCTTTGTTTTCTTCATTCACAGTTACCTTACCTTTTTTAACGCAAAACACGTAAAAATGTTCAAAAACCATTGAAATGCGACTTCTGCCTTCCCTCCTCGAAATCCCTGCTATCGTACTTCACTAACCACAAATTACAGTGTTTATCTCTTCCTTTACAAATTACCACAACTTCGCTACATCTCAATCGCGCGCCGCAACCTTTTTCCCTTTTCGTTAACACTTATCGCTCCTAAACCCCGATTTCGAAATATCACAATCACATTTCGCATCACCTTCCCGAATCATATTTCGCATTTCACACATTGCAATTTTCTCGTTCCATTTTCTTTCCGTTAATGCTTTCCACCTCTGAACCCCAATTGTGATATTACCATACTCCTTTGCCATGTCACCCATCACAATCACTCGTCGCACCTTTTTCCTTTTACCTTAAGACTTACCTCTCTCCTTTTTCGATAGCGATATTGAGATACCGCATATCACAGGTCGTAGTTCTTACCAAATCGTAAATCACAAATAGAACCTTTTACCTTTTTTCCTTTACACTTACTGCTTGTTTTCGCTGATTGTGATATTGTGAACGCGCTCCACCATTGATCCCACTGCCACGTCACCTGTCGCACATCGCACTTCGCACCATTTAGTTGGTCTTCATCACACTTACCACTTGTTTCCACCAATTGCGATATTGTTATCACACTTCACCTCTCTTCCCCGTTGCACTTTTCACATCGCATTATTTAGCCTGTTCCCTTTAACGCTTAGCACTCCAACTTCGCAATATCGCGATTGCGATATCGGTCCCACCTCCACTTCGCATCTCCGCCATCACATGTTTCGATTTATTCCACTCCAAAGCCTTTTGCACTATAATAAAGTCTTAATCCGGTTTAAACCCCCGCTTTCCACTTCTAAGCCTCATTTCATGTGTTAAGCCCTCCATTAGCCTCTTTAGCCCTTTTTCTCTCCTCCAAGCTACAAATCACACTTTTTAAATCATAATTAGGTCATGGATAGCTTATTTGCATGTGTAGAAGCATGATAGATAGACCAGAGGATAAGTAGAGTGCATTTAGCCATTTGGCCAAGTTAAGTGTGGTTCAGAATTAGTTTCCTTTCTGCCATTTATTTTCTGCAAATTAAATTAGTTTCTTTTATGCAATTTATTTTCAGCAATTTAATTTGGTTTCTTCCTGTCATTTCCTTTCTGAAAATTAAATTAGTTTCATTCTTTTCATTTCTGTTCAAAAATTTAGTTTAGTTTCCTTTCTGTCATTCCTTTCCTACAATTTACCTTCCAATTCTTATCATAGTTAAAAAAATAGCACCCTTTCGTAAAGTAGAAGAGGATGACATGAACAGATTGCATCTATTGTGTATATAGCACTATCACCCCTAAGTTTGTACAAACCCCAGGTTGATAAAGTAAAGTAGGGCGTCCCCTGGGAGTTGCAGCACTCTTGGTGCAATACCATGGCTCACTACCATGTATAAATTATACAGCATGCATGTACATCTTGGATTCACGCGATCTAAAAATTTATTAAAGTTAAATACTAAATTTCTTCTACAAATATTTTGTGGAATTAAAAAGAACACAATTGCCAATCACATGAAGCAAAGAAGAATAGATCAAAACCACAACACCAGATATTCCTGGGGAAAGCTTACTTCTCAAAACCCCTCTATCATATATTGTATATTCCACAAGGAATCATGAAACAATTACATACAATTCTTCTCACAATAATCCTCCTATATTCAACTAATTGTCTCACACCGTCTGAGATAAAATTGGGCCAATACTGAGCCAATTATCTGCCTCCAGACAACCTTCCTTGCTCACGCAGTTCCTGATGAATGCAATCCTTAATCACAAAGAATTTAAGCCTTCCTCAACTGCGTTGAGTATCATGGGAATCCTGTGGTTTTTTAACTACACCTAGGTAGCCTGCGAATATCACAACTGATATTTAACCTCCCTTTCACCTAGATCTCGACAGGGTCTCCACTGGAATTGACATGCATGCAACTAATAATAATAAACCTCAGTTGCATGTGAGATCAATGATTATGAATTAGATAATATTTAATTCACTTGATCTCTCACTAGTGTATCAAAGAGTTACAACTAGCACAACTAAGTTTAACTCACTTAACTGAGTTAAACTTATTACAATCTGCATTAACTAATGCACCACTCCACTTTGAACTCTGTTAAAACTAGAATTACTCTGCATGCCTCACCAAGTACCCTCAACTCGAAATTCATGACTTAAATGAGTTTATCACACTCAGTTAACTATTACAAGTACACATTGATAATATATTACAGTTTAATGTCCATCTAAATTAAGGGATAATAAAAATAGACATGCACCAAATTTAGCCATGTGGGCCCCACCCTAGTGTAGGTGCTTAATGCACTAGGCATGGGTGTTGAATGTTGTTTCCGGATGCCAATTTCACTGTTTCTTGTTGCAAACTTCAACATCCTCCTCGCATGCAACCTGTGACCTTTCACCTTCATTTTCTCCTATTTTCCATTATTTTCATAAATAAAATGTCAATAAATGCCACTTTTCCTTTCCAAATCCTTTTCCATTTCCTTTTCCAATTTCCATAGACATAATTAATCACAAATGATCCTTGTCACTATTTTTTAGCCTAGTATTCAACTTGGAATATGTGTCCCATGACCTTGTTATTATTTTTCCTTGATAAACTTTATTACATGAATTTTTAACTAGGGGTTGTTACAATCATACTACCATCTACAACCAACACATAGCATCTTCACGCTCACTAGCTTATCCTTAGTCCTTCAAGGACACAACACTTTGATACTTCTTGTTTGTTTCTACTCCTCAGCTACTTATATATTTATTCCCACTATTGTCTTCCTTCACTAATCCAATGAAGAAAAACATATGGTAGGAGGGTTTCCACATATAACTACTAGAAGTCCTTCTTCAAAAATGGAATTGAGCTACTAACTACTCCTCTAGACCTCCTCTTTTAGTCCTTCAAATATCAACGAATGAGATCAACAATTCTGCCTCTCCTAGAAGACCTCTTTTCCTTCATATTTCTGCACTTAGGGATCGCAAGGATCACTTTCTCTCTTCCCTCCAACAATCCTCAAGTGTCCCTCCAAATCTGTCCAATCTAGACCACCATCCACTAGCATCAAATAAACTTAAATACATCTCCACATATCTCTTTTCCTTGCTCCTGTACTGGTGTACATTATTGTAGCTTTGGATGATTGGTTATGGCTACTAATATTCCTTTTTTATCCTTCTCATATGCCCAACTATCCCTCTACCAAGTGCGACCTCCCTTCTTTCTCAAATATGGGTAGTCTACTCCACCATGAAGGGGTCATGACCATTTTTAGGCTACCCTATTAGGGCGTGACCTCTCTGCAACTAAACAAAACTCCTACAACCCTATAATAGAGATCAAATCATCCACAAATCCTCACCAAAACATCCCATAAATTCTCCTTGAAGCATCAACCTATTTTTTCTAGTACTCGATCCTCCAAAATAGTCATAGAAAGAGACAAACCTTTCTTCTTTCCTCCTTTGTTTGGCTCTTAAGTTCTGCGGACAGCTTCAGATGATGTATTGTTATGATTTGATGCACTTTGTATGTTCCTAGTGACCTTGACGCCACCTTTTATTTATATGTTCTACATTGTGATCAATCACATCCCTTGAGGGCACATTCCTAAGTCTACTTTACTTGTCTATTATGCCACTAGGCCTTTGGAAAATTTATAAAAAATATAACTTGCTATATATAGCTCTTATCTCGATGATTTTTGTGGCCCCTACTTCCTTTTAGGGTATCTATCATTTAAATAAGTCAAATCAATGAGAATCCTCATGGTTTTGGCCCCACATATTTGGGTACAAAACCCCAAACTTGGTTGCTAAGCCCACAAATCACATTTGTGGTTCCCCTTCCTCCAACCCCTGAACCCTAGGGATTCGAGTACCTCCCAAGCTACTAATATCAATGGAAAACCCTATCTTCAATCAAGTTGACCTGTTCCATCTTATGCTTCACCACTCATGTGGTCTCAATTTGACTCATTCCATATCTAGGCACATTCATTTCAGGCACTCTCATTTCATCCTTGGTTACTTAGGACTACTTCAGGTGCACTGGTGCCAACTGAGGCACATTCCGAGTCAACTCGAGTGCCTTTTTCTCCACCTCGTGTATTTTAGGAAGGCTCAGACCAACTCTTGAGCACTCTCATGCTAAATTGGGAACCTCGTCTGGGCTCTGTCATTCTAACTCAAGTACCTTAGTAACTCTAAGTCTCCTTATGCCAAAACACCTAAAACATCACATAAACATCACAAAATGTGTGATGACTATATCACCTCATGTATCATCTCATTCAACCACTAGCTTTCATGGGAGCTCAATCTCAGGGGCCTGAAATTCTCCCCCACTCTAAATTTATTGGTGTCCTCAACAACTAACCCCCTAACAACTCAACCATCACGAAGGTGTAGCATCATCATCATCTAGAAAAATACTCATGAAACGGGTAAATTTTTCCATTAAATAACCTCCTCATCATATTTCCTGAACCATATGAGAAGATGGAGTAGAAATACACTTCTCACTCCAATATTTCCAACAAAACTGCTCCAATGCACTTTCTCCTAGGTTGCATCATATATAGATGAATCTCCCTACTCTCTCATCCTAAAAGAAGGTCCCATGTAGAATATATATGAAAATATCTCGTTCATCAGTTGATCTATCTAAATATCCATAATTCTTAAAGCTGTCGTGGAATAACTCTCCCTTAAAATGTTTCTTGCAATGCATCAATCTGCAACTACTACCATGTTGACCTTAGAATCCCCATTTTTTGATCCACTTATGAACTCTACTACCATACTCCAACATAAAGTTTGTTGATCAGCGGTTGTCATTGATGTCAACCCAAGCAGCACCAGGGGCTAACCCAATATTGCATGGGAATTTTGACCTACCAAATTAATATATTCTGGTTCAATAATGATTTTTATGGTTTCTACTTGTCAAGATGTTTCCGTTGATATATGGCACGCCATGTAATTCTTCACGGTTTGAGAGATATTCATGTTTGAAGTTTGTACCCCCAATTAGTAGGCTAAAACCCCATGGGGTTGGGGCATGGGTCATTGAAAATTCATAATTAATATTTTCTAAGCTCCTAAAATCCCTCCCACATTCACTTGTTGAAGCCCCTCTCAACTTAATCATTTATATAAATTGTGATCTTCGTTTCCTTCTTATGTAAGGGATTTCCCCATCCGAAACATGTCATCGTGGAATTTTCGCTCTAAAATTTTTTCTACGAAGTTTCAGAAGCTGAAATTTTTATGAGGCGAAGTAGAAATCCTTAGCAAGCTTCTGTAAAAATTTTAGATCAAGGTGCGTAATATTTTTGGAGATATGATCTGTGGAATTCAGGGTTTTTGCAGGCTCCTGAAATTCATCTCAAATAAGTGACCTTGGTAAAATCATCATAACTCTCTCTCTGAGAATCAGATTGAAATTCCATAACAAGTATCAGATAGGTCACAGTCTTTGGTTTACGCTCTATCAATTTCAGAGTCAAATGAAGAAACAATGACACGTGGCACACCATACAAGTGTGCTCTGCTGAAATAGTCCATAATTAGGGCATTGTGAGAGATTGGGTATAACTCTCTCTTGAAGAATCCAAATTGGGTCAGACTTGTGGCATTGGAAAGAAGACTCAGAGAACTACTACAGGACTAAAAATAAGATATTCAAAATCTAAAATAACAGAGATACGCCAGATTCAACATCGAGCTCGTAGAAGGCAAAGAAAAAGCTAGATCATGTGTTGTCAAGGGTTGCAAAGGACCAGACTTTATAAGGCAGAAAAGAAAAGCAAGGTGCAGCAGATGGTAGCATAAAAAGAGCATCAACCAAGGTGCATAACAACAACAAGAAGTTCATCCTATGAAGTCTTCAAGTGGGCAGCACTGCATACAATTATTATAAAGGTATCATTGTACTAAGTCATTGTAAATACATTATTGTAAAAATTGTACTAATGTCTATCTGCCAAGGGTTGAAGAGGCAGTGTTGGGAGGTCTAGGATCATCATTAGGTGGTTATGTCAAATTTGGGTTATGGTCTAGTATATATTCTTTTTCTACATCATTTTATATCATTGTAAAGTGGACCATTTTCCCTGGTACGGGAGTCCATTCTTATTTTATTCTTCTGTAGGGTGGTAGGGTGGTGCTAGGGTGAGTTGTAGCTCATTGGGTTTTGGGGCATCTGTTCAGTTGACTACTGAAGAATCTCGGGCGTGGGAGCGTCCATCTAGTGGGAGCTGGAGAAAAATTCTTTTCTAGATTCTAGGAAGTTGGAGCTTTATTTTCAATTGGATTTGAATATTAAAGAATTATTAGAAAAGCATTAGGTGGTTTTTGTCTCGGAGTGGGTTTCCACCTTAAAAAATTTGTGCATTTTTGTTCCTCTTTTTTGCTGCTATCATTGTACAAATTTTGATAATAATTTAAGATTAACTAATGCTCTAATTGAAAGGAATACTGATTCACCTCCCCCTCTCAGTATTTCCAACAATTGGTATCAGAGCTTGGTTCCTTCAATAGCAGTTTAACAGCTGGAAGGAGGTCATGGAGCATACCAAGAATGGTGTACCTCTATTCAATGAAAATAATTATGCACTTTGGAAAGGAAAAATGGAGGTCTATCTCTTGGCGCAAGGTTACGAAGTATGGGACACTGTTCAAAATGGATTTACATCAACCGCAGATGAACAAGGTAAGAAGAATTTGGTAAATGATGCAAAAGAAAAGAATATTATTATCAATGGACTTATTGAATCTGCTTATCATAAGGTGTTGGGTTGTAAAACTGCCAAAAATGTATGGGACAAGCTTGAGAATATATATGCAGGTGACTCAAATGTCAAAGAAGCAAAGCTTCAAATCTATAGAGAAAAATTTGAGCAACTCAGAATGAAAGAAGATTGCAACATTGCTACATACTTCCAATACGTTGATGAAATAACCAATACTTTGGAAGGATTGGGAGAGCCAGTTGATGAGAAGACTATTATACGAAAGATTCTTAGAACGTTACCAGGGAGATTCAACCCAAAGGTATCGGTCTTAGAATATAGTGAAAATCTGGACAAACTCAGCAAAGAGGAATTACATGGAGTTCTCATAGCATATGAAATGAGACTTGATGAAGAAGAGGGTACTTCGCATCTAGAAACTGCGTTCGTTGCATCTAATAAAACCAATAAGGATAAACAACCTTCAATTGAAAAGACATGCACCTGCAAGTGTGAAGAAAAGGGAGATGATGAAGAAGGTCTTTCAGATGAAGAATATGCTTACTTCATGAGAAAACTAAAAATTGGTAAGGGACAATTCAAAGGTAAACTTCCATTGATATGTTTCAGCTGTAATGAGGTTGGGCATTTTGCAGCAAAATGTCCAAACAGAAGTAATGGAAACTCAAAAGGAAAGAAAGGCTTTAAGAAATTCAACAAGAAAGGATCCAAAAGAAACTTTCTCTCTAAAGAAGATAGCTCATCATCCGATGAAGACAATGACAGTGAAGAAGAAGCCAATGAGAGAGTATTGTTTATGGCCAAACACAATAAACCCAAGCACAATAAATAAGAGGTATCAAACAACGAAGAAGAAGGATGGACCACAGAAGAATTTTATGAGGAAGAAATCAAGCTTATAAAAGATATCAAGGCGGAGAAGATCTGTTCCAATACTCTTGAAGAAAAAGTTCAAGGTCTCAAAATTGAAGTTGAAGAACCAAAATGCATTGAAGAGTCACTTCAAAAGAAGTTGGAAGAAAGCAACCAAGAAAGGGAAGAATTAGAAGCCGAAGTAGTCTCACTGCGTGAGGAAGTGAAGAAAGGAAAAACTATCCAAAACTATGCCAACAACTCAAGGGCATTGGAAGAACTCATCAACAATCAACGATCTTACAACAACAAAACTGGCATCGGTTACAAAGAAGAAGAAGCAGGACCTTATACAACAAAATACAATGAACCTATGAGATTTGACATGCATGTAGACTTCATTGGACAAGATTTGCAAGAACAACCTTGGAAGACTATTCCTCGACGAAAATTTCCATCCAAGTACCAACATATTTTTTATGGCTACTGTTATTCATGTGGAAAATTTTGTCATAAAGCTGTAGAATGTCACATGTACCCTAGGAACGAAGACAATTCCAGGAGATCTATTAAATATGAACCTCCCATGGCTCAGTGAAACATCAATAGATTTGGACATTTAAGAAATAATATTGAATGTTACAAATGCCGAAACTTTGGACACATAGCCAAAGACTGCAGACTTGAAAATCCTCCAGAAGAATCTTCGAAGCCACAAAATGAACAAACATGGAAGAAGAAGAAGAATGATAATTGTGCTCTCGCTTTCAAGGCTCAAAAGAACAAAGATGTGTGGTATGTTGATAGTGTTTTCTCAAAGCATATGACTAGGGATAGAAATGAATTTGTATCTCTGAAAGAGAAAATGGATGGAACTGTGTCCTTTGGAAATGATGGATCTTCAAATGTTATAGGATCAAGTACTGTCACTCTCGGAAGCAAAGATGCTCTAGCCAACAATGTTTTATTTCTTGAAAACATGAATCACAATCTGCTCAGTGTTGGAAAAACATGTGATCAAGGACACACAATACTATTCAACTCCATGAAATGTGAAATTAGGAAAGGCATGTATGGTGAAATTGTGGCTACATCAAGTCGAGCTCCAAATGACATATATGTTCTGGATGAAGCAACTAAAGCATGTCTAATAGCTAAAGAGGATGATACAATAACTGGTAGCAATGATGATCGACTAAGTAAGAATTTCGCTACAAAGGTGCAAAGTGATTTCGAGATGTCTTTACTTGGTGAGCTGACATACTTCTTAGGGCTTCAAATATCTCAGCAAGAGAAAGGAATATTTATATGTCAATCCAAGTACATCAAGGAAATTCTCAAGAAATTTAAAATGGAAGATTGCAAACCCATCCTTACTCCAATGGTAACAGGTTGCAAATTGAGCATAGACGACTCATCTAAGGATGTGGATCAAATTTTGTACAGATCTATGATTAGTAGTCTTCTATATGTAACAGCCTCCCGACTAGATGTTATGCAACCAGTTGAACAAGTAGCAAGATTCCAAACAGCACCAAAAGAATCACATATTAAATATTCACCAGCATTGGAATATCTTCGCCAGAAGCTTGGGATTTTCCCAAGTTCTCATTAGATTTTCCTTTTTCAGAATATAAAGGGGGAGTGGAAGTAGATTACAGGTCTGCAGGACGGTTGTGTGTCAGGGGGAGTGGAAGTGTGTACAGTTCCACAGGATGGTTGTGTTTCAGGGGGATTTACCCTTTTCCATTGATGTCAAAGGGGGAGAGAATGTTGTAGGAAGAGGTGTCATGATCGCAGGGGGAGTACTTGTGTTTCCATCAATGCCAAAGGGGGAGATTGTTGATCAGCGGTTGTCATTGATATCAAGCCAAGCAGCACCAGGGGCTAAACCAATATTGCATGGGAATTTTGACCTACCAAATTAATATATTTTGGGTCAATAATTCTTTTTATGATTTCTACTTGTCCAAATGTTTCCGTTGATATATGGCACGCCATGTAATTCTTCACGGTTTGAGAGATATTCATGTTTGAAGTTTGTACCCCTAGTTAGTGAGATAAAACCCCATGGGGTTGGGGCATGGATCATTGAAAAGTCATAATTAATATTTTGTAAGCTCCTAAAATCCCTCCCACGTTCACTTGTTGAAGCCCCGCTCAACTTAATAATTTATATAAATTGTGATCTTCATTTCCTCCTTATGCAAGGGATTTCGCCATCTGAAACAGGTCATCGTGAAATTTTTTCTCTAAATTTGTTTCTACGAAGGTTCAGAATCTGAAATTTCTATGAGACAAAGCCAAAATCCTGAGGAAGCTTCTGTAAAAATTTCAGATCAAGATGCGCAATATTTTTGGAGATATGATCTGTGGAAGTCAGGGTTTTTGCAAGCTCCTGAAATTCATCTCAAAGAAGTGACCTTGGTAAACTTGTCATAACTATCTCTCTGAGTATTGGATTTAAATTCCGTAAAACATGGCAGATAGTGTATAGTCTTTAGGTTTTGATCTATCAATTTCAGAGCCAAATGAAGAAATAGTGACACATGGCACACCGTACAAGTGCACTCTGCTGAAACATTCCATAATTAGGGCATTCTGAGAGATTGGGTATAACTCTCTCTTGAAGAATACAAATTGGGTCAGACCTATGGAATTGGAAAGACGACTTAGAGGACTACTACAGAACTGAAAATTAGATATTGAGGATCTGAAATAGCAAAGATACACCAGATTCAATATCGGGCTCCTAGAAGGCAAAGAAAAAGCTAGATCATGTGTTGTCAAGGGTTGCAAAGGACCGGACTTTATAGGGCAGAAAAGAAAAGCAAGGTGCATCTGAGGGTAGCATGAAAAGAGCATCAACCAAGGTGCATAACAACAGCAACAAGTTCATCCTATGAAGTCTTCAAGTGGGCAGCACTGCATACAATCATTGTAAAGGTATCATTGTACTAAGTCATTGTAAATACATTATTGTAAAAATTGTACTAGTGTCTATCTGCCAAGGGTTGAAGAGGCAATGTTGGGAGGTCTAGGATCATCATTAGGTGGTTGTGTCAAAGTTGGGGTTATGGTCTAGTATATATTCTTCTTCTACATCATTCTATATCATTGTAAAGTGGACCATTTTCCCTAGTACGGGAGTCCATTCTTATTTTATTCTTCTATAGGGTGGTAGGGTGGTGCTAGGGTGAGTTGTAGCTCATTGGGTGTTGGGGCATCCAGTCAGTTGAATAATGAAGAATCTCGGGCATTGGAGCATCCATCCAGTGGGAGCTGGAGAAGAATAACTTTCTACATTCTAGGACGTTGGAGCTTTATTTTCAATTGGAGTTGAATATTAAAGAATTATTAGAAAAGCATTAGGTGGTTTTTGTCCCGGAGTGGGTTTCCACCTTAAAAACTGTGTGCATTTTTGTTCCTCTTGTTTTCTGCTATCATTGTACAAACACTGATAATAATTGAAGATTAACTAATTCTCTAATTGAAAGGAATACTGATTCACCCCCCCTCTTAGTATTTCCAACAAAGTTATCATATTATCTGCACATTGTTAACCCCCATGACTCGAAATGATTGGGTGATCATTCGAATCGTAGCATCCAACTCATGAGAATGCACATCCTCATATCATCATCTGTAATTTCTTCAACACTCTATCACATACTCAATCACAAATGCTATCTGTATTGTCTTGAATCCTTCAATAAATCCTCCACACCATCATCTCAAACAAAGGAACCTCATGCCTTATGTCACGTGAATACCCCCAACCAAATTCCATATGAAATCTCCATTAGCAACTCCACATCCAAGTCCATACAAATATATTGAAAGTCATAATCACAAAGTCAATCATCCAATCCTCTCATGATGTCCCAATGTTTGCAACCTCATCAAAAGGTGGTCTATTAAGTCATCCAGATCCACTACTCCTATCATTCCTCAAGTCTCTCCACATATCATCTCTTGTCATATATGAAAACACGATGTTCGCATCTCTGTGAAGAATGAAAGTCCAACTCACCTCATCATCTCCTCTATGTAATTTCCAAAGTATACATACCAAGCGGTCTCCATCGTTGTCCAAGTCATCATCCTTAAGAAGGCTCTCTATATCATGGAACAATCATCCTCGTCAATCATCCCACTCAGCAAATTAGGCTGTAATGGATAAGTATCCTAGACTCAACCCATGACCTAGGCATCACACAGAGGTATCATTATAGCTACAATCACATCCAACCAACTCCACTACTAGATCATGCGAGTAGGGGATCTTGAACTCGATCTTTGTTTGTGTAGTACACTCCAAAGAGACACATCATATAATATATCTGAATCAAGCAACTCTTTTTATACCCAAGTATTTAATCCAAGATCCTCAACAAATTAGAAATATTCTAATATCACCACATACATCCAAATGAAGGCTCCACTGGTTAGAACTACAAGTCTATAAAAATTTCATTTCGGACTCCTAGAATCAAATACAACATCAATATCATCATTTTTTCTCCCTAGGTAAATCTTATCTCCATCAAAGTCTCCAATTCCTCATAGGTCTACCAAAATCTCAACTTGAATCTAGTGAATTCCCAATGAATAAATTCAATGAATCCCATGAAAACCTATAATCTGTTCTATTGTTGTTCCCTTCTGCTTTAAGTGATATCACATGAACAATCTGAGTCCCTGACTGATGTCAAACACTTAACCACTCCATCACATGGCCAAAAATGGCTCATCCTATGAATGAATGACTCATCCACCGCCCTTATCAAATACATCGACCCCGTTCAATATAGGACTGACTACCAGATGAAAAATATCCACATCACTCCATGTCATCCTACTCATAGGTGAAAGAGTGTTCATCTCAAAAAAAAAAAAATATTGACTTCCATAATCAATACCCTGACTGCATACTTTCTCAAAATCCAAAATATGTTTATGCTCCTATTTTCTATATGAGAACCATGGTTATTATAGGAATTTTTTTCACATCTGGTTATTAGGCTTGCAAACTGGATCAATCAACATTTGTAAACACATTGTCATCATCCATACACAAATCCCTAATCATCACTTTTCTAAATCCTCGAGTTTATAAGTATGAACTATTCAAATCATTTTTTTTGAGGCCCAACACACCATGGCCCTTTAGGCACCCGTGTTCAACAACATGTTACTCCATTCTGCACCTGCACCAATTAGTAGCAGATTTTCCCTTGCTGTGGGTGTGTTGATTCTATAAATTCAAGAAAAAAAAAAGAATCCCAAATATTCATCTTCCAGAAGCTTCCAGGAGTTGTTTCAACCATTTACCTTGGATTAGAACTTTGAATCCTATCTGATCCTACCTTGGAGATTTCACCTCTTATCCCTTGAGCTCATCCTCCCATCAAGAGTGGATCTCAAGTCTAGATTGGTCAATGGATAAGAACTCCTAAAATACCACACTCTCTTATAAATTTACAACCATCTAAACATCAAGGTTGCTTTTTAGAGACTAATGATACTCTCATGTTGCTTGCTTGAATCTAAGAAAGTCGCCATCTTCATGCATTAGGGTGACATTGAGGTGTGCTTTGTGACAAGGAAGGAAAAGTCAACTTGGGGAGATCTCTACAAGATAAAATACTATTCTTGGTTTTAAACTCTCCCCTATTCATATTAACACAAGGAGTGTTAACACCAGAAAATCGTACACTACAAGAGACATTGGAAAATGTCCAAAAAAAGGAAGAAATGAAGATTTTCTAGTAGTGAACATCACAGAAAGATAAAAATTTAAAATTTTCCTAAGGTTATGTGATAAATATTTGACCGTGCACCAAAAACAAAGGAAGTTTGTGCAGACTGCGCACCTTTTTCTTTGAAAATTGGGTGGTCCTGGGAAGGGAGAAATGTATTTTTCGAGACCACTTCACACACTTGGGGAGTTGATTCTCTATCATGGCCATTCAAGGACAACTGACTTGAGGTCACCCTAAAGATATGCAACCCTCAAAGGAGTCCTTGTGTCCTACTCTTGGGTCACTATCACACTTGGGCCAAGGAATGGAAGAGGAGTTAAAAATATTTCTATATAAACAAGTCATGGGAAGAGAAAAAAAGGAGACCTTGTTATGCTAGCTAAATTGTTGCCAGAGCAACACCACATTTCACTATTGAAGCAAGGGAAGTGAGAGCATTGGCATGTTGGCTGTATTTCTTCTAAGAAATCTAACATCTTAGTGAGAGAAGAGGAGTCCACCATTGGAGATTCTTCACACTTCTTCTAAGAGAGAGGAGAAGCTTACAAAGAGACCAAAGAAAGGGACCTCCTTGCTGAGGATATTTGAGGTTCATAGCTTAAAGGATTAGCTTCAAGTGTTTTAACATTCTATTGTATTCGTCTACCACCAACACTCAATAAAGGGAGTATTTCTCCATTGATATATTGGCATTTTTTCTCCATTGAGTATTTTGTTTTATTTGTCTCTTTTGTTTAGGCTTATGTTTATGCATGAATTGCGTCCAAAACTAATCATGCTTTTCTTTGCTAAAGTGTGTTAGTAAGAGCACCAAATATCTCTGTGATCCTTTGCAGGGAACAACCAACTGTTAAGGAGGTGTTATTTGGTACTCCATTTTCACAAAAACACTAACACAAGGAGTGTATTGTTTTCTTATATGTGTTATGTTATTTTTACATTCATATGTTTCTATGCTTTGTTGATCCATTAAATAGAGTAATTGAATAATGCTACATAGATGTCATATGTGCAGGTTCTAATTATAACAATCAGAGCTGCGATTAGAGCTTACAAGCCGAGAGGAGAGTAAATATTGTGATGGATTACAAGCAAGCCTCTTTCCATTCTTCATTTTTTCTAAAGGAAACATTATATTCTTTTTTTTCTATTGTTCTAGGCTAGTTAACTAAGTCTAGGGAAGATACTTTTGTCAGTAGTCGTAAATTGTATAACAATTGTTCTTTTATCCCATTTCCAAAAAGTATCCACACAACATATTATTGCATCTCCAACTCTCCACCAATCCACTAGGAATCCCACCATATCTTGTCATCAAAATAGTCAAGTACTCATCTCCAGCATGTTATTTTTTGAACCTTAATATGTTCGCCATATCCATCTTCCTTCTCTTAGGAAGGTCCATTTCAAGTCCCTAAAGAAGTCTCAACCTTCTATGTCTAGTCAAGAGTCATATTTTCTGGATAGAGCTCCATATACCACTACACAATTCTGACACACCTCTAGATATGTCACCCTATAATAGACATGTCTCAAGTATAATGTGGCACCCTCGGTAAATTTTCCCCTAATTTATGGTAATGTAAAAATACTCAGAAATTGTAAATGAGTATATTTTTATGTAATGGCCTAAAGTGTGGGACCATATATCCATGATCTAAGAGGGAATAGGAAAGATAAACTCAGGTGGTGTTATTTGTCACCTTTAATTGACCTCATTCTGACACGTTCAACCTCCGTAAGGGTATCGGCCACATTAATATCATGTAGTACCTCTCGTCCTACTACAACAACATGTATTGTTGTTGGTGCATGTTATGGGTCTCATGCACGATGAAGATAAGAATAATCCATAGGTCAAAAGGGTCCAATATATGCATGTGTACAAATCAATACTTTAGTATCGAATACATAAAAATAAAAAATAAATAAATAAATTAAATTAAATTAAAATTAAAACATAAAATCCAAAAATGATCAAAATGATCTTTGTTTTACCTATGGAACCCCATTGCTTGCCATGAGGAAGCACGAGCTCGAGGTCTCTATGGAAATCCATGAATACATATGGATAGTCCTCTATGATAATGAGTTGCATGCATAACCATTTGAATAATATTGGTGTGAAAATCATCGATGAAGGACTTGCATGTCTAGACATGAGATCTACCAACCTCCTCATCTATGGGACTCGCAGATCTGCGCGCTCGAGCAAGATATGTTATTTCCTGAACAATGGAATCTGCTCTAAGAAAAAATATATCAAGATCGAACCATAGCCAAATTTCTTTAACCACCCTTATTTTTAGTTGGTCAGTTGCTCCTTCATGTTTACCAGTACTCCCTCACTCCAGTTGAATAATTTTAGTTGCATACACTCTAGATAATATTGCATATGATACTTATTAGCCACATGTATAGTTGCAAAATAGACCAATCTGGAAATGATAAACAAGATCATTCTTAGAGGCAAATGAACCACATATTTGATTTCGATCTTCCCATATTTATTCGGTTGGTTCTACGGTCTACAGTGTATACTAATGTAATCCTTGATTGTATCTCTACCACTCCTTGAACCAAATAGGGATATGGAGGCACCTCGCCTTGATAAACTTGTATAGAGGTATATATATTCTACTTGAATTTCAAGTATGTGTGCACCAAGTCTGAATGCTTATGCCTGAATTGCACATGCATGGAAAAGATACCTCAATAATTTCATCTGTTGCCTCATACTAAGAAGCGAGAATAATTTCAAGACCCCACTCTCAAAGCCTAGATAGTGGCAGGATCATTAACTATAGTCAAATATTTCTCCTCTTGTTCTCTTTCCCTCCATATTAAAGCCATTTTGTTCTAATAGACATATGAAACATCACAAGAAGGATCATTAGTGTAAGTTTCATGCAAATAACCGGAGAAGGATCATTAGGGTACGTTTCATGCAAATAACCGGAGAAATTTTGAGGAAAACAGGAAAAATAAGTTTGGGAATTGCGCTCAACACGCCCCCCTTAGGGCATACAGTGCATTGCAATGCCCTCCCTAGTGTATTTTCTTCTTTTTCAACACTCCTTTTGACTTGTTGGGAGTGCATTGGACCGAGGGCAAGAAATTAGAGCCCTAGTTCCCTTACAAAATGGAAAAAAATTCAGTAAGTGATAAAATGGATGCATGAAAATAAAAAGGAAGGTTATAGCTCCTACCTGGAAATGACGGAACTTGAAATAATCCATTGGATTGGTTGCAATAAGATGTAGAACATTGTGTGAAAAAAAACTCAGAACCCACTCTCCAAGAGGTAAAATGTGAAATGGTAAAAATGAATTACGTTTTTCCTATTTTATGGTCATTTTCATTTTTACCTAAATGTTATTCAATTTTATCATGAAACGAGTATTTTTAATATTTTGGTGGTGTTTTGAGCATGTTAAGAACTATTTAACATATTTTGATGATGTCTGAATTGAAACAGATCATTTTGACCAAAGGGCATACTTTTATTGCTTTTTTAGGCTTTGCAAACTTACAAAAAAGGAACCCCCTAAAGTCCTCTTTCAGCTCTTTTCAGACTCGCAAAATATGAAAAGATTGTTGAGCACTTGTCTTTTCGAACTCGTTAAAGTAAATGAAAATACTTCTACTCAGTATAATTTTAACCCTTTTCTAGACTGAGAAAGACTATTTATGAAAAAGGAATATCTTAGTCGAATATGGCTAAGAGTTTCTCCTGAGTACTGTTTTTTACCTTTTCAGACTCAAGAGACTATATACAAAAAGGAATATTTGGAGTTTTCTTTTCCACCTATTTTTCAAACTCTCTAAAAATGAAAAAGGATTTGAGTTAGACTTTCGTTGGACTCGTAAAAGCATCAAAAAATGATGGAATCATCAAACATGGCAGGACCGGACTACTCCTTCTCAAGCTTTGTTAAAAATACTCAGAGAGATTCATCTAAAGAATGAATTTACATATCAATCATATGTTATCCTCCTCAATCTTGTTAAAAAATAAATAAGTACTGACCAAAAATGGTTGGGGAAATTGGGAAAATGGCATACTCTACCAATTAATGGCAGCGAGTCACTCCTGAACACAACACTCTTCCACTTCATCTCTGTGATTTTTGGGTTGGGAAATTTGCTTGTCTTTTGCTTCATCACGCCTTTTAAATGCCTTTGTTTTCAGTTTTGGATCAATGCTGCCAAATCCATTTAGGTTTTCGGATGTGTTCAAGATAATTCGTTCAATTGATATCTGATATAATACTCTTAAGCATACATTCATGTATTCCATTCTTGAATTAGTTTCGTATCAACATCATTATGTCAAACCATGATACCCGTTTCGTGTCATTGATGGGGGATACATCAGGTCATCCTGCGATGGGTCTCTTCCTGTCGACATCAAATCATTATCCAGTAGGCTTACTTAGAAACTATTAATTCAATACCTTTGGGCTTGCATACGTCAATGACAATTTTCCTCGCTCTTGGAGATAATTTTCATCTATGTCCTTCGACCGACAGATTTTGTGTGGTGTTCGACTTCAACTCATTCATTCACACCATAAAAATTGTATTATTGTACCTTGAGAGCCATTAACATCATCAGTGACTTATCTTGAATCTGTTAATGGCTTACATCATTGGCCGATAATCAAATGGTGTCTACCATGCTCAACTTCAACTCATTTATTCACATGGTTAGACTCGTACATTGGATGATCGAGTGAATGAGAAAGAAGACCCCAGATCTAGTTCCATCGATCCAGGTTACACTTTCAAGATTAATACAAGATTACAAAGCATGATGGTTATGATCATAAAATCATCTAATCATGGATCCACACTCTTTCATCAATGGACACCATTTTTTATCATTATACATGCAATTTTGGCTTATGTGTTGAGTAAGGGTATGCCTCCCTCAACCAATGATATCATGATGAAAAATGTATCGTAAGAGGTGGTGATATCAACAAGTTATTATTGATCCAAATTTGTCACAAGGTAAAGAACTTCAGTCATCGGCCATTGTTTCTGACTTTTCGCTTTAGGGGGAATCTATTATAGGCCATTTTTTTCGCATTTTCTCGATAGGCCTGTAAACTAGATCAATCAACATGTGTGAACACCTTGTCATCATCCCTACACAAAGCCTTAAACATGAATCTTCTAAATCCCTAAGTTTTTGGGTATGATTGTTTAATATTAGTTGATCTGAATGGAATGTGGCATCCACACATGGTGTTGTAAGCGACATCTACCCATAGTATTCATTCACCCATGGTATTCATTCACCCATGGTATTCATCCACCCATGATATTCATCTACCCATGGTATTGTAAGTTGCATCCACCCATGGTATTCATCCACCCATGGTATTTATCCACCCATAGTATTGTAAGTGGAATCTGCCCATGGTATTTACCCATCCATGGGATTTACCTATGGTATTATTACTAAAAAATACTATAAGTAACAAGTCACATTTTCTAAAAGGTCAGATTGTCTGCTACAATGTAGCTTTTATAGTTATTCTCTGTTTTAATAAAAGAAGTTTATTTGTGGTTTTTTTTATTGTGTGTTCTCTTCTATTTTTATGGCATTCCAATTTTTCATATCTTGGGGGCCTCCCCCCCCCCCCAAGATCTATTTCAATTTTTTTTAGATCTTGGGGGCCTCTCCCCGAGATCCATATTAGTTGTATTAGATTTAGGTTACAACTCCATGGGAATGAGGGTT
Organism: Pinus albicaulis; assembly: GCA_034641835.2. Classification (NCBI taxonomy): domain Eukaryota; kingdom Viridiplantae; phylum Streptophyta; class Pinopsida; order Pinales; family Pinaceae; genus Pinus; species Pinus albicaulis. The sequence goes on from CM076579.1 coordinate 29,424,359, forward strand.
TGAAGCATGTTTCATTTTTAAATTTTTGAAAAAAAATTCATGAAAGTTCCACGACCTCCACGGAGCACTTTCTTAGGTCAAGCGGGAAGAAGTTTTTTTTTTTTTTCATTTTTTTGCAGGAATTATTTTTGGGCGGTGAGTTTGCAGATCAAATATGAAATTTTTGGTGAAAATTTTACAAAAAAATAATAGATCTAGATTCCTTTATAAAAAAAATACCCAAATTCAGAAAAACAATTGATCGAATTGGTGTCCAGATGAGGGAGATATCGTTGATTTAAAATTAGCTCCATTGCGGAATTTGTTCCTGACGGCAATTCATGGACGTCAGTTCTCCTATCACTTTTTGCACTTTTTGTGAAAAAATTTAGAAAAATGATTGCAGATCTAAGTTCCACATGAAAAATCACCCAAATAAAAAATAAAAATTGGCTCAATCGCAGTCTAGATGAGGGAGATATCGTTGATTTAAAATCAGCTATTTTTTAGAACTTTTGTGATGGCGAGATAGTCACAGCGGGAATCTAAGTTTCCAAAGTGTCCAAATAGGGATTTCAATCACACGGGAAAATGCAAAAAATGGTCATTTTATTTCAAAAATTAGGTTATCATAAATATTTTGAGTTATATTGACCAATTTATGTTTATTTTAAATTAATTTTTATATCTGGAGCAACATTTGGAGCGGGTTCCATTTGGAATCATGCCCTTCACCCCACTTTAGTGGGAACCTACTTCACATTCATCAATTTCAGCATAGAAAAATCCGACTTGGTTTCTTTGGAGACGTTCCCTCCCACGCCAGGCCGCTATGTAGGCACCTACTACTTCATCAACAACTAATATCTTGGTTATGGGTCAACCACACAAAATTCTTTCCATTGAATTCCATTTGCTAAGATTCACACAGTTAGTATAACAGTTGGTTTCAAGAATTACATGGTATCTCTATCCTCGGATCTTCATTTTTCATGGTTATGTGTCATTCACAAACCCACACTTCATCGAAGTCCATTTTCTAGACCACAAACTATCAGTATTACAGTTGGTCAAAAGCATTACAAGATATTTCTATCCTCTAATCTTCGTTCATCACGGTTAAGTATTAACCACACAAAACCCTTCTCTTCAATGGATTTTCATATTAATCACAAGCTTCTCAGGAGGGAACTTCACGCAATGGGTATCATTGCTTCTTAAGGAGGGAAGAATGATTTGAATGGAATGTGGCATCCACCCATGGTATTTACCCATGGTGTTGTAAGCAACATCTACCCATGGTATTCATCCACCCATGGTATTCATCCACCCATGATATTCATCTACCTATGGAATTTACCCACGGTATTATAAGTTGCATCCACCCATGGTATTTATCCACCCATGGTGTTTACCTATGGTATTGTAAGTGGCATCTATGCATGGTATTCATTCACCCATGGATTTACCCATCCATGGGATTTACCTGTGGTATTGTAACTAAAAAATACTATTAGTAGCAAGTTACATTTTGTAAAAGGATAGAATTTCTACCACAATGTATATTTTATAGTTATTCTATGTTTTAATAAAATAAGTTTCATTGTGGTTTTTTTTACTGTGTCTTCTCTTGTATTTTTCTGGCATTTCAATTTTTCAGATCTTGGGGGCCTCCCCCCCCCCCCAAGATCCATTTCAATTTTTTTAGATCTTGGGGGCCTCCCCCCCCCCAAGATCCATTTCAATTTTTTTAGATCTTGGGGGCCTCCCCTGAAGATCCAAATCATCAATGTTTTTAAATCCCAATGCACCCTCGCCCTTTAGGGATTTGCGTTCAGTAGAAAGTTGCTCCATTATACACTTGCACTAATCAACAACAATTTGTCCCTTATTATGGGTGTGCTAATTCTAGAAATTTTGGGAAAATAAAAAGAATCTCGAAGCTTTCTCTTTCATAAGCTTCCAAGAGTTGTTTCAACCATTTATCTTGGATAATAACTTTTAATCCTATCTAATCCTACCTTGGATATTCCATCTCTTATCCCTTGAGATCATCCTTTTATCAAGAGTGGATCTTAAGCCCAGATTTGTAAATGGGTAGGAATTCCTAAACTACCACACTCTCCTATAAATTTACAACCATCTACAACAACAAGGCTGGCTTTTGGAGACTAATCATACCCTCATGTTGTCACCTTGAATCTAATAGGGTCATCACATTGATGAATTAGGGTGACATTTATGTGTGCTTTGCAACAAAGAAGGACAAGTCATCTTGGGGAAATATCTACAAGATCAACTTCTATTATTATTTGTAAACTCTCTCCTATTCATATTAATACAAGGAGTATATTGTTTTCCTATTTGTGTTATGTTATGTTTACATTCATATGTTTCAATGTTTTTTTGTTGCATTGAGTAAAGTAATTGAATAATGTTACATAGATTTCATAGATCTTTGGTTTTTTATGATTGTATGTGCAGTTTCTAATTATAGAAATCAGAGCTCCGATTGGAGCTTACAAGCTGAGACTAGATTAAAGCTTGGGATGGATTCCAAGTAAGCCTCTTTCCATTCTTCAATTTCTCTAAGGGAAACTTTATATTATTTTCTTTCTGTTGTTTTAGACAAGTCCACTAGGTCTAGGGAAGATACTTATGTTCATAGTCGTAAATTCCGTATAACAATGGTTCTTTCATCCCAGTGCCAAAATTTTTCCACACAACATATCATTATATCCCCAATTCTCCACCAATCCACTAGGACTCTGACCCTATCTCATCATCAAAATAGTCAAGTCTGCATCTCCAACATGTTATTTTTTGAACCTTAAGATGTCTATCATATACATCTTCCTTCTCTTAGGAATGTCCATTTAAAGTCCCTAAATAAGTCTCAACCTTCTCTTGCTAGTCAAGTGTCATCTTTGTTGGATAGAACTCCATATACAACTACAAAATTTTGACACACCTCTAGGTATGTCGCCCTAGCATAGAGATGTCTCAAGTATAATGTGACACCCCCGGTACATTCTCCCCTAATTTATGGTAATTTAATAATACTCGAATATTGTAAATGAGTATAATATTTTTATGTAATGGCCTAAAGTGTGGGACCACAGATCCATGATCTAAGAGGGAAGAGGAAAGATAAACCCAGGGGGGTTAGTTGGCACTTTTAATTGATTTTATGGTGTAAATGATAAGAAAAATAAGAGGAAGAGTCCAAAAGGAACATGAAGAGGCACCCTTGAGAAATTATAGAGAGGAATTTGCATAGAAATTCTAGGATTAGATTTTTCTCTTAGGGGAAGCACATGAGAAGTGTTGAAAATACCTACAAAGTGGAGGGATTGAAATTCCCTGGGAAGCTAAATTGTGGCTAGAGGATCTCGATAAAGTTTGAGGAAAATGGGAATGATTTCTTTCCAAGAATTGGTTGAGAAACCACTCAGGGTGCTTGCTAAAGAGCTAATAATCCATCTAATTCTATAAGAAATCCATATATCCTTTGAGCTGAGTATTACCTCTCGTTGAAACTATTGAAGAAACTCCACTTAAATGATGGATCTGGCTCGGGGGTGACTACTGCAAGTAATTTTTAGCTGCAATGAGTCTACGGTTGGGTGGAAAATGGAGTCCCACCTTCAGTATGGTCATTTTATTTATTGTAATCAAGTGAATTTAGATGAGAAATGTGAATTGAATCATGTACTTGTGGAATTTTATGGTATGGATATGAGAAATATTACATGGTTGTGTAATGTTGGTACATGAAATTATTGTATAAAATTATTGAATGTTTATGGTTATTTTTATGAATTTATGTCATACATTTATGATCTAAATGCCTGAAGTTTTTAATTTACTTTATATGGAGTGTATTTTGGGTTTAATGGTTGATGAATGGCTCCAAATCATATCATAGACATCCCTTTTTCTTGTGTGTAAATAAGAGGTTGATTCTCATAATCATACTTGTTAATCTCTGTTGATTTCTGGTGTGGTTCTTGGGTAAATGAATGAATTATTTGATGTGTTCATGATGTAGTTTGGTGTTTATTATTAGCCTAAGGGGTCTGTAGATATCTGAAATTGATATGAGCTTGAAATTTGTCCAATAGACCTAAGTATAAACAGGTGGAGAAAACTTTGTTTTGTTTATTATGTAGTCTACATAATTTATTTTCAAACCTTATTGTTAGTTTCCAAGTTTCCCAAGCTCAAATATATATATATATATATATTTATATATATATATATATATATATATATATGTATTATTTATTTTTAGGACTGGGTCAAAACCTCCATAAGCTCAAGAAGGATAATGTATGCCCATTACACACACACATATATGTATGTATGTATGTATGTATATACTAGCAGGCTAGGTCGAAGCCTCTAAAGCTCAAGAGGGATGGCACTAATGCAAAATATAAGCATACATTCGAATCTTAGGAGGGATAGCTCTAAGCTATATATATATTCGAATGGGATTGAGTGGGGGCTAAACCTTGAGGAATTAAGGGCCCGACAATTGAACCGTAATAAGTCATGTGTGTGACTGTCGTGACTGAGTACTAATAATAGGGAAAAGGCCCAAAGCATGTTATGTATACTGCAGGGGATTAATTTTGATTGCTACGGGATAAGAGGTAGGCTTCCCATCTAACTGTGTGATCAGGCACCATGCCCAAGGGCAGAAGAGGAGGAAATCTAAGTCGTTGGATGTTGAGGAGTAATCAATCATACACACATCCCAGGAATATTCTCCCATGAATTTCAAAGGGATTCAAGGACAATCCTCCTAGGATTTAATCACCAGGATGATGTGGCATAGTGGGGTTAGTTGGTAGGGAAACCTATGTTGAATATTTGTGGTTGATTCATAAGCACATCCCTTGTTCTTGGATGGAACTTGAGTTTATTTGTAACAAGAGAAATAGTTTCACCATGCAATAGGAGATAGGTGGGACCCATGGCCAGCGTGGGAGGTGACGTGGATACAAGGTTACATGAAAACCTAGGAGGCAGACACGTGTCACATGGATTTGGGGATTTTGTGGGGTAAAGTGGCTTGTGATCAAGTGACACATGGCACTCCCAGAATGGATCCATGTGGAAGGGTGACATCACCCCAGCGATAAGGACTAATGTAATCAATATTGCCTCTACCCCAACGATTTTTCATGGATATGGGTGGATTCCTGTTGAGATTTCATCCTCGAGGTTATGTGGCACTGTGGGGCCAATTTGGAGGAGAAATCATGTATGTGGAGGGCCTTATGCATTCCAAATTGTTGGTTTACATGCTCATGTGGACTTCCTATCACCCTATCACTAAAGATAAGTGACGTAACCCTAGCGGATGCAAAAGGAGGCCATAACAGAAAGGTCAGGACGATGTGGCGGGGGTGTTGCCTACATATGCAACTGTGATGAAAGGTGTTGAGACACGTAGAGGAGGGGTCCACGAAGGATACATGCAACCCCAAAAGGTTCACTCTAAAATATTTGACAAGGGACTACAAAGGAAACCACCATGATGTTATTACCTTGGTGATGTGGCACTAGAGGGGCCTGCGTGCCTCATATGCAATGTACTTAGTTAGAAGGTAGGGGGTTTAAACCTTCATGTTCTATATATATATATATATATATATGCTCGTGAGCCATGAGAGGGTCGACAACTGATACAATGTTACACCAGTCAGGATGGGTAGGTATTTTCCATGTGGAAATGATATGGATGCCAACATGGGAATTGCGTGGGGATCATGTGCATGCCATGTGGTAGGCTAGAGTTACATGGCACTATCTGATAGGTGAATTTTTGAACGATCATATCTTTTGATTTGTGGGTTGGATTGAAGCCAATTTTATATCGTTAGAAATGTATCAATGAGTCAAATGCAACAATGTTATCTGTTTTAATTTTTGAGGAACTTGAAGAAGATCGAAAAATTTAGACCCTGTTTCCATAATGAGACCTTGGAGATCGGGTCATCAAAGTAACTTCCTCATTTTACCCTTAGTAGGGGCAAGGTATAGTAGGGGGTGTGTTACATATAACCTGTAGCAGCTACAAGGTTGTTGAAGTCTATGAAAACCAACTTCAATCGAGAAGTTGGGGACCCTCCATAGATATAAAATCTATAACAACCTCTCATGTTAGGGACAACATTAAACTATTTTCATTATGCTTCTCTTAAAAATATTCTTTCTCTGATATCACTTGTCATGTAAGGGACAATGTGATGCATATCATCAAACTTTCATCATTTCTACAATTATTTGGCTCTAATACCACCTATCACGCCCCTAAAGTTTCCCTCGAGTTAATGCGTGTTGATCCCTATGAGTGTGCAGAAACGGAAAGGTTCCTCGTAATGGCAGTGACCAACATACACGTACTTCACTCTTGGACTACTTATGTAGCCCTTAGACTTTTGTTGTGTTAGATATATTATGTATGTCCACAATCCAACATTCAATATAAACAAAAGTATAATGACAACTTCACATTTAACTTCAATTATCATTGTGTAGAGAGTCCATCATGAACCACATAATACTATCATAAGCATAACATATCAGATCCACAATAATGTTGCACAAATTTGTCAAGGGGAATCCTCGATCCACCCAAATATATTATAACTATAATAATATGTTACATCAACAATCATGGTTTCAACTCGTATCCTACTAACACATACACAACATGTCTACAATATCCAAGAATTTTGCCCCACCTCACTCATATAATAATCCTATCTGTTTTCCCCAAAAACAAGCCCAAAATACAAGCTCAAAATAACCAAAATGATCCACCCTTTGGTTTGTATGACTCAAGCGTGAAGAGGCTTCATCAAAGGCTAAATCCTGTCACAAAAGTGTCTAACAACTCATCCGGTTGTGCTGCAAAACTTCTCCAAAACTCGTATATTAATCTCCTTTGCAAGGTGCAAAAAATCGTATCAGTGTTTACTCATATTTTTCCATTATGCACTCATGCAAGCATGCGGGAGGTCGAGCTAACTCATTCCGTCTCGGCGCAGGAACTCATGCGGTCTCAGCTAATGCTCATTGCATCGTTCTTCGTGCAGGAAACCCCAACTTCAGTTGGTCTGATTCGTTCTATCTTTTAATCTCAGGGCAATTCATTCAAACTCTCGGGCACTCTCATGCCGACTTAGGTAACTCGTGCGAGTGCTCTCGTGCCAACTCAGGTGCCTTGGGCGCTCTCGATATCCTCATGCAACAACACCCAAAACGTCACATAAACATCATAAAAATTTGTGATGACTCTCTTGCTTCACAACTTGTCTCATTAAAAATACTTTTCTTTTTTATACACATTTTAAAGAGAGGTTCAAAAATAATTTATTTGAAAAATATAAAAAATAAACTAATTATACATAATTATTTAAATTAAAATAATAAAATATCATAATATCGTTATTTATTATTTACAATTTTCATTAAATATTGCCATTATTCCACTTTGTTATTATTTTTAGATTTAATAATTATAGTTTCTATTATTATTATTATATATAATATGAATTTTTTTATAAATTTTATTTTCTTTCAAATTAGCATACCTAAATAAATGGAAAACAAATAACATGTGTTTGATGCACTTAAATTGAAGCCACATTATGCAACTATAAAAGAAATGTTGATTTTGAAAGTGAAAAATGAGATATTGCACATTATGTAACTATTAAAGAAATGTTGATTTTGAAAGTAAAAATTGATATATTGTAAAAAAGAAAAATAAGGGATAGTTCTTAAAAAATCATTTAGATATGGATGGTAGTTAATATACAAATGAGCATATATTGTATATGTCTAAATGGTGGAAAACACTTCATAGTGTATCAAATTCAAAGGAAGATAATGGTACAATTTAATTAGGTGGATTAAATGGTTGTAACAATTTACTATTCTAACCATTGATAATATTATATATTATAGATAAATGTCTTTCGGATTAATCACATCATTAGGATTTGGTCGAAATTTTGAACCAGCTAATGTGATTCATCCTCAGGACAAGGTGAAAAAGTCCAAGGATCTTCCTGAATAAATAGTGTGGATGCATCATTGCCCAGAATCTGTTGGAGAAAACTAGCTGTTTAAAAACTAGTCGTTAAACTAGCCATTAAAAACTAGTCGTTAAAGAATTTTATATATATATATATATATATATATATATATATATATATATATATATATATATATATATATATTATAACTTTTTATTTGGATACGATAATAAAATATTAATTTTTTTTATAAATGGTTATAAATTCTACATTAATTAAAATTATTAATTATTATTAATTAATAAATATGATTTTAATTACAATAATACATAAGAAACTATATATTATCAATATAAGAAAATGTAAAGGAAATTATATAATATACTTATAAGATAATATAGAAAAAAAGGGGGTTAAAGGAAAACTCTCAAACAAGGGAAGAAGAAAGGAGGGAATTAAAAACACTAAAAACAAGAAAACACCAAAAGGAAAGAAAAACCTAGAAAGAAAAAAAATAAAAAAATAAAAAAATATATATATATATATATATATATATATATATATATATATATATATATATATATCTTGGATCACAAAAGTCTTAGATCTAACATTATATATATTAAATATTTTTGTTTTAGCAAATGAAAAATTATCTTACAATTCACAACTATTTTGTTTTGTAAATGATAATTACTAATCTACTTTCATCATTTATTATAATATATCAAGTAAATTATTTTCCCAACCGAAGGTTTCTTATTGAATATAAAAAGTGATATACTTGATTTGAATCCTTAATTAGTTGTATTAGTTAGCAATTGTGCTTGGGTTATTTTACCCCAATTTCTTATTCTAACGCTTAGTAATAATATTATGTTATTTATGGGGTTACGAAGACATTATTGAATACAAAATCTTAGCATTTTAGGCTAGTGGAGTCCCACTATGATTAGGTAAAATACTCATTATATACCATCTTTGATGTTTTATTATTAACAAATTTATTCCATTCTTTCAACATTTGCAAAAAAATCTTGTAAATAGTAACGATTGTCTAATTTTTAATTATTCCAATATTTTATTAATCCCATCTATATATATAATTTTATAGTCATTGCATATACACATTTGGTGTATGAGAAATGCATGCTTTTAATCATTAAGTTCACTCAAGTTGTGAATCTCAGTGAAGCTTGGACACCACATGGATATATTAATTTTTCAAGGTGCTTTTATTTTCAACTCCTCCCCATGATATTGAACCTAAGACCTAAAATGAACCTATCCCTAAATAATTCAACTCCCCTACTCTACAAGTTTATAGTTAAATAATACCAAATCAAATAAAGTATGTACACCCCTTTATATATATATATATATATATATATATATATATATATAGTAATGAGACTTTTATTTCGTGATAATTAGCATCATACCCTCATATACGTGTGTGTGTGTGTGTGGCTTGTTAGGTCCAGCTCCAACTCCAATTTCTAAAAGTGGAACCTGCAAATCATCCAAAACAAGAAATAGATCCAAAAAATACAAGTAACATATACAAATAACTCTAAACAAGAAGACAAGGATTTATTTTCTACATATGCATAAATAAGATATAAGTTCTAGGAGATAAGAGATAAGACCTCAATATTAGGATTTTGAGATTTGATCCAATATTAAATGGTTAAAACCACTTTTGAAGCTTCTAGAAAGAGAAAATTCAAAATTAATTTTTACTTTTTACTCATTTCCCGCTATCATTTCCCTTTGTGGGAAAGCAACCTACACTGTCCAATGCAGTTTATATGTGTACAACCTATGTCAGTGCAATTTGTCTCTAAGGTAAGTGTGATAACCCACGAAATTATATTTCTTAGCCAATGTAATCCAGGATTATTGCAACTTCTCGAAAGGTAAAGATTTTGATTTTTTAGGGGATGATTGAAAAGTGTCAACGAATGGTGATAACTCTAGTTTTAGGGCCATTTTTTTGGATTTGACAAAATGGCCTATAATATATTTCCCCCTAAAGTACAAAGTCGGAAGTTGTGGCTGAGGTCTGAAGTGCTTTAATATGTGAAATTCTAGATCAAGAGTCATCTGTTGAGATCATCAATTAAATGTTAAAATACATTATCATCATGATATCACTGCTAATATAGGCACACCCATACTCATCATATAAGCTATTTTAAATGTGCAATTATCAAATTCACTTCCGTTGATTACATATAGTGGACCCATGTTTGGATGACTTTCAGTAAAATCATAGGCATCATACTTTATAGATTTTATGTGAATTATGAAATCGCAACTCGAATGGAAAAAACTATATATGAGGTATTCTACCTCGTCACTCGATAATATGAATCTAACCATGTGAATAAGTGTGCTAGAGTCGAACATGGTAGACACCATACGATTTCCGACAAATGATGAAGTTCATTAAAAAATGTGAGAGGAAACGCTGATAAGATAATTCCCCTCAAGGTACTAAGTGCAATCTATGAGGCGTGAATAGAAGAGCTGAAGTCAAACACCCCACATAATATTCTAGTCGAAGGCCAATGATGAGAACCTGCCACCGAAATTGAGGATACTTTCCATTGAGGTATGAAATTTCCAAGGCACTGAAGGAAGTTTCTAAGTCAACTTCCTAGAAAATGTGTTGATGACGATAGGAAGTGACCCATCACAGGAGGTTCATAATGTATCCCCCATCAACGACACGAAATGGGTATCAAAGCTTGAGAGAGAATGTGATGATTCAAAATTGGTTCAGGAGCGGAAGACATGAAATAATTCTTAAGTTATTGTATCAAATGTCAATTAAGGCTATGGAGTTTCCAAAATTGACTCAAAGACCCATCATGAATGCTTTCAATGAGGTGTAATCAACAAAGAGGAAAGTGAATTCGCCAACCCAAATAAGTCAAAAAGGTGAAAGAGTGTCATGTTCAAGAGCAACTCGCTACCGTAAATAGTTTTCATGTATTATTTCCCCAAATTCCCCACCATTTTTGGAATGTACCTCTTTATTTTTGGCAAGCTTGAGGAGGATAACATATGCTTGATCTATAATTTCATCCTTTGGATGATTCCTCCTTATTATTTTTAATGAACCCTAAGAAGGAGTGGTTTGGTCTCGTCATGTTTAATGAGTCCTACATTCTTTATGTTTTTATGATTCCAATGAAGCTGTAACTTGACTTATTTTTCATATTTATATAGTTTGAAAAATATGTGAAAGAGAAAACTCTTAGAGGTTCATTTTTGTAAATTTAGTCCCTTGGGCCCAAACAAACATAAAACAATACCTAGGATAACCTTTTAACCATGTTTGACTAAAGTATTCATTTTTTGTAAATGATCCATCCAGTCTAGAAAAGGGTTAAGCTTATACTAAGTAGATGTACTTTCATTTAATTTAACGAGTTCAAAAGATACAAGTGCTTGGAAAACTTTTCATATTTTGGGACTATGAAAATATCTTAAAGATGAATCCTCCTAAAGGAACAAGAGGTATAAAGGGTAGTAACTATTTCAAGTCATGATGGAACTACTCAAAACATGCAGAGTTCAAGAGGAAGGCTAATAATACAACTCATTGTATTGTTTCCTTAAGAAAGGGTAAAAACACCAAGTGAAAGCAAACGATTGGCCAAGAAGATGGTGACGATGGAATGAAAAAACCAAGGCTTATATAGTAAAAAGAAGCTAATAAAAATGGCAGTCACAAGGATAGGTTTCATTTTTTACACAAGCTTGAAACAAATAAAAACTGTGCTTGATAGTGGTTTTATTCTTACACAAGATTGAAACAAAGAAAACCTATGCTTGAGAGTGTGTGGTTTCATTTTTATGCAAGCTTGAAATAGAGGAAAACTATGCTTGAAAGAGGTATATTTCCACCAACATAATGATAGAGGCATGCCTCTCCCCCCCCCCCCATCTTTGTTTCATCTGCCAACCCTTCTCATGGACTCAAATAGACTATTGGTTACTAATAGAAATATGTTCATCAGGAAGGAAGAAAGAGGATCACGTGATAGGATGAAACGAAGGTGACACATAATGAGAACTATGTTCATAGGGTTGCTTCATTTTTATTCAAGCTTGAAACATAAAATAAATTATGCTTGAGATGACCTACTTCATTTTTTAACGAGCTTGACATAGTAAAAGAACTATGCTCAAAGCACCTTGTTTCATTTTTTAACGAGCTTGACACAAAAAAATGATCTATGATCATGCGATTATTTACCTTGATCACGGCCCCTAAGAGGCCATGGATTCTAATAGGTTCTCATCAGACGAGAGAAAAATGCTCTGGAAGGAATCAAATATAATGGAAATATTAGGCTCTAATTCCCCCAGTAAATTATTCACCATATCACCTACTGGATCTAGGTCAAAATAAGTTGAGAAAACAATTAAAGGATCTTCTTCATCGGTAGGAGCAGGCATGGGACAATTTTCCACATAATTAACCTATGGCAGAGGGGATACCACTTACATATTTGGAAAATTTAGGGAGCTTGGATTATTGGAAGTCAAATTAGGACAAACAAATGAAAGTTGATCAATAGTCACAATTTTTTTATCATGTGGGAAAGACATCACTCGAAAGAGCATGGACATGGCAATGTTCATGGCATAAACATAGTCTCGCCCAAGGAGAAAATTGAAATTCAAGGGGCCTAGGACTACTAAAATTTCAACATATATGGTTTTTCCTTCCAAGGTAATAGGAAGCTGATGAAGGATCCCTAAAGGTTGATTGGTTCTTTTGTTGAAAGCCAACAAATTATGGGTAACAGACACAAGCCAAGGGAAACCCAAAGATTTCCAAGCAATCGAGGATAGAATGCTAATGGAATCACCTTCATCTACAACAATGTGATATATCCTTATCAGAAGACTTCACCATGACTTGAAAGGTCATGTAATAAGGGAGTCGAGGCTTTGTAAATTTATTCAAGTCAAAGGAAATGACCTAATTACTTGGATGGGGTTCTGTAACAACGTAAAAAATGTCCCCTTGTTTGATATAATATGAAGAAATAGAAATAAATTGAGTGGTATGAGCATCACTCTCTAATGGGGGAGTGGGATCAACTAAAGGTGGAAGTGATTCGACCCATTTCTCAACCAATGGTTGGTTTGAAACGGACTCATGAGATTCATGTTGAGAGAGAGTGGGATTGACCATAATCGAGTCAATCAATACATCAACTAATGGAGGATTGGTGAAAAGATTTCGGTAGCCAATTCGAAGTCACTGCTGAGAAGTAGTAATATTTTCCAACACTTTGGATACTTCATCCATATAGGGGAAAAGGTGAATCTGATGATTCCCATCACATAACCTACATGGAAACTTAAGTTTACCATTTTTCCTGGGAACCTTATTATCACTGGTTCATGGTTTGTCACCAGCATGATCTCTAGAGGTTGATGATAAGGGATGATGTGACCCTGCATACCACACTTCTAATACTTTGGGAACACTGTGAAAATATCTAAGAAGGTTATCACCCTTACAAAGCATGCAAGGGAATTTAACTTTACAGGGCTTGTTGGAAGGTTTCTCGACATCAATTTCATTCATAGCAATGTTTTCTTGGTTTCCCCCTTACTTATTTTAATTCTTCTTCTTTGTCCCTTTCTTCTTCTTCTTAGCCTCTTGGTTACTAATGTCAAGACTTTCACCAGGAGAAGAAGAAGAAAGGGATGAAGAAACAATAAGCGAAGAAGGCAAAGGGTCAACTTGAGGTTGATGTTTCTTAGGAGGAGGACCCGGTTGTGAAGTTGTTTGGAAATTTAGAACCATAGAAGTTGATAAAAACAAAACTAGTAAACCTATGGTCAATTCGAGAAGGGAAAATCTAGCCATATAAGTAGCACCAATATTTCCAAAAGAGGGCAAAGGACCAGGATTCCCAGCAGAGGGTTTTCCTTGACTGGTAGACTCTAAAATTTTTGTCATCATACTTAACCTAAGGTCTTCTAAGGAGTAGCGAGTGTGTTAATTAATTTATTTTGTAACATAAAAATATAAATAAAGAGAGCCAAAACATACAAATATCATATACAAACTACTCTAAACAAGAATCAAGGATTCATGTTCTACATATGCATAAATAAGGAATAGTTTGAGGAGAAATAATGCATTTTTGTATTAATAAAAACAAAAACAAAAAAGAATATAACCATTGTAGGCCTTGACCTTGTGAATCTCTCCTAACTGTGCAACCAATTTTGTAACTAAAGGAAACCAAAATAGTTTTTTTTTACTAAGGTAAATTTGTACAAGGTTTCCTTAAATATTTCATCAAGTTTATTTATCATTTTATGACATTTAAATATCTTCCTTGTCTCTCAAACCCATATTTTTCCTGGTTTACGTGCTCACTAGACTTTTTCCAATAGAAAAACATAGACTTTAGTAGCAGCTTGTAACAAACCCTCCATTCTCACTTGGATTTGCAATAAACACATTATTTTACTTCTTTAGCATATTACAACACTCTTATAACACTAATATTGAAACTTGGAAGTATAGGGACCTCAAGCACATGGATGGATTTTGGACATCTAGGCACAAAGGGCATGATTTAGAGTCTCCAAAATGCAACCCATGGTCTATGGGAGGAACTCAATTTACAGGGAAAAGAGGTGGTTTTGGATTTGGCATTCTAGGGATCAGATCCACATCAGAGGGAGGCAAGTTCTAGGAGATAAGAGATAAGACCCCAATATTAGGAGTTTTAGATCTTATTCAACAGGAAATGGTTAAAACCACTTCTAAAGCATCTAGAAAGAGAAACTTCGAAAATAATTTTTATTTTTTACTCATATCCTATTATCATTGCAATTTTTGGGAAAGCAACCTACGTTGGCCAGTGCATTTTATATGTTTACAACCTATGTCAACGCATTTTGTCTAAAGGTAAGTGTGATAACCCACAAAATTAGGGTTTTTAACTAATGTAATCCAAGATTCTTGTAACTTTTGGAAATGGAAAGCTTTTGGTTTTGTAGGGGATGATTACAAAGTTTCAATGAATGGTGATAGATCTAAGTTAAAGGCAATTTGTTTGGATGCGAAAATATGACCAGTAACAATACGTATATGTTCATGTCACATATTGTTTTAGGGTTCCATTGACATAATTTAGAAAAAGACACACATACACACATAACATTGATGTAGTGATCAAGTGGTACTAAGGTAGATGTGTGATGTTAAACCTTCTCATACATATAGAATCCATGGATGGACTAAAATAAGCAATCTAGGTGAAAAGGAGTAGAGTAGGTCAGTGAGGAGGAGATCATAATCGCAGTGCCGGGTGTGCTTTAGGATTGAAGAAAAACATTGTAATTGATCCATATTCTCATATGAATTAATTCAAAGAAGCAGAGGGGTTTTAATCGATTTTGTTCCCTTGTAAAATCATTGTTTTCCTTGTTTTTTTTCTATTTTCATGTTATTGCATGTGTTTCTATCATGTGTTTTCCTTTCTCTCTTGATTTCAGTTCGTTTTCTTTAGCAGTAGAAAAATTCTTACATTTTCTACGTGGTATCAAAGCCTTATAAGACTACATATAAACCTTGTTCTAAATATTCTCTTAGAAAAAATTTGATTGGGAAAGTTTTGGGGTAGATTCTCTTTAGTGTAGGAAAAATATATTTCAACAGATTGAGGCTTGAGTATGCATTGGAGGGCAACTCGAATTTTTGTGCTTGGAAAGACACAATGGAAGTTGTCCTGGATGACAATGGAGTATGGGAATATACACAAGCCAATATTATGAAACCAACAACATCATATGCACAAGAACTTGCTCAATGGAATAAAGACATAGAAAAGGTCGGGAGGATTATTCTAGAGGGTTTCAAATATCATGTGGTTTCAAAATTGCATGGAAATGAAACTCCATTTGCAATGTGGAAAACTCTCACAGATCTATTCCAAGGCAGCAATGATGCCAAAAAATTGGCATTGCGAGATAAACATAAGTGCATTCGAATACAGAAAAAGGAAACCATTCCTTAATACCTATCTAGGTCCACTTAGGTTCAAGATGAACTTGGATGAGTATGAGAAAATGTGCCATCATCTGAACTTGTGATATTAGCACTCATTGGCCATATGTAATCATGACACAACTATCAAGATTTAGTTAATGGAAGATACAAGCTACCAGATTGGGAGAGACTTTGGGATAATTTGGTGCAGGATGATATCAAAAGAAACACTAGAGATGGTGGCACAACCAGAGCTAAGGAGGAAGAAAAATTTGCCTTAGCGGAAAGGGAAAGAAAGCCAAGGTCAAGAAGGTCCAAGATGGCAAGCCAAAATCCAGCTAGAACCAGGGCAAGAAGAATGACCTCAACAAATTTAAATGTTTTCACTGCCATGAATATGGAAACTATGCAACCAAGTGTCTACACAAGAAATCCAGGAAGAAACCTACAAAAGGAGCATGAGGTAATGTTGTTGCATCAAAATTTGTATTAGATTTTACCCTCATTGCATGCATGGAATGTATTGTACGAAGTAGTGTATGGTACTTGGAATCTCAAGCATCATTTCATATGAAAATATCTAAGGAGTTCTTCAACAACCTCGAGGATAAGGACCTAAATTACAGATATAACTTGGATATGTTGAGATATATAGTACAAAGTGGATTGGTACTGTCACCATTAAGAGGTAGTCAGGCTCCCATCTTCACCTAAAAAATGAAATGTATGTGCCTAGGTTGAAGAAAAATTTGAATTATATAGTTTTATTAGAGGATAGGGGTTATGATGTGGTGTTTAGTAAGGGGAAATCTTATCTGAAGTCTTTTTCTACTGGACAAGTAAAACAAATTGGTGTTAGAGTGAAAAATATCTACAAGCTAGAGGTAGATGCACGTACTACATTGAGTAGCAATGCAGAAAATGTTCATAATCAAGATGTTGTAGAACTATGGCATATGAAAATGGGTCACCTACACCATGTATCTTTTAAAATCTTGCAGCAGATAACCACGAGACTTCCAAAATGCATCCTTGACCAATTTCAAAGTCTCCTTCTAGGGACAAGATAGCAGAGTTGGAGACATCTTGGATTGAGTCCACTCTTATGTGTGTGGGACATTCTCTATAGTCTTAGTTGCAAAACACAAGTATTATGTAATTTTCGTAGACGCATTTTCTCACAAGTGTTGGATCTATCTCATGAAGAATTAACATGAAGTGTTTTCAAAAAAATTTGAATTCAAAGCATTGGTTGAAAATGTGACTGGCTAGAAAATTAAATCCATGAGAAGTGATCGTGGAGGATAATTTTTGTCTAATGCTTTTAAATATTTTTGTGCCAAGGAAGGAAATAGAAGAGAACCCACAACCCATTGCAAAATGGGGTGGCAAAGAGGAAATACATAAACATTCTAGATGTTGCAAGAGCGATGTCGCATGATCAGGGATTGCCACTATATATGTGGGAAGAAGCATGCAACACAACAGTTTATTTGTAGAACCGAAGCTCTCACAAAATACTTGGCATGATCAAAACCAAAGAATATTTCTCTAGAAGGAATCCAGATGTGTCACATTTTCGAATTTTTGGAGCTACAGTCTATTTTCGTGTCTCCAAGGATAGAAGGAAAAATTTGGAGCCTACAACTGAGATGGGGATATTTGTAGGATACACAGAGACACCTCATAACTATCGAGTGTATTTTCTCTCACTCTGGATGAAAGTGATGAGGAGTGATTCCATATTTTATGAGGAGAAGGCTTTGAGAAGCTCTCTAGAGTGACAGTTGAGTATTCCACCAGAGAAGGAGCTTCTATCTCCAAAGGAGGAGCCTTAGTCAGAGCTTCAAGATGTTGTGGAGAAGCCACATGTGGAGGAGTAGAAAGGAGGTTGAGTGGAAGCACCCACTTAACCAAAATATTCCAAAGAGGGGAGAAAGAGAACCAAATAGGCTGATAGGTTGGTGCAAGATGCATAGGAGCATGTGGGAGCTCCTACATTCTTATGCATACAAATAAGATCACCAGATAGGTATACTAGTTATATCTCACTTATAACAGAACTGATTGATTCTAAGCCTTCTTCATTTGAGGAGACAATTTCCCAACTAGTGTAGGTAGCTGCCATGGTGGATGAGTATGACTCCATTATGAAGAATAATGTATGGGAGGTGGTGCCAAGACTAGAGAACAAGTCAGTGGCTGGTTCCAAATGGATATAAAAATTGAAACATGCAGCTAATGGGAGTATTGAGAAGTACAAGGCCATAAATGTGGCCAAAGGCTTCTCATGGTTAGAGGGAGTTGATTATGAGGAGACATTTTCCCCAGTGGCTAGATACTCCTCCATCAGAACCATTCTAGCATTAGCTACATCAATGGGGTGGAAGGTCCACCATATGAATGTCAATATTTCCTTTCTTAATTGAGTGTTTTAGGAAGATATTTTCATAGAGAAGCTTGAGGTTTTCGAGACATTTGATAGGAATACACATGTGTGTAGACTCAAGATATCCATTTATGGTCTCAAGCAAGCACCCTGTGATTGGTAGACTCGGATAGACACATATCTTGGTGGATTGGGCTTCACCAAGAGTGAAGAAGATGCCAATCTCTACTACATTGTGGTAGATGGAAAATTTCTCATTCTAGTCATGTATGTAGATGACTTCATACTAATAGCAGATGAGAAGTTGATACAGTCTTGCAAGGAGGACCTTGCAAGAGAGCTTCAGATGAAGGACATGGGTTTGATGCACTAATTCCTTGGTTTGGAGGTGTGGCAGGGATATGGAGAGTTATTTGTAGGTCAAGGGAAGTATACCTCTGAAATACTTCAGAGATTCCATACGCATCACTACAAGCCTATGGAAACTCCTATAGCTACCAACTAGAGGAAGGAGGATGCTTCTATAGGAGAGGAATTATATATTACGATCTACAGACAACTGGTGGGGTCCCTGATGTATCTAGTAAACATAAGGCCCGGCATATGTTATGTAGTTAATCAGTTGAGTCAGTTTATATTGAAGCCTACCAAGCTTCAATATAAATTAGCAAAACATGTGCTTAGATACCTCAAAGGCACAAAAATATTTGGGCTATGGTACAATAAGATTGATGGTGTGAATCTCCAAGGCCTCACTGATGCAGATTGGGAAGGGATTCCATCAAACAGGAAGAGCACTTTAGGAGCTATATTCAGTGTTAGATCAATATTTATTTCCTAGTATATTAGGAAACATAGATCTGTAGCACTTAGCTCAACAAAGGCTGACTATATGACTCCTAGTCACGAAACATGCGAGGCCATATGGATGAGGAAATTTCTTGTTGGTATTTTCAATTAGGAGTTGGATCCTATTGAGATTTATTGTGATAATTGGATTTGTATCAAACTCTGAAAATCTAGTATTTCATGACAGGCCCAATCACATTGATATCAGGTACCATCACTTGAGAGATTGTGTGCAGAGGAGAATCATGATGTTGCAGTACATTCCCATAAAGGAGCAGAATTCAAATATTTTGACAAAGGCATTGTCAAGAGGAAAATTCGAGTTTCACAGGTGCAGGATAGGGGTGGTGTGGAACCCTTTTTTTGCTAAGAGGGAGTGTTAAAATGTTGAAATAAAAGTCTTCATTTGACATGTCCCTTATTCAAATGGAGAAATTCAATTTCCGACATCAACAGGATGACTTGGATTGCAGTTAGTTGGAGTGACATGGCTTTGTCTATTATTTAGGTTACTAAATTCAAGTTATATTCTAGAAGTAGAGTTGTGCATGGGTTGATTGCTAAAATTTAGCAATCTAGTGGAGCTATTATTAGTTAAACTTATTTAATTGAGCGCTAGTCTTTAGTGGAGTAAGGAGGAGTTCAAGTGAGTAGTTATAATAGTTTTTAACTCACTAATCTCTCACTTAACCAATAAATTTACTAAAAGTAAATCGAGTCATGCATGGAATTTGTAATTCCTAGATGGAGTGGAGGAAAAGGAAAATTTTAATTATCAATTGTATACTAGTTGAGTGTACATGTTTTGCGTTGGAGTAGGTGCTCAATTCCTTCAGGATTTGCGCAAGGAAATAAGGAATTATCCTGTTTTAGAGGGGATAATTTCCTCTAGTATTGTGCAAGGTAATAGGAGGAAGTTTGAAGCTTGAATTGGCTACGTGTTGGTCAAAGTAGTTCAATGAGCAGGAGATCAGAATTGCAGTGCAGAGTGTTCTTTAGGATTGAAGAAAGACACTGTAAATAATCTATATTCTCATCTGAATTAAAGCAAAGAAATGGAGGTTTTTTTCCAGTTGTGTTCCCCTGTAAAACCATTTTGTTTCGTATGTTTTGATGGTTTCATGTTATTGCATGTGTTTCTATCATGTGTTTTCCTTTCCGCATAATAGTGGAACAAATTTGTGTCTCTTGATTTCAGTTCGATTTCATTAGCAGTAGCAAATTTCTTGCAATTTCTGAAGAAAAAAAAACTATTAATGATGCTACTTTTCTGAAAAAATTACTCAAAGATCAATGATGCAGTCTCTATTCGGTGAAATTATTGTAACTGAATCATTTTATAGCAGTCAAAGTTTAGGATCAATTTATATTTACTTGAAACAAGGAAGGAAAATGGTCAAAGTTTATGATCAAGGAATGGACTCCTGTACCAGGGAAAATGGTCCACTTTACAATGATATAGAATGATGTAGAAGATGAAGACACACTAGAACACAACCCCAACTATGAAACAACCACCTAATGATGATCCTATACCTCCCGACACTACCTCTTCAACTCTTGGTAGATAGACACTAGAACAATTTTTACAATAATGTATTTACAATGACTTAGTACAATGATACCTTTACAGTGATTGTATGCAGTGTTGCCAACTTGAAGACTTCATGTGATGAACTTATTTTTTCTGTTCTACACCTTGGTTGCTGCTCTTGTCATGCTACCCTCTACTGCACCTTACTTTGCTTTGCTTCCCTAGAAATTCTTGTCCTTTGCAGTCCTTGACAACACATGATCTAGATTTTTCTTACCTTCTACAAGCTCGATATTGAATCTGGTGTATCTCTGTTATTTCAGATCCCCAATATGTGATTTTCGGTCTTGTAGTATTCCTCCGATTCTTCATTCTAATGCCATAGATTTGACCCAATTTTGATTCTTCAAGGGAGATTTGTGTCCAATCTCTCACAAATCCCTAATTATGGATTGTTTCAGTAGAGCGAACTTGTGCGGCGTTCCACGTGTCACTGTTTCTTCATTCGGCTCTAAAATTTATAGAGAAAAAACTAAATTCCATGCGCTAGCTTCCATTTTTTACAAAATTCCAATATGATACTCAGAGAGAGAGTTATGAATATTTTCCCAAGGTCACTTCTTTGAGATGAATTTCAGGAGCCTGCAAAAACACTGACTTCCACAGATCATATCTCCGAAACTGTTGCGCACCTTGATCTGAAATTTTTATAGGAGCTTCCTTAGGATTTTGGCTTCGCCTCATAAAAATTTCAACTTCTGAACCTTTATAGAAACAAGGTTAGAGTGAAAATTCCACGATGCCCTGTTTCAGATGGAGAAATCCCTTGCATAAGGAGGATATGAGGATCAAAATTTATATAAATGCTTAAGTTGAGAGTGGCTTCAACAAGTGAATGTGGGAGGGATTTTAGGAGCTTAAAAAATATTAAACATAACTTTTCAATGACCCATGCCACAACCCCATGGGGTTTTAGCTCACTAACTAGGGGTACAAACTTCAAACATGAATATCTCTCAAACCGTGAAGAATTACGTGGTGTGACATATATCAACGGAAACATATCGACAAGTAGAAACCATAAAACACATTCTTGACCCAGAATATATTAATTTGGTAGGTAAAAATCCCCATGCAATATTGGGGTAGCCCCTGGTGCTACTTTCATTGACATCAATGGCAACCGCTGATCAACAATCTCCCCCTTTGGCATTGATGGCAACACAAGTACTCCCCTTACGATAATGACACCTCTTCCTACAACATTATCTCCCCCTTTGAAATCAATGGAAAAGGGTAACTCTCCCTAACACACAAACATTATGTGGACCTGTACACACTTCCACTCCCCCTTTATATTGTGAATAAGGAAAATCTAATGAGAACTTAGGAGAATCCCAAGCTTCTAGCGAAGATATTCAAATGCTTCATGAGGTAAAGGTTTAGTGAAGATATTAGTGATTTTTTCTTTTGTACCAACATACTCAAGTTTGATATTCTTTTCAGAAAATTTTTCTCTAACAAAATGATATTTGATCAGAATGTGTTTTTTTTTTTAATGCATGACAGGATTCTTGGAGATGCTGATGGCACTGGTGTTGTCATAGAATATGGGAATAGGCTCACTAAATTGTACTTGAATATCTTGAAAAGTTTGTTTCATGCAAAGGACTTGAGTACAACATGCTTCCGCTGCAATGTATTATGCTTATGTTGTAGATAACGAGATTAAGGTTTGATTTTTTCTCAACCATGATACGAGACAACAACCTATATAGAATGTTTCTCCACTAGTACTCTTATGATCATCAACACTTCCTACCCAATCTGCATCTGTAAAGGCTTGAATAATGAGATTGTTACCCTTGGGATACCACAAGCCATATTCTTATGTGCCCTTTAGATATCAAAGAATTCTTTTGACATCAATAATATGTGATTCTTTTGGTGCTTCTTGGAATCGTACTACTTGTCCAACTGCTTGCATAACATCTAGTCGGGAAGCTATTACATATAGAAGACTACCAATCATAGATCTGTACAACCTCTGATCCACATCCTTAGATGAGTTATCTATGATCAATTTGCAACCTGTTACCATCAGAGTAAGGATGGGTTTGGAATCCTCCATTTCGAATTTCTTGAGAATTTCCTTGATGTACTTGGCTTGACATATAAATATTCCTTTCTCTTACTGAGATATTTGAAGCCCTAAGAAGCATGTCAACTCACCAAGTAAAGATATCTCGAACTCACTTTGCATATTTATAGAAAATTTCTTACTTAGTTGATCATCATTGCTACCAAATATTATATCATCCACATATACCTCAATGATTGTTAAATTATCTTTATCTATTTGTACATAAATATTGCTATCAACAGTACCTTTCTTGAACCTTGTTGACGTAGATATCCATCATGACAAGCATACCACGCTCTGGGAGCCTGTTTGAGACCATATAGAGCCTTCTTTAACCTACAAACATAGTCTTCTTTTTCTGAGAGTAGAAAACCTTCAGGTTGTTCGATGTAAACTTCTTCTTCTAATTCTCCATTCATAAATGTTGACTTAACATCAATTTGGTAGACTTTGATTTTTCTTGAACATGCATAGGCGAGAAACATTCGGATGGTTTCCACTCTGGCAACTGGTGCAAATGTTTCGTCGAAATCAATTCCTTCCACTTGTGCATAGCCTTTGCAAACCAATCTTGCTTTTTTTTTGGTAACCTGTCCATCTTCATTCAATTTGTTCCTAAACACCCATTTAGTCCTAATGACATTTTTATCTTTTGGTCATGGAACTAATTCCCAAGTGTTGTTCTTCTCGATTTGATCCAATTCTTCATTCATAGCTGCTACCCAATGTTCATTATGGTTGGCTTCCTCAAAACTACTAGGCTCAAAAGTTGCTAGAAAAGCAATGTGAGCTTGTTGTGACGAACGAAGCTGTCGACCTCCATTTATGTCACCAATCATTTGATTTGATGGATGGTTCTTTTGAATCCATTCTTTTGTTCTCTTTGGAGGAGCTTCTTGTTGTTGTTCTGGTATATCCTGATGATCATTATTTACTTCTTCCTGGTTGATAGTTGCTTCTTGTTCTATAATTTTATCTGTGTCTTTTTCAGCCTCAGTCTCAAGTTTCAAAGATTCTAGATCCTCATCACTATTCGTTAGAACACCATATTCATCAAATGTAACATTTATGCTCTCCACTATATGTTTTCGTCTTCGATTATAACATTTATAGGCCTTTATTTTGCGTGAGTAACCAACAAAGATACCTTCATCAACACGTGATTCAAACTTACCCAAATTTTGATCTTCTCTTTTGATATAAAATTTTCTTCCGAAGATTCTAAAACATCTTACATTAGCTGGTTTTCCTTTCCATAATTCATATGGGGTCTTGTTGCAATTATTTCTGAGAAGACTTCAGTTGATAATGAAGACTGCCATATCAATTTCTTGAACCTATCATTTTTCATCCAATTTTGAGTCCTTCAACATTGTTCTACCCATTTCCTGTACGGTTTTGTTCTTTCTTTCAACAACTCCATTTTGCTGAGGTGTTCGTGCTGTTTAAAATTGTGTTTTTATTCCATTTTCGTCACAGTATTGCTGAAATAATTTGGAAGTCAATTCTCTGCCATTATTTTATCTTAGAAACTTTATTTTCAAATCAGTTTCATTTCGACCAACTCTTTGTAGATCTTAAAGCACTCAAATGCTTCAGATTTTTTCTTTAGGAAACTGACAGCTGTCATCCTGGTATAGTCATCTATCATTAACATGAAATATAATTCTCCATCTAAGCCTTTTGTTCTCAAATGACTACATAGATCAGTATGTATCAATTCAAATGGATGTGATGCAAAGTGTTCTTTTGTTTTAAATTCGACTTTTGTCTGCTTGCCATGCTGACAGGCCTCACATAGTGTGTTGGAAGGTTTTGAGATTTTCGGCATTTCTCCTATTGCTTCATTTTTTCTTATCCTGACAAGATTTTCAAAGTTTATGTGACCCATTCGTTTGTGCCATAACCAGCTTTCATCTTCTTTAGCTAGTAGAAATGCTTTAGTTGCTTCATCTAGAACATATATGTCATTTGGAGCACAACTTGTTGTAGCCACAATTTTACCATACATGCCTTTCCTGATTTCACATTTTGTGGAGTTGAATAGCATTGTGTGTCCTTGATCACACATTTTTCCAACACTAAGCAGATTTTGATTCATGTTTTCAACCAATAGAACATTCTTGGCTATAGCATCTTTGCTTCCGAGAGTGATGGTACCTAATCCTATAGCATTTGAAGATCCATCATTTCCAAAGGATATAGTTCCATCCTTCTTCTCTTTCAGAGATAAAAATTTCCTTCTATCTCCAGTCATATGCGTTGAGCAACTGTTGTCAACATACCACGCATATTTTTGTTTTAAGACTTGAGAGCGAGAGCACAATTATCAGTCTTCTTCTCCTTCCATGTTCGTTCATTTTGTGGCTTCAAATATTCTTCTGGAGGATTTTCAAGTCTGCAGTCTTTGGCTATGTGTCCAAAGTTCTGAAATTTGTAACATTCCATATTATTTCTTAAATTTTCAAATCTATTGATGTTTCTTTAAGCCCTGGGAGGTTCATATTTGAAGGATATCTTGGAATTGTATTGGTTCCTAGGGTACGTGCAACATTCTAAAGCTTTATGACCAAATTTTCCACATGAATAACAATAGCCATAAAACATATGTTGGTACCTGGATGGAAATCTTCGTCGAGGAATCGTCTTCCAAGGATGTTCTTGCAAATCTTGTCCAATGAAGTCTACATGCATGTCAGATCTCAAAGGTTCATTCTATTTTGTTGTAGAAGGTCCTGCTTCTTCTTCTTTGTAACCAAGGCCAGTTCTGTCATTGTAAGATCGTTGATTGTTGATGATTTCTTCCAATTCCCTTGAGTTGTTGGCATATTTTTGGACATTTTTTCCGTTCTTCACTTCCTTATGCAGCGAGACTACTTCAGCTTCTAATGCTTCCCTTTCTTGGTTGCTTTCTTCCAACTTCTTTTGAAGTGACTCTTCAATACATTTGTGTTCTTCAACTTCAATTTTGAGACCTTTAAATTGTTCTTCAAGAGTATTGGAATGGAGTTTCTCATCCTTGAGCTATTTTATAAGCCTGATTTCCTCCTTAGAAAATTCTTCTATGGTCAACCCTTCTTCTTCATTGTTTGATACCTCTTCTTTATTGTGCTTGGCCATAAATAATACTCTCTCATTGGCTTCTTCTTCGCTATTACTATCTTCATTGGATGACGAGCTATCTTCTTTAGAGAGAGTTCCTTTTGGATCCTTTCCTTTTTTCTTGCTTGTTGAATTTCTTAAAGCCTTTCTTTCCTTTTGAGCTACCATCACTTATGTTCAGACATTTTGCTGCGAAATGCCCAACCTCACCACAACCGAAACATATCAATGGAATTTTACCTTTGAATTTTCCCTTACCAATTTTTAGTTTTCTCGTAAAGTAAGCATATTCTTCATCTGAAAGACCTTCTCCATCATCTTCATTTTCTTCACACTTGTAGGTGCATGTCTTTTCAATTGAAGGTTGTTTGTCCTTATTGGTTTTCTTAGATGCAACAAACGCAGTTTCTAGATGCAAAGTACCCTCTTCTTCATCAAGTCTCATTTCATATACTATGAGAACTCCATGTAATTCCTCTTTGCTGAGTTTATCCATATTTACACTGTATTCAAAGACTAATACCTTTGGGTTGAATCTCCCTAGTAACGTTCTAAGAATATTTCGTATAATAGTCTTCTTGTCAACTGTCTCTCCAAATCTTTCCAGAATATTGGTTATTTCATCAACGTATTGGAAGCATGTAGCAATGTTGCAATCTTCTTTCATTCTGAGTTGCTCAAATTTTTCTCCATAGATTTGAAGCTTTGCTTCTTTGACATTTGAGTCACCTGCATATATATTCTCAAGTTTGTCCCATACATTTGGCGGTTTTATAATCAAACACCTTATGATAAGCATATTCAATAAGTCCACTGATAATAATATTATTTTCTTTTGCATCATTTACCAAATTCTTCTTACCTTGTTCATCCGCAGTTGATGTAAATACATTTTGAACAGTGTCCCATACTTCGTAACCTTGCACCAAGAGATAGACCTCTATTCTTCCTTTACAAAGTGCATAATTATTTTCATTGAACAGAGGTACACCATTCTTGGTATGCTCCATGACCTCCTTCCAGTTGTTAAACTGCTATTGAAGGAACTAAGCTGTGAAACCAATTGTTGGAAATACTTGGTGGGGGGGGGGGGTGAATCAGTATTCCTTTCAATTAGAGCATTATTTAATATTCAATTATGATCAGTGTTTGTACAATGATAGTAGTAAACAAAAGGAACACAAATGCACATAGTTTTTAAGGTGGAAACCCACTCCGAGACAAAAACCACCTAATGCTTTTCTAATAATTCTTTAATATTCAACTCGGATTGAAAATAAAGCTCCAACTTCCTAGAATCTAGAAAAGCATTCTTCTCCAACTCCCATTGAATGGACGCTCCAATGCCCGAGATTCTTCAGTAGTCAACTGAATGGATGCCCCAACACCCAATGAGCTACAAGTCACCCTAGCACCACCCTACCACCCTATAGAAGAATAAAAGAAGAATGGACTCCCGTACCAACGAAAATGGTCCAGTTTACAATGATAGAGAATGATGTAGAAGAAGAAGACACACTATAACACAACCCCAACTATGACACAACCACCTAATGATGATCCTAAACCTCTCGACACTTCCTCTTCATCTCTTGGCAGATAGACACTAGAAAAATTTTTACAATAATGTATTTACAATGACTTAGTACAATGATACCTTTACAGTCACTGTATGCAGTGCTGCCTAATTGAAGACTTCACGTGATGAAATTCTTAATTTTGTTCTGCACCTTGGTTGCTGCTCTTGTCATGCTACCCTCTACTGCACCTTGCTTTGCTTTGCTGCCCTAGAAATTTTGGTCGTTTGCGGCCCTTGAAGACACATGATCTAGCTTTTTCTTACCTTCTATGATCTCGATATTGAATCTAGTTTATCTCTGTTATTTCATATTCCCCCATATGCAATTTTCGGTCTTGTAGTATTCCTCTCAGTCTTATTCCCAATGCCATAGATCTGACCCAATTTCTATTCTTTAAGGGAGAGTTATGCCCAATCTCTCACAATGCCCTAATTATGGATTGTTTCAGTATAGCGAACTTGTACGGCGTTCCACGTGTCATTGTTTATTCATTCAGCCTTGAAATTGATAGAGAAAAAACTACAGTCTGTGCACTATCCGACACTTTTTACAAAATTCTAATCTGATACTCAGAGAGAGATTTATGATGATTTTCCTAAGGTCACTCATTTGAGATGAATTTCAGGAGCCTGCAAAAACACTGACTTCCACAGATCATATCTCCAAAACTATTGTGCACCTTGATCTGAAATTTTTACAGGAGCTTCCTCAGGATTTCGGCTTCACCTAATAAAATTTTTATCTTTTGAACCTTTGTAGAAACAAATTTTAGAGTGAAAAATCCACAATTACCTGTTTCATATGGTGAAATCCCTTGCATAAGGAGGATATGAGGATCACAATTTATATAAATGCTTAGGTTAAGAGGGGCTTCAACAAGTGAACGTGGGAGGGATTTTAGGAGCTTAAAAAATATTAATTATGAATTTTCAATGACCCATGCCACAACCCCATGGGGTTTTAGCCCACTAACTGGGGGTACAAACTTCAAACATGAATATCTCTCAAACCATGAATAATTACGTGGTGTGCCATATATCAACGGAAACATTTCGAAAATTTGAAACCATTAAAACCATTCTTGACCCAGAATATATTAATTTTGTAGGTAAAATTTCCCATGCAATATTGGGGTAGCTCCTAGTGCTGCTTGGGTTGACATCAATGACAACCGCTGATCAATAATTTCCCTTCCCTAGTCTAACTAATTAACTGTCAAGTCAAAATCATTTTTGAGAATAGACTCTTGACTTGGGAATAATTTTTTTTTTTTAAAGTTATAGGAAATGTGTTTTTAAAATATTTTAAAATTACAAAAACAATTTAATGTTATATATATTTTACATATATAACATTAAATTTAAAAAAAAAGATTTAACAAATAAAGATCAGTTCTCTTTTTAAAGTCACTTTCAAGGCATATATATATAGGGGGGAGGGGTTAGTTGTTGGACACGTCGACACTGTCTGGGCCCCCATGCCTCTTGGACTGCCACGCATGTGTACGATAGCTGATCATCTGCCATGGGCACATGTCTGGCGTACGGGGAAACTTCTATGTCGGTCGAAAACCGCTCCAACCAATGGCTTCCCACATTTTATTGGAGGCTTTTCGATGAAGGTGCCATTTTCACTCCGGGGCTGGTCTGTGTGCATTTCGTTGTCTGGTAGTTGCGCTCTACCTGCTTCGATGCTCGATGCATCCACCTCCACCCTTCATGCCCTTCATCTCGAGTTATGGAGCATCTGTGCTCCTGGTTCGAGCGCCTGTGGTCTTGGTTCAAGCATGGGGTTTGAACTTGGTGGTTATACCTCGGCTCTGTGGTGGTTATACCTCCTCTCTGTGGTGGTTATACCTCAAATCTATGGTGTTGGTTATACCTCAGCTCTGTGTGGTTATACCTCAGCTCTATGGTGGTTATACTCAGCTCTTTGTTGGTTATACTTGGCTCTGTAGTGGTTATACCTCGACTCTGTGGTGGTTATACTCGGCTCTGTGGTGGTCACACCTCGGCTTTATGGTGGTTATACCTCGGCTCTGTGGTGGTTATAACTCGGCTTTATGGTGGTTATACCTCAGCTCTGGGGTGGTTATAACTTGGCTCTTTGGTGGTTATACCCCGGCTCTGTTGTGGTTTTACCTCGACTCTATGGTGGATTTACCTATGTTCGGCTCTACGTTGTTTTATTTGTGTTCAGCTCTACATTGTCTTATTTGTGTTTGGCTCTATGGTGGTTATACCTCGGGCAGTATGGTGGATTTACCTATGTTCGGCTCTACGTTGTTTTATTTGTGTTCAGCTCTACATTGTCTTATTTGTGTTTGGCTCTATGGTGGTTATACCTCGACGAACTTGGTGGACTACAATGGTTTAGGTCTAGATTCTCGAAATTGTGATTTTAGGTGCGTTTTTCAGTGTGGGTTTTCAAATTTTTTTAATGTTTGTGTTGCCTCCTCTGTGAATGGTTGTATTATGATGGGTTTTTGCATTGTTTGTTGGTCAATGCAGTTGGCAAGAGGAAGGCAAGGAGAGCAGTCGTAAGGTAGGAATCTATCCTACCAGTCATATGCATGTTTTTTTTAACACATGTAACTTGAAGGATATGTTTCTCTATTGAGCTTGTTTACTGTGTTTTTAAACACTTGGTTTTTCTATAAATTAACTAATTTTTTAACAAATTTAACTTGAAGGATATGTTTCTCTGTTGAGCTTGTTTCCTGTCTTTTTAAACACTTGGGTTTTGTGTAAATTGACTGGTTTTTTAACACATTTAGGTTAGGGTTTTGTGTAAATTCACTGGTTGTGTAAATTGACTGGTTTTTTGTAACTTGACTGGTTATGTAAATTGAATGGTTTAGGGTAGAGTTTTTGTGAACATTAAAAGGAATCAGATAATTCCACCTCTATGGGAGTAATATAAGCATGACTGGTTTTTTAACACATTTATGGTTAGGGTTTTTTAACACATTTAGGGTTTAGGGATCGTGTAAATTGAGATTTTGATGTTGAAATATTTTTATCCACCACAGAGCTAAGGTATAACCACAACAGAGCCGAAGTATGTTAATAATATTTTATATTATGTACATGTTCTCAATTAATTTGATGAAATTTTCTCATACTATGTCAATAATTTTTTATATTTTGTACATGTAGTTAGTCATCAGTATTTTTCACCTGTTGATGATGACTAGTTTTTAAAGCCAAGTTTTCTAGCAGCTGATCTCCAAATTTGTCAAATTTGTCAGCTAGAAAACACCCCTAAACATTTTTCCCTCCTACCTTTCCAATCAGCCTATGATGAGAAAAAACCTAATTGTCAAGCCCTATCTAGTCTCAGTCATACAAACTTGTCCATCAGCTGTCATAAGCTAAAGTCATCTGCTGTCATTCACCCTCATCCCCATCTCATTCATTAACCAACTAATTGATAAGAAGGTAAGCTACCCTACCTCTGGTCATATCTCATCTTGGGATCTGATCATACCAAAATAAATACTCCAAATTTGTCAAAACTCTCCCCTAAGTTAGGTAGTGGCGCTTTCGGCAATCCTCCCTTGGAAAACTATCCTAAGCCAAAGCAACCTATGTCTAACACCAACCAGTCCTAGAAGACCTTCCTATTCCACAAATAAAGCTTGATACACCATTAGGTCGTGCCACTAACAAGTCTTGGTGTCTCTACAGTGCATGTTTCAAAAGCCAAACTGATGTTGTGTTGATCTATAGTGTTTCAATATATTTTTTAAAAGAATAAGTGTACCTCTGTTCCAGAAGATATTATTAAACTTAGCATGAGAAGACAACTGCTTCTCATGTGGTTTTGAGCCTGGGATGCAAGTACTAGTCAGAGAGGTAATTCAATGAACTCCTGCAAACACAGTCAAAAGGTTAGTGACCTATGACTAACGATAATACTCTGAGACATGGGTCAGGGATTTCTCATGACGCAAAAAAAATGAAATCGGACCCTTCTAAGGAGAGATGGTCACTGTAGCTGTGGTTCTGTCAGCGTTTCCTAGTCAAACCCCATTCTTTGACTCCACGTGGTTGAATTATATTTTCCTCGGAAATTTTTTTATCAAATTCGTGGAATTTGATAAATAAACATTATCCACAACCTTTGCAATTTTATTTATATCTCCGAACCTTATAACAAATTTTTAACCCTTTCGGAACTTAATATTAATACTCAATGCCTTTTAAACAAACGGCTTATAATAATTCCTTAGCCGGGCCCCACCTCTACGATCGATGGCCCAATTAAACACACGCACCGTACCAATTATCTTCCGCACACCTTTATCAAATGATCACCGTTCGATGGCCCCTTCCCACATCAACGGCTCTCGGCAATATCGCTCGACTCCCCTGGTCGAACGATAACATGCGATGGCGCGCTTTGAATGGTGGTTTTCCGGGGGTCCACCTCGCCACATGTCGCTTACCTTATGGAATCGCTCGCGTTCAAAAATACCGCCTACTTCGCAAAAGCGGTGTGATATGGGCAATCCGGGGTTGTGAATCCACTAGTGGTTTTTGTACAATGATTAACCAGGGTCTAAGTCGGCTACGTTATCCCTTGACTCTTTAACTCAGGGTCTGACTCCAGTTAGGAAATTCAGTTAACAATAAAACAAGGTTATCTCCTTTTTAACCGGATTTCCACCATTGGACAGAGTCCAATGACCATGATTTTCTACACAGACTTCGCCTACACGCGGGATTTCCGCACAGGGTTTATCCAACCAATTACAGGGAAATAGGCAGAGAACTGCGGACTTATACAACCACCACATTCAACGATTCCACACGGAACCAGCGTACAATCGTCTCACAATCAAACAATTTCTTCACAACTAACGGTTCGAGGAAATACAATGGCCAACGA
Organism: Pinus albicaulis; assembly: GCA_034641835.2. Lineage (NCBI taxonomy): Eukaryota > Viridiplantae > Streptophyta > Pinopsida > Pinales > Pinaceae > Pinus > Pinus albicaulis. The sequence continues at coordinate 29,456,926 of CM076579.1, forward strand.
GCACAGAAATTATTTAACTGGAAAAAATTGTTAACACAGAGACTTTATTACAGAAACTCTTCTCTCTTCCTTCTTCTCCTCTGCTCTCTCTATATACATCCGAGGGATTACATTTATATACATGAACATTTGTCCGTTCGGTTCCTCTGTGAGGACCGTTTTAGAAAATCAACAGCCTAATTACAATAATTCAACTAACTGAAATGTGACAGATAGACTAACTGAACTATTCGACTTCTAGGACTCTAACTGATCTAAATGATACAGTCAGCTGAGGTATTGACACCTAGCTGTTATAATTCAAATATTTTCGACCCCTACTAGCCACAACATGTGGACAAACCTCCTACATTGCTGGCTAGTGTCTAATGCCCCTGCATTAGACTCCCGAGGGCAATCTTCTTCATGGGCTCTTGTCCATGAGCTCTTCCACTGATCTGCCTATCTTCTGCAACATTCCTTCAGTCATCCAAGTGGCATCTTCCTCTGGCTTGTCCTTCCATTTGATTAAGTATTGAAAGTACTCTTGTCTTCTGGTCTTCCTGAACACTCTTTTGTCCAATATCTTCTCTGGTTGCAATGGTTGTGTTGGATGTAGCTGCTTTTCCCACTCAATCTGTTCCTTGTCTGCTGATCTTTCTTCTTCACCATCATCTTCATACTTGTACAAATCTGCAACATTAAAAATGGGAGATATTCCAACATCAGGTGGCAATTCAATCTCATAAGCATTTGCAGAAAACTTTCTAAGTATCTTGCATGGCCCAATCTTTTTGAACTTCAGTTTATTATACTGCTTCTTTGGGAATCTCTCCTTTCTCAAGTGTTCCAAAACCAAATCTCCCACTTCAAAATGAACTTCTTTTCTGCTCAAGTCTGCTCTTCCTTTGTATTTTATGTTTTTGCCTTGTAATTGTTGTTTCACTTGTTCATGTATGGCCTGGATCTCTGAAGCAAATTATTCACCATCAGCACTTCTCATCTCTGCCCTTCCCAGATTTCATAACTCTGATATTCCTCTGGGGTGAATTCCATAAAAAATATGGAATGGACTCTGCCCTTTGCTTCTGTTTGGTGAGTCATTATATGCATACTCTGCCTGGGGCAAAATATGATCCCACTGCTTGGGATGCTCTCCTACAAGACTTCTCAACAAATTTCCCAGACTCCTATTCACTACCTCAGTTTTTCCATCAGTATAAGGATGATAAGCTGAGCTGAAACTCAGTTTGGTACCAAGTTTCTTCCACAATGTCCTCCAAAAGTGACCCACAAATCTGGTGTCTCTGTCTGAAACAATACTCTTGGGCAACCCATGAAATCTAACAACTTCTTTGAAAAACAAGTTAGCAACATGGGTGGCATCACTAGTTTTATAGCATGGAATAAAATGTGCCATTTTGGAGAATCTGTCCACTACAACAAAGACTGCATCATTCCCTCTCTGAGTCTTGGGCAATCCTAAAACAAAATCCATACTCACCATGTCCCAAGGCCTGTCTGGAATAGGCAAGGGAGTGTACAATCCTGCATTCTGGCTCCTTCCTTTGGCATATTGACAGATTTTGCAATTCTTCACAAACTTATCCACTTCTGCTCTCATCTTGGGCCAGTAATAGAAGTGACTCAGCTGCTCATAAGTCTTATCAGTACCAAAGTGTCTAGCAAGTCCACCACTATGCTTCTCTTTGATCAAATTTTCCCTCATGGAACATCTTGGTACACACAGTTGGCTTCTTCTGAATAACAAGTCCTCCTGCAGGAAATAATCCAGCCACTGGCTTCTATCTGTTAAAACAGGGTTACTACATGCCTCAAATGCTTCCTTAAAATCTGGATCTGTTTTATACAATTCTTTGAGAAAATCAAATCCTACAACTTCAAAATTTGTTTCTTGAACAAGCATGTGCCTCCTACTCAAAGCATCATCTACTTTATTGGCTTGACCACTTATATGTTTCAAAACAAAATTAAAACCTTGGAGATACTCAACCCATTTAGCATGCTTATGTTTCAACTTGGGCTGCTGTACAATATACTTCAAAGCATGATTGTCAGAATACAATACAAATTCCCTAGACATCAAATAATGTCTCCACTTCTTCAATGCCTGAACAATTGCATAGAATTCCTTCTCATAAGAGGAATAATTTCTTCTGGTGTCATTTAGCTTTTCACTGAAATAGGCTACAGGCCTATGACTCAACACAGCTCCAATGGCCTCTCCACTGGAAACACATTTTACTTGAAATGGTTTAGTAAAATCAGGCAGAATCAAAACAGGCTTCTCCGTTATCTTTTGCTTCAAAAGTTTGAAGTTTATTTATGCTTCAGCAGTCCACTTAAATGGTTGTTTGCTCTTCTTTATTGTCTCAATTATGGGTGCATTAATCTTACTGAAGTTTCTTATAAACTTTCTGTAAAAACTAGCAAGTCCATGGAAACTTCTTACCTCAAAAACATTCATGGGTGAAGGCCACTCCACAATTGCCTTAACCTTTTCTGGGTCCATCTTCAATCCTTCTGCAGAAACAACAAACCCCAAATACACCAACTCTTTCTTCATGAATGAGCATTTCTTCAAATTTATCAGCAGTTTCTCTTGGTGCAGCTTCTTCAAGACATGATTAAGATGCCTTAAATGTTCTTCTTTAGTTCTGCTGAAAACTAATATATCATCCAGGTACACTATCACAAATTTACCAATGAATTCCTTCAATACTTCATTCATAAGTCTCATAAAAGTGCTAGGTGCATTTGACAACCCAAAAGGCATTACCATCCATTCATATAATCCTTCATTTGTTTTAAAGGCAGTTTTCCACTCATCACCCTCTCTTATTCTAATATGATGGTATCCACTTTTTAAATCTATCTTTGAGAAATATTTAGCACCACTCAAATAGTCCATTAAATCCTCAACTCTGGGCAAAGGGAATCTGTACCTGATTGTGATCTTATTGATTGCTCTGGAATCAGTACACATCCTCCAGCCTCCATCTTTATTTGGGCTCAATACTTCTGGTACTGCACACAGACTCAAACTTTCTCTGATTAGCCCCTTGTCCACCAATTCCTGTACTTGTCTCCTAATTTCCTCATTTTCTTTGGGAGTCATTCTGTAGGCTGCCTTATTTGGCAGATTTGAACCAGGGATAAAATCTATCTGATGGCTGATCTTTCTCACAGGTGGCAACTCATCAGGTAAATCATCCACAATAATGTCACAATAATCATCTAACATCTCTTGGATTTCTACTGGCAAATCAGAAATATTTGTAGAAGTAAGAACTACTTTAGGTTTGCAAACTAAAGCAAAACTTACCTCTTCTTCTTCTATCTGCTACAGATATTCCTTCCCGCTCAGTAACAAGGTCTTTGGATCAATCACTCTGCTGGATGGCTCTCCTTCTTCCATGGGTATCAATGTATGATGTACCCCATCTTTGAAGAACTTGTAAGTGTTCTTCTTGCCATCATGCACTGCTGCTCTGTCAAACTGCCAAGGTCTACCCAGTAGTATATGACACACATCCATGGGCATTACATCACACAAGACCTTATCTTTGTATTTTCCCATTTGCAGCTCTATCTCACACTGTTCTTTCACAACCAGCTGGTGCCCTTTGTGCAGCCAGGACACCCTGTAGGGAGTTGGATGCTCCCTTGTCTTCAACTTCAACTTTTCTATTACCTCAGTGGAAACCAGATTGTCTGTGCTGCCACTATCAATGACTAGCTGGCAGCATTTCCCTTGGACTTTGCATATGCTCCTAAACAAAGTCTTCCTTTGTGCAGGCTCAGTGACCTCTTTGGCTTGCTTCAACAAGACCTTATTTACCACCAAGGATTCTCCCCTCTCTGGAAGAATTTCTTCTTCAATTTCTGCCTCTTCTCCAGCCTGGGCAACAACAACATTTCTTGGACCAGCACCCACATTCTCTGGACACTCATAGTGCTTATGTCCCACTTGCTGACATCTATAACACCTCAACTCTCTACCTCTGCCTCTGTCTCTGCCTCCTCTTCCTTTTCCTCTGTAAGAACCCCTTCTGCCCCTTGCATCATCCTCTGTAGATGCATTCTGAGGTGAGCTACTGTTAGCTCCATCCCTGGGTGTAGTAGGCTTTCCTCTACCACCTTGACTTCCCTTTCCACGGAAAGTACCTCTCTTCTTGGCAGACTGTTTCCTCAGGAGTTTCTCCTCTGCTTTCAAGGCCATCTGATAGGCCTCTTCCACTATCTTAGGAGACAAGAGACCAATCTCATCTTGGATCTCTAGCTTGAGACCATTCACATATCTGGCAGTCTTCTCTGGTGTGTCTTGGAATTGCCCAGCCCTTATGCTTACTCTGTAGAATTCCTCTGTGTATTCTTTTACTGTCAGCAACCTCTGTCTCAGGTTCTGCATTTTCTTATACAATGTCAGCTGATAATCACTAGGCAAGAATTTACCTTTTAATTTAGCCATCATTCTGGTCCAGCTCTTGATAGGTTGCTTTCCAACTCTCCTCCTTTCTGCCTGCACTCCATCCCACCAAAGTGCAGCATGTCCCTTCAGCTTTGTCACCGCAAACTTGACCTTTTTATCTTCACTTATTTCTTCATAATCGAAGCACTTATTTATTTCATTTATCCAGTCCACCAACTCCTCTGGATTTATACCCCCTGCATAACTCGACACTTCAATTCTGGGCTTAACTGCAGACCCCAGAACAGTTCTAAGGAGTCTCATGTCAGGAGGAATCTCAACATTTTCTTCAGCTTCTTCTGTTTCAGGTTCACTGATGTCTTTAGGATCTCTGGGCTGTCTTCACTCCATGGCCTCCATTCTGGCCTCGACCCTCTGCAACATCCCCAACACTTCTGCGTTGGCTACAGGCCTCCTTCTGCCAGCACCTCTACCAACTCGGATTGCCATGTCAGCTTTCTGCAAAAACAACCTTAAAACAATGGCTTTGATACCACAAATGACGCAACAAAACTGAATTCAGACCCTTCTAAGGAGAGATGGTCAACTGTAGCATGGCTCTGTCAGCATTTCTTTCTTTGAAACCTTGTACTTTTATTCCACGTGGTCTACTTATATTTTCCTCGGAAATTTATTTATCAAATTCGTGGAATTTAATAAATAAACGTTATCCACAACCTTTGCAATTTTATTTATATCTCCGAACCTTATAACAAATGTTTAACCCTTTAAAAATTTATATTAATACTCCATGCCTTTTAAAAAAATGGCTTATAATAAACCGTGGCTCTAGGCCCCACCTCTACGATCGATGGCCCAATCAAACGCACGCACCGTACCAGTTATCTTCCGCGCATCTTTATCAAACGACCACCGTCCGATGGCCCCTTCCCACATCAATGGCTCTCGGCAATATCGCTCGGCTCCCCTGGTCGAACGATAACGTGTGATGGCGCGCTTAGAACGGTGGTTTTTCGGGGGTCCACCTCGCCACGTGTCGCTTACCCTATGGAATCGCTCGCGTTCAGAAAATACCGCCTACTCCGCAAAAGGGGCGCAATATGGGCAATCCAGGTTTGCGAATCCACTAGTGGTTTTTTGAACAGTGATTAACCAAGGTCTAAGTCGGGCTACGCTATCCTTTGACTCTTTAACTCAGGGTCTGACTCTAGTTAGGAAATTCAATTAACAATAAAACAAGGTTATCTCTTTATTAACGAATTTCCACCATTGAACAGAGTCCAACGACCATGCTTTTCTATACAGGCTTTGCCTACACGCGGGATTTCCGCACAGCGTTTATCCAACCAGTTACAGGGAAATATGCAGAGAAGTGCGGACTTATACAACCACCACATTCAACGATTCCACACGGAACCAGCGTACAATCGTCTCACAATCAAAAAATTTCTTCACAACTAACGGTTCGAGAAAATACAATGGCCAATGAGTACAAAAATTATTTAACTGGAAACAATTGTTAACCTGAGAGACTTTATTACGAAACTCTTCTCTCTGCCTCTTCTCCTCTACTCTCCATATACATTCGAGGATTACATTTATATACATTAACATTTGTACATTCGGTTCCTGCGCGAGGACCGTTTTAGAAAAATTAACGACCTAATTAAAATAATTCAACTAATTGAAATATGACGAGATAGACTAACTAAACTATTAGAGCTTCTCGACTCTAGCGATCTAAATGATACGGTCGATTGAGGTATTGACACCCTGGCTATTACAATTCAAATATTTTTGACCCCTACTAGCCACAACATGTGGACAAACCTCTCACATTGTGGCTAGTGTCTATGCTGCATACCTCCCTACTGAATAAAGATGCATAAGGGTATTCTATCAAACAGAAATACACATCTCAGAGCATGCCCCTCATGGCATTTTGTCAAATTTTCACTTTTTATTACTTATTGTGATGTACTAAGCAGAGATATGCAGTGAAAGGAAAGATTGACATAGTTTGAAAACAGATGAAATGTGACTGTGTAAAACCTCCTCCAAGCATGAGCAGAGGGTTGGGTCACTTGTTGCAAACCTCCTCCAAGTATGAGCAGAGGGTTGGGAATATTATGTTGGCCTCCTTCATTTAATATGCAGAGGGTCGGGAACAGAGGTGTAGCCTCATCCAAAAAGCACAGGGTTAACAATACTGCAAATGGCCTAAAAATATTGTTTACAGCTTATCTCCCATAGAGGAAACCACTGATACAGCAATGGTATTTTAAAGGGGTGCTTACATGGTTTCACTATTTGAAAGACAGAGTTGAAATCAGTAGAAAACAATTCCAAGGTTTATGAGTTGATGGTGGGTTAAACATAGGCCAATCGGTGGTACATAGGGAAATCGGTGGTACTATGATGATTAAAGGAAGCTTTGCTTTTCCTATCCATAAAGGTCTTTCAAAAACCTCATTAAATTGACAAGAAGATAGACTAGCCTTGCTTCTAAAGAAGACCTTTGCAAATAAACAACACAGAGACAGTATGTGTGAAGAAAGGATATGACAAATGTTTTAAGTTCAGAGACAACACTCAAAGAAACAGATGTAAATCAAGCCATGGGTGAATGCAAATAAGTTCCTTCATCCACAGTCAAAGGAAAATATCCAAGGGCACCTGGGAGTTTTGATCAACATCACAATGGGCTTAATTATCATCAAAACACCAAGAGAGCAGAAATTGTCAAAATAAGTTTTAGAAATGTGAATCATCTCCTTCCAAGATATGACAAAGGATGCATCAAAAACCTTGGATTTGACTCTTAAGCAGTGCTCCTTTAAAGGTCAGAAATAGGCAAACAGTGACAGAGTTTCTTCTTTAATGAGGAACAGTGAAAAAGGATTTTGGCTTTTAAGAAGTTTCTTCACTTCAAAAAAGGGGGTAATGTCTTTGGTATCTTAAAAAGGGTCGGCCACTGCATCGTTGTTATAAGTCTGGTTTCGTAGAGGGCTTCATGGTATTTTAAAAGTAATGAAATATCAAAGACAGTGCTTAATGTTTTGTTATAACCGAAAAGCCTTTTCAAAAGGCATCCAAAACCTTACAAATAGATACAAATGTTTTTGAGTTCATTTAAAGGTGGAAGAGACCATTGAAACAGCCCATTGTGCAAATTCAAAACGCAAACCCTGCTCCCTTAGCTACTCGCTGGAGAAGACAAGTGTTTTTGGCATTTTTTCAGAGTTTTCAAGGCCTCAAGCCTGCGTGGCGCGCCTGGAAAAGTGCACGGCGTGCCTGTGAGCGTGCATACACTAGGTTTATATTGCTGCGCAGCGCGCCTACGTGCCTGTGCATGCGTTCACCAACCGCTCGAACAACCGACCCGACAGCTTTTCATTGCACGACGCCCTCTGCAGTGAACGTGCCACTCCTCCTTTCACCTTCTAAAAATCTCTAAAACTCCTCCAATGATCAACCAAGGCCCGTGAAAAATATTCGAGGTATTTTCCATTACCTCATGGTAAATTTCAAATTTTGAAGTGGTTTTTTGCTATGTTTTTTCCTAAGCATAAATAGGGGTTTTGAAAGCACTTCACCATTTAAAAAGCACAGAGATAGACATTGGTAAAAGATAGAGTTTTTGTCAAAACAAAAGAAGGCCTTATTTTGTTTAAAGGTCCCAAATTCAGTCTAGAAGGTGTTTTTCTTCCTATGTTGAGCAGAGATCCCATAATTGTTGGAAGGTGTCCTAACAGTGGTAAAACAAAAACAACCCCTGTCTGCAAAATCAAAAGGGGAAAGCAATGTTTATAAGGTGAAAGCTTGGTCCTATAGAGTCTTCTTTGTATGGTGAAATAGTGAACTTTGTGCAGCCTCCATGGTTCCAAAAAAACAGAGTGTGTTGAAAGAATTTTTAAGTCAGCTCAGGGTGTCTTGTTTTACTTTGTAAAAAAACAGTGAATAGAAAAAAGGGTATTGTTTGAAGAGAAAGGTGTTCTTATCAAAACAAAGGAGATCATTGTTCAAACAAGGGACCACCAACACATCTTTTCAAGACTTTTCCCAATCACAGTGATAAGTTGATTTTGTTTCATTTGACAAATACTTGTTGTTTGGCATCAAAGAGAATAAAACAGTGACTCATAAGGAGGACAGGGTCTGTTGTTGAGAAACCATTTCAAGGACCATTTGAGACATCTTGCTTTTTTCAGTCAGTAAAGAGTATCCATAACAAAAATGCATCCCAGGCAAGACAGCAGAAGTGGCCTTCACAGGAGGTTTGAACCTATTTCAACTGAAGAGGTAAATGCTCATCCATCAGTCCTGTTTAACTTTCATGAAGTTGGATGTCTAGAGTTTTGTCAAAGAGTGTAGGAGGTGAAAAGCTATCTCCCCTTGACACATATTTGTGCTTTGATATTTCAAGGGAAACACTTTCAGCTGGCAGGCTTGGATTTCAAGTTTTCTCCTAGATCCATTTCCAAAGCCACCAAAATCCCTTATGTCGGAGAGAAATGGTTTAAACAGAGCCACCTAGACTCAGAACAGTACAAACCCTTTTTGAATCCTGAGCATCGGGATACATGTCCTTCCATCTTTCCTTTCTCATATCTGTTGACAAGTTATGCTCCCCTCATGAAGATAATCATGAAATATTTCACATGCGATGGAAGGTTCTCCCGGGTCTATGCTTACCATGTCCAGTTTCTCATTCATTTCACAAGAGAAAAATTGTTAAATCTCCCCTTCTTCCTCCATAGAAGTATTGAAAAAATGGCCTCCACTGTTCAGAAAATACCTCCTTCGCAGAGTCAGCTTTCCTTTTCCATCATTCCCTCATCAAGGTTATCATTCTTCATCATCTTGAGAAAAATGGAATCTCTTGGGACACTTTCATTGCACATCCAGATTTCGCCACTGTTCCTTCATTCCATGCATCTCTTTCACCTTCCACTCACCATCCTTCGCCTTCTTCAAGTAAGCCCATTCCCAAGAAGCTCAAATTTCCCATGATTGAATAAGAAGAAGATCATGATGAGGAAGAAGAGCATGATGAAGATGAACAGCAACATGATGAATATGAGCAACAACATGATGATGAATAGCAGCATGATGAAGAAGGGCAGCACAGCGAGAAATAGCACAATGAGGAAGGGCATCAAGATGAGAAAGAGTAGTAAGAGGAGAAAGAGCAGCATGATGAGGAGGAGCAGCATCATGATGAAGAAGGGCAGCACAACGAGAAAGAGCACAGTGAGTAAGCGCAGCAAGGTGAATAAGAACACAGTGATGATATGAAGCACAGTGATGAAGAGCAGCACCATGAAGAAACTCAAAACAGTGAGGAGGGAAATGATGAGGAAATTGAGAAGTTTGATGAGGATATTGGTAGCCATCACAACAGCAAAAAGGATGAAGATGAAGCCTTAAACATTGAAGAGACAGAGCCTCAAATTCCTAAAGAGAGCAAGGACAAGAGTAAAGAGGGCAGCCCTCGAAAAGACATGCAAGAAGACAGTCAAAGCATTCATGAAGAAACTCAGAACAGTGGCAAGAATGATGAGGGAAGTAACAAGGGAAAAGAGCCAATAGAGCATGTGCTAGTTGCCTCTCCTAGGCAAGGTGCCATGCTTTCTTCTCCAAAAGTGGCCAAGCCCTGAACATCAAGGAAAAGGTGCCTCCAACTATAACTCCAAATGTTACTAGGGCCCTCCGAAGCAAGGGGAAATTTCCCAAGCAGCCCATTGTCGAATTACCCAAGAGGAGGAAGACCAAGAAGGCCACCCAAAGCAAGGGAAAGGAGAAAGAAGAAAGCAGCCATGAAAAGGAGAGGGACTTTGACATAATTCAAATCCAAAGTGATGATAGCGACAATGAGGCCCGAATCCTAGAGCCTCTCTTGATCAACAGAGAAAAAAAAATTGACACTTTGAGGGCAGATCTAGAGAGTTCTATAAACTTCAATCACTTTTTGCAAACACAAAATAAACAGATGAGTGTCCACATGGTGGTATATGAGACACGGGCCATCAAATATAAAAACAAGGCCTCCAAGGTGCAAGTTAAATTAGAAGAACTCATGGGTGAGTTCAATGATAGCGAAGATGAAGATCAGCCCAGGAGAAAGAGGCCAAGGACCATGGGACTTAGAAGAGCCCTTGAGAAACAAAAGGAGGAAGAAGCTACCCTTTTCCAATCTTTTCCTCTCACTACTTTGTTCACCCAAGAGATAGAGAACAATCGAGAAGCATGGCTCGAGAGGGTGAATGATCACTTGGAAAATAAATTGGAAAAGGAGAATAGATATTTGGACCTTCAAAGGAGGATGACCAGGCACTAAAACAAGCTAAATCAGTTCACTTGACAGAAATTGAAGGCCACACAGGAAAAACTGAAGGAAGCTCAAAGGAGGCACCCGGCACCAAAAATGAAGAAAGACACCTCAAAGCTCAAAATTTTGGCCTCAGCTTCTCAGCATGTTTCTGAAAACCCTTGAGGGTCATGCTCGCCAAAATTGGGTGAAATTCAACAAGTTTTGGTTTTTTTTCATTTTTAGGCTTTTGACTTAAAATCATGGGCATTGCCATTTCTGTTTGGGGCATCCTCAAAGGATTAAAATGGTATCATTGGATACCATAATTTTAGGGGCATCTACTCAGTGATTTTCAGATCAATTGAAGATGATTTTCTCCCCCAAAATGGTGAAAAACACTCACTTTTTCCACACTCTGCCCCGTTTATCAGCAAAGTCTATTTTTTGGGTTTTTACACACAAGTTAGTTTTTGACAGACTTTCAGAGATCAATTGAGAGAAAAATAAGGATTTTCAGAAAATAGACATTCATAGATTTCCAACGAGCCATCACGGGCCTCGTTTCGACATCGGGAAGGAATCCAAAAACTGCCCGCAAGACAGAGGACTTTCTGCTGATATATTTCTTAAGTATTTTTGAGAAAAATACACTTTTCTGAAGTGGCTTTTCCTAATGTGCGTTTAGCTATTTTTAAGCATAGTTAGTTATGAAAAGTCAATATATTTTCCTTTTTAGCATTTTTGAGATATTTTATTAGATATTTTGTGCCTTGGGCTTTGCAAAGCCTCAAGGACAAAATCAGATATTTTGATGGGCCAATGAGATTGCAAGTTGCACTAGGAGGTTTTCCCTCATCTTGGCCTATATATTCCAAGAGACTTCATTGTAAATGAGGCTGAACTTGATGAATAGAAGCAATATATATGGTTATACAAGCTTGGAAGAAACACTTGTCTCATGCATTGGATAGTTTCTTGAATGTTTTTGGATGATGAAAGAGGACTGTTGTTGGATTCCTTGACTTGGTAAAATGGTATAGTGTCCCTCTCTATTATGCTTCTTAGTTTTCATTCATATTCCATGTTCTTGCTTGCTATAAGACAGTAGAGAATAGATTTGAGACATGCCCTTGGAGGCACCTCAAATTTCCTGTTTCTTTATAGCTTCTATGTTTTCTTCCTTCTTAATCATATCAAAAAATCCTTGATTTCTCTTTGATAACTGAAGAAATTGTTTTCTTGTTTCATTTATGGTTTTATGCATGCTAAGTATGATTCACGGTATGCCCTGCTTACTCATGGCTAGTCATAGCTCCACCTCTGAAACCTTTCTTTGATTGTTTGATTGTCATTTGTTGAACCAAGGAGGTCTTGTACTGATCTTGCCCTTTGCCTAAAACTATGCAATCTTGCTTCAAAGTGCCCAATAGCTTGAAATACTATGCTTAGGTGTTTCCTCATAGTGATTTGAGTTGTTTTTTTGTCTTAATTGTATTTCCCCAAAGTCTGATAGCAATTTCCTAAAGTTAGAGAGTCATATATCTCTATGTATTGCTTGAATGTTTATTTCTATGCATTGATCAGTTTATAGTTACATTTCTCATGATTAATGGTTAGCCCTACCATGTTTATGTTAGCTATTGAACTATTTATGTTTGAAATCCTTTGTTCTTCACAAATTTAGTGTCCATCCCACTCCATTTTACCCAAAGATCCATTTTACCTTGATCAAATCGGCCCTTCAACATACCTTGTATCACCATCTGGAGCTTTCTTGACCTTTTCGACCCCATAGCCCAGTTGATCTGACATATTTTTACCTATCTTAGTCTTTGATCAGTTCATCCCTCACAAACCTAAAAACAAAACCAAAAACCTACTTCATAACTAGCCTAAAATTAGAAACACAAGAAGCAAACACACAGATATCCCTTACACAAATAGAGAGAGCCCTCTCTGAGTCCAGGAAGGCTAGGTACTTGGGCTCCAAATATTGGTTTGATGTTACCCTATCACTTGGCTTTCCAATCAACCAAATCACAGGACCCAAACATAATGGCGATCACAGTGGGACTCCGAGTAATAAACAAACTTAGATTCCCTAAAACATTCTAGCAGCCTTAAGAATACTATCTAATTGACTTATCCCACTGCTCCCTAACATAATGGCGATCACGGTGGGACCTTCCGAGTTAGTGACAATCTAAGTACTCCTTAGGACTCCTAGAAATCCTTATATTCAAGAATACCTTCCATTTAGCCCCTCATATTCCCCACACTAACATAATGGCGATCATGGTGGGACTGTTAGTGACATTCTAAGGACACCTTAGGACTCCAATCCCTTATCTTCAAGAAAACCTACCATTTAGCCACCTCATCGCCCACCTTATTTGTTGTGTCTCAACCTAGTCTTCTAAATTGAGCTCATTTAATTGTCAACCAGGGTCAGTAAACTGCTGAAGTGTGGTGCACCATATGTGCCTAAGTAACCTCTTCCTACTTCGTTGTGTTTAGTGTTTTGTGATGTTTTTGGTCTTTTGTGATGATTTCTGATGTTTTTGGTCTTTTGGTGTTTTATGTTTGAAAAGGGAAGGAACTAATTGTTGATGAAAAGCAATTGTTGGTCACACTAGAAATAATTCTAAATCATGTGTGGTATGCAAAACTAGGCAGTAACTCACAACACAAATTTAGTCCAATTCATTTGTTAGAGACATGTTGGAATACTTCAAGAAAAGGATAAATTTAGTGCAGTGAGGTTTTCCTAATCAACAATTTACCATATCACAAAACATATCTTATCCATGACTAGATATTTGTTTGAACATATTTGGAAAAGTTAGTTCTGCAACACAGTGAATAATTCTGCTCTAAATTAACCAAGGATCCTGAAACTAATCTATTCTGCAACCTAAATTGTCATTACTAAGCCTTATTCGAAAGTTAAAGCCTTTTGAGATAATTTTGAGGAAAAGGCTAGTTGCACAATTAGAAGAATCTGCAGAATAATCAAAGCCATGAAATGATATTACCAATTCCTATCTGCATAGTGATATGTTGGAAGAGTTTAATAACAGGAGTGGTTTTTGTAAATAATGGAAGCCTTAGTCTAGTAGAACAGAACTATCATTCAACTAATTAGTGAAACTTGGCTATACATTAAGCAAAACATGAATGAGAATGCAATTAATCTATTTTGAAATACAAATGACAGAGTTAAGCTAAAGTTCAATTAATCAAACTGAAAACACAGTGACCATAACTGGGCTAAAATGCAATTATTCAAACTGGAAAGATGGTGAACAAAATTAAACTAAAATTCCATAATCCTAACTTTGAAGTACAATGAACTAAAGCGCTTTTTGATCTCCGGAGTATTAAACTACAATGCAACTAATCTATTTGCATATTACGAAAACAAGTCTGGCTGTACTATCTAATGCAAATTGACATAAAACACACAGTTCGAAATGAAAACACAATTAAACTCCTAAAATATCACAGTCAATTCCCATTCATCATTAAAGGTATTTTGGAAGAATATCTTCTGGTGGAAGAGTTAGAATGAGAACGACTACAGTAGCTAACAAAAACAAGTATTAATTCAAATGCAAAGTGTAAAGGCAGCTAGAAAAACTTATCTAATTAACGCAAAATAAATCCGTGCAAGAGGCAGGGGCCCTCTACCACTTGACGGCATCCAACTCCAAACTAAATCAACGCCTTCAAAATAACTTTGTCTGCTTCATTAAAGCTGAAAGAACTTGAACATAACACTGCGTTTTCAGAAATGTAACACAGAGTCTAAGCAAAATCTGATATGAAGTCTCTAGCCTAGCTCTTGGTTTCCCAAGTGTTTATATAACAAATGCACATAACAAGACTTGCAACAATTCAGGATCATTGTCTTTCCTTATCAGAATCGCATTAGGACTCTTGAAGTGGCTGTGTGACAAAGAAAAGGACACATGGACTGAGACAGTGCTAATAGAAGTCTGCTTCCTTAAATATGTTCCCACATGTCAAAACCATACACAGAATTCGTGTCTTCCTTCATGGTGAGCAACAAACCATGTAGACATGACGTGGAATATGCCCATATGCGGTTTTTCTTGAGAGGCCACCTGGAACATACTCAAACTGTAAAACCGCTGCAGAATCGCCGGTCAGCTACGGAATGTCTGCATTCTGTAGCTATTTTGCAGAAAATTGTTAAAATAGCAAAAATCATGAAAATACAATATGTTAATCAATTTCATGTAACCTTTAAGCAATCCTAATCATTCTTCATTGATTTTAGGCTTATGAAGTGATAAAATAATGATGAAGTGAAGTGAAGGTTTGTAAAAGAGAAGTCAATTCTAAGGCTCAACACTAACATAATGGCGATCACGGTGGGACATTTGAGTAACAAACAAACTTATATTCCCTACACATTTTAGCAGCCTTAGGAATACTATCTGATTGACTTATCCCACTGCTCCCTAACATAATGGCGATCACGGTGGGACCTTCCGAGTTAAGGACAATCTAAGTACTCCTTAGTAACTCTCGAAGTCTCAATCAAACTTAGAAAACTTAAGTGTTGTTTGAAGAGTAGAAGCTAGCTCTTTCACCATCTTAGAAAAATGATGATTCATTTATAGGAAACTCTTCCAAACCTCATAGGCTACACACAAAAACTCAAAAAACCCCAAAACATTCCTAGATTGGCTTTTCCCTAGTTATTGGTGGTGGACCATAGCTACATCTCTACAAAAACAACCATGTTCCACCTGGCGACTCCGCTAGCCTCCAGTAGGCCTAAAAAACTCCATAAAAAAAAAAACCAAAAATTCATAAACCATACCTTTCTATCGACTCATCCTTTCACAAACTTAAAAATCATGGTGCAAACTCTGAAATCAGTGACAAACTAAGTATAACTTAGCGATTCAGAAAAATTCACCTGAACATAGGAGATAAACAGAAATAAACTTGCAAATAGAACCATTATCTTGTCTAGACATCCTAGCAAACTGTTGAAACCAAGCAACAACTCTTCCTTGCAAGTTTCCACCTCAAAGTTTGCTAGAATTTTTTTTTCCGAAAGCATCTTTGATAGTATTGGTGGCGGACCACAGATCTCAAAGAAATCCACCTGGCGACTCCACTAGCCCTCATTTTTTTTTTTACCATCCTTCACATTAGCAAAACCCCTAGAGAGGCCATCCATTCGAAACAATCACAAATACCATCCTCTATAAACTCTGAATTCGAAATCTGGCTTCGCGAATAATCAATACCAGATCTCATCCAGACCGAAATCCCCCTATCATAGTAGATGACCCAGAGAAGATTATGTGGCAAGCTTCCAAAACTGGCAACCTAGCTACCGATAGGTCCATCCATAAAGCAAGATCAGTACCTAAACATCTCACATCCTTGCAGGATTCCCCATTTGACTTAAAATTAGAAAAAACCCTTTTTAGAAGAAAGTCACAAAGTAAAGTAAACTTTGATGATCTTGAGCCCCTGGATCTGCCACAGAGTCTTAGTAGAGAAGCCTCACCCACTACACCTCCCTACTTTTAGCTTCTCCATCACTTTTGCTCGTACCACCCCAGATCTGCTCAAAATCAGATCACTAGCCCAAGTACATCTGCCACACCCATCCAAACCACTACTATTCAAATCGCCTCAGCTCATCCTACAAGCCCTCATATTGTACATCATCCATTAGCTCCCGCCATGGTAGCTTGGTATGCACCCTTGCTGTTGCCAAACCCTTTGGCTCCTTTATAAAATGACTATCAATCCAAAATCTCACACTTTACCAGAGTTGAGGCTACTACTGCTCAACAACATGTAGATAGAATTAGCGATGCCTTTGAATACATGGAAGTAGAAGATGAGACTATAAGAATGAGGATGTTCACCCAAAGCCTGGGCGAAGAACCCAAAAAATTGTTTAAGAGCTTAACTCCAAATAGCATACACGATCTCCCAAAACTCTACCAAACCTTCATAAATAAGTGGGAAATCAGAAATAACCCCATTCAAATTTTGTCAAAGTATAACAATATAAAAAGGGAAAATGGGGAAAGTGTCCAGGAATACTGCACTAGGTTCAACTATGTTTATAACGCCCTCCCACCTCACTTCAAACCTCCACTTGGCTCAGCCTTAGCAAATTTCCCCGAAGGTTTCGACCCAAACATGACTTATCAACTAAGAGACAAGGATCCTCCAACCTTAGAGGAAATGAAAAAAGTGGCCATAAGTGCAGAAGCCAACTTAGCAGAAAAGAGAGCTAGGACCAGGTCAGAAAGGAAAGTCACATACCGGGATGAGGTCACCCCTTCAGCCCCTTCCTTAGATCTTATAATAGATGACTTGGTTAGATCCATGGCGAAAATGTGGGAAAAGATAAGTGAAAAGACACCTCTTAGGGACAACCAGCCAAACCCTCTAAATAGAAACCGAAACCAAAATTTTAGGAGAGAACAGCCTCAAAACAAACCAAGGGAAAATGACCAACAAATTAGGCCACCCTTTAATGAAAATTATGTTGATGAGGATGAGAGGGATACAGAACCCATTGATGAAAATCATTTGAACCTTATAGGTTCTGATAACGAGAGTGAGGTTTACCTCACAGAAGAAGAACAAGTTTTCTTCTCTCCGAATCAAAATGAAACCAACTATGAATATCTCGAAGATCTTGTTATATATTTTCAGAATGCCATAATAGAAGCTCACAGGCAGTATGATCTTAGAAGCAAAAAAAACCAAGACAACTCCAAGAAAGGTAGCTCGGACACTGCTAAAACCCCTAATACCATCCTTAAAAGAGTACTGGATAGCAACAAAATCGTGGTCAAGAAAACTGACCAAAGAAAAGATAAAGTTATTCAGACAAGCCTTGGCCCAGATTTTCCCATTACCTCCTCCAAGATTCCCGAGATGATTGTTTTGAACAAAATCTCAAAACAAAGTCAGCAAACTCAGAACATAGAGAAAGTCATGGCTGAAAAAACTGAAAAAAACCTGTCTAAACTACAAGAGCCCTTCAGTTTCGAGGGAGAAATCGCCAAAATAAAGATTACCATGCCTCTCACTGAACTTATTGCCCAAAGCTCTTATAAATCCCAAGTGTTAAAGGTACTGAATATAGGAAATGATGCAAACACCCTTAATCTAGCTGATGACACTCCTGAATTGTTGTTTGGTCCAAAAATAGAAGGGAAATTCCAAGAAGGAACCACTCTTCCCTTTTACATCAGTCTGAATATCCATGACTAAATCCTACACAATGCCATGCTAGACTTCGGGGCCTCGTATAATCTCATGCCAAAGGTTGTGATGGAAAGATTAGGCCTAGAAATCACAAAACCTTATAAACACTTATATTCATTTGATTCAAGTAGAGTCAAGTTTCTAGGCTTAATAAAAGATCTTTGTTTTAGTTTGGCCCAAATACCTGCAAAACACCTGATCATGGACATAGTGGTAGCAGACATTGCCCCCAAGTACGAAATGATTTTATCGAGAACTTGGGGAGCTAAGCTTCAGGTAAATATTCAACTTGATATGTCCTACGCCACTATTCCTGTGTTTAACCAAACCAGAATACTCTATCGGGAATCACACATGAAATATATGGTCAGCAACCAAGAAAGGCCAGATAACATCCCAATGTGCTCCTTGCATTCTGATCTGAACTCTTTCATTTTACACACTGATGAGGACATTGAAGAACAGTCAGGAGGATTTGAAACAAACTTAGACCCACCACATCAGCTGCCCCAAGTTCTCTATGATGAACTAGACACTCAGAATTATCATGACCATGATCAGTTATGTCTTGAGGAAAGAGAGTTTGTTCCTCTTGAAACAGAGATAGAGCAAGAAGCACAAAACATTATGTACCATCAAGCAAATTGCTCAAACCATAGGCAAACATCAGCAGTAACATCAGGAGACTTTTTCAGAACAGAGGCATTAGAAGATTTGCATATCACAAACCTCTTTGGAAATCAGGGGCGAGGGAGCTTAATGTTCTTACCATACCTTAAGGATTTACCATCACATAACTCTACCCCTTCAAATGAAACCTTGAATGTAGCCATAACAGCTCAAAATCCAGGAAAAATTTCTAAAAAACTTCTTATGAAAGGATATGATAATTGCAGTCCAAATATACCTGATTTGTTTGAACTAGCTAGCATTCTGCCACTCCACCAAAGACTTAGAACTGCTAGAATTTGCAAGCTTATTCAAAATACTACTTCATATAGAGAAAACAGTGAGAAACACTATGCCACTGCCATCACTCCAAGAAACAACTTTGACAAAAGAAAATACAAAAATCTTGACCAAACAATAATAGTCAAAGATAAAACAGCTGGTCATAGGATCTGTTTTGATTTTAGAAATACTAACACACACCCTTGTGACAGAAACTACATCCTTCCTGCCCAAGACCATGATAGACAAATGATAAATTCTTTTAATCATGTGTCTTTGAAAAATGATGTTTTAGGATATCGCCAAACGATTCCTTTGCAAAGCAAACAACTCAAATAATTTTTCAAGTATGCTGGAAGTAGTTCCATTTTCAAACCCAGAATTGCAAAACCACTAGACACCAAAAACATGCTCCTAAAAGCCATGTTTCCAGTTATGAATTTCTGCATTCTTACATACCTTGATGATGTCATCATATACTTCAAAAATGACAAAGAATATTTGCATTATTTGAAAAAAATGTATAGCAAAAGAAGGACTGGGAATCATAGGTATAAGGAGGTACAGCGGGAAGATACAGGGTTGTTCAGAGATTCATGCATGAATCCTTATGTCATGCTTGAAAGAGAAAATTTTCCAAATTTTTCTTTCCAAGAGCTGAGTGGACCAAGAGTGATAGGAGATCCTTCTGAATACAAGATGCTTAAGTTTCACCATTTCTAGTATTTCTGAGTTAAAACATTTTCAATCATTGTATATACCATTGTTTGAAAAAAACAAAAACAAAAACAAAAACAAAAAATTCAAAAACAATAGAAAAATAGAAAAAGAGGGTGGTTTGAAAAATAGAAAGAAAACCCCATGTTCAAAAATAGTCATTCTGAAAGCGTGCAAGTCTAAATGCCGCTACTAGTGCTCAAAATGTATTGTTCAGTTATCTAGCCTAATCATAACTGAACATGTTTTAAATTTATTTGCTGATAAGTTAGTGAGAGGAAAGATAGTCAACATTGTGTAAGCTTGACTTGTCAAAGAAAATAGATTAGGAAAAGATCTTGGTTCCACATGCTCAAAACAGAACCAAAGAGGAAAGCAAAGATGAAAAACAAACTGTGTATCCTAGCCCTGATTTTCTAGATTTCATTTTATGCAAAATAATATTTGTGTGCAGCTTGTCTTTCATGCTAATAGTACATGACAAATCGGACTGTCTAATCCTAATTTGGTCATTTTTCAATTTCATGTTTTATATTACAAAATAAAATCCTGTCAAATAGCTTAACCTTGACAGTCGATCCAGTATAAGTAGAGAAACAAAAGAGTTCATCAGCTTAATCTGAACTCCCGACGGATATAAGTGTAGAATTAGATAGTGTCATTTTTCAAAAATATTATGTCAAAGGGTTGCTATTCCAAATGCACCCAAAAGAAGAAAAAATGTTCGGAAATATAGTGGGGTAGGTAGAAATGTCCTTGATGCTAATCATGCTGTCAATTTTCAGAAATAGCATCAATGAAGAAAGAAATTTGCGCCAATGGATAAAGGCACTGGTCTTCAAAGGACCGAGATCTGAAATTTTGGACACCTATTGAAAAGGAGCTGCCCTCACCAAATGGAGCCACTGTTAGTCATCAGTATTTTTCACCTGTTAATGATGACTAGTTTTTAAAGCCAAGTTTTCTAGCAGCTGATCTCCAAATTTGTCAAATTTGTCAGCTAGAAAACACCCCTAAACATTTTTCCCTCCTACCTTTTCAATTAGCCTATGATGAGAAAAAACCTAATTGTCAAGCCCTATCTAGTCTCAGTAATACAAACTTGTCCATTAGCTGTCATAAGCTAAAGTCATCTGCTGTCATTCACCCTCATCCCTAGCTCATTCATTAACCAACTGATTGATAAGAAGGTCAGCTACCCTACCTCTGGTCATATCTCATCTTGAGATCTGATCATACCAAAGAAAATACTCCAAATCTGTCAAAAAACTCCCCTAAGTTCGGTAGTGGCGCTTTAGGCAATCCTCCCTTGGCAAACTATCCTAAGCCAAAGCAACCTCTGTCTAACACCAACCAATCCTAGATGACCTTCCTATTCCGCAAATAAATCTTGATACACCCTTAGGTCATGCCACTAACAAGTCTTAGTGTCTCTGCAGTGCATGTTTCAAAAGCCAAACTAATGTTGTGTTGATCTATAGTGTTTCAATATCTTTTTCAAAAGCCTAAGTGTACCTGTGTTCTAGAAGACATTATTAAACTTAACATGAGAATACAGTTGCTTCTCATGTGGTTTTGAGCCTGGGATGCAAGTACTAGTCAGAGAGGTAATTCAATGAACTCCTACAAACACAGTCAAAAGGTTAGTGACCTATGACTAGCAAGTAATACTCTACAGACATAGGTCAAGATTGCTCCTTATTTCTAAAGATGCATAAGGGTATTCTATCAACAGAATACACATCTCAGAGCATGCCCCTCATGGCATTTTGTCAAATTTTCACTTTTTATTACTTATTGTGATGTACCAAGCAGAGATATGAAGTGAAAGGAAAGATTGACACAGTTTGAAAACAGATGAAATGTGACTATGTAAAACCTCCTCCAAGCATGATCAGAGGGTTGGGTCACTTATTACAAACCTCCTCCAGACATGAGCAGATGGTTGGGAATATTATGTTGGCCTCCTTCATTTAACAAGCAGACGGTCAGGAACAGAGGTGTAGCTTCATTCAAATAGCACAAGGCTAAAAATGCTGCAAATGGCCTTAAGAACTTGTTTACACCTTTTTATCCAATGGATGAAACCACTAACACAGCAGTGGTGTTTTAAAAGGTGCTTACATGAGTTCACTGTTTGAAAGACAGAGTTGAAATCAGTAGAAAACAATTGAAGGTTTATGAGTTGAGGGTTGGGTTAAACATAGGACAATCAGTGGTACTATGATGATTCAAGGAAGCTTTTCTTTTCCTGTCCATAAAGGTCTTTTTCAAAACCTCATTAAATTGACAAGAAGATAGACTAGCCTTGCTTCTGAAGAAGACCTTTGCAAATAAACGACACATAGACAGTATGTGTGAAGAAAGGATATGACAAATGTTTCAAGTTCGTATTCAACACTCAAAGAAGTAGATGTAAATCAAGCCATGTGTGAATGCAAATAAGGTCCTTCATCCACAGTCAAAGGAAAATATCCAAGGGCACCTAGCAGTTTTGATCAACTTCATAATGGGCTTAATTATCATCAAAACACCAAGAGAGCAGAAATTGTCAAAATAAGTTTTAGAAATGTGAATCATCTCCTTCCAAGATATGGAAAACAATGCATCAAAAACCTTGGATTTGACTCTTAAGCAGTTCTCCTTTAAAGGTCAGAAATAGGCAAACAGTGACAGAGTTTCTTCTTTAATGAGGAACAGTGAAAAAGGATTTTGGCTGTTAAGAAGTTTCTTCACTTCAAAAAAGGGGGTAATGTCTTTGGTATCTTAAAAAGGGTCGGCCACTGCATCGTTTTTATAATTATGGTTTTGTAGAGGGCTTCATGGTGTTTTAAAGGTAATGAAATATCAAAGACAGTGCTTAATGTTTTGTTATAACCGAAAAGCCTTTTCAAAAGGCATCCAAACCCTTACAAATATATACAAATGTTTTTGAGTTCATTTAAAGGTGGAAGAGACCGTTGAAACAACCCATTGTGCAAATTCAAAATGCAAACCATGCTCCCTTAGCTACTCACTGGAGAAGACAAGTGTTTTTGGTATTTTCTCAGGGTTTTCAAGGCCTCAAGCTTGCGCGGCGCGCCTGGAAAAGTGCGCGGTGCGCCTGTGAGCACGAATAAACTGGGTTTATATTGCTGCGCGGCGCGCCTATCCGTGCATTCACAAACCGCCCGAACAACCGACCCGAATGCTTTTCATTACGCAGCGCCCTCTGCAGTGAACGCCCCGCTCGTCCTTTTGCCTTGTAAAAAGCTCTAAAACTCCTCCAACGATCAACCAAGGCCCGTGAAAAATATTCGAGGTATTTTCCATTACCTCATGGTAAATTTCAAATTTTGAAGTGGTGTTTTGCTATGTTTTTTCCTAAGGAGAAATAGAGGTTTTGAAAGCACTTCACCATTTAAAAAGCACAGAGATAGAAAGTGGTAAAAGATAGAGTTTTTTTCAAAACCAAAGAAGGTCTTCTTGTGTTTAAAGGTCCCAAAATCAGTCTAGAAGGTGTTTTTCTTCCTGTGTTGAGAAGAGATCCCATAATTGCTGGAAGGTGTCCTAACAGTGGTAAAAAAAAAACAACCCCTGTCTGCAAAATCAAAAGGGGAAAGCAGTGTTTATAAGGTGAAAGCTTGGTCCTATAGAGTCCTCTCTGTATGGTGAAATAGTGAACTTTGTGCAGCCTCCATAGTTCCAAAAAAACAGAGTGTGTTGAAAGACTTTTTAAGTCAACTGAGGGTGTCTTGTTTTACTTTGTAAAAAAACAGTGAATAGAAAAAAGGGTATTGTTTGAAGAGAAAGGTGTTCTTATCAAAACAAAGGAGATCCTTGTTCAAACAAGGGACCACCAACACATCTTTTCAAGACATTGCCCAAGCAAAGTGATAAGTTGATTTTGTTTCATTTGACAAATACTTGTTGTTTGGCATAAAAGAGGATAAAACAGTGACTCATAAGGAGGACAGGGTCTGTTGTTGAGAAACCATTTCAAGGACCATTTGAGACAGCTTGCCTTTTTCAGTCAGCAAAGAGTATCCAAAACAAAAATGCCTCTCAGGCAAGACAACAGAAGTGGCCTTCACAGGAGGTTTGAACCTGTTTCAACTGAAGAGGTAAATGCTCATCCATTAGTCTTGTTTAACTTTCATGAAGTTGGATGTCTAGAGTTTTGTCAAAGAGTGCAAGAGGTGAAAAGCTATCTCCCCTTGACATATCTTTGTGCTTTGAGATTTCAAGGGAAACACTTTCAGTTGGTAGTCTTGGACTTCAAGCTTTCTCCTAGATCCATTTCCAAATCCACCAAAATCCCTTATGTCGAAGAGAAATGGTTTAAACATAGCCACCTAGACTCAGAACAGTACAAACCCTTTTTGAAGCCTGAGCATCGGGATACATATCCATCCATATTTCCTTTCTCATATCTGTTGACAGGTTATGCTCCCCTCATGAATATAATCATGAAATATTTCACATGCGAGGGAAGGTTCTCCTGGGTCTATGCTTACCATGTCTAGTTGCTCATGCATTTCACAAGAGCCAAATTGTTAAATCTCCCCTTCTTCCTCCATAGAAGTATTGAAAAAATGGCCTCCACTGTTCAGAAAATACCTCCTTCTCAGCAGTCAACTTGCCTTTTCCATCATTCCCTCATCAAGGTTATCATTCTTCATCAACTTGAGAAAAAGGGAATCTCTTGGGACACTTTCATTGCACATCCAGATTTCACCACTGTTCCTTCATTCCATGCATCTCCTTCACCTTCCACTCACCATCCTTCACCTTCTTCAAGTAAGCCCATTCCCAAGAAGTTCAAATTTCCCATGACTGAACAAGAAGAAGAGCATGATGAAGATGAACAGCAGCATGATGAAGATGATCAGCAACATGATGATGAACAACAGCATGATGAAGAAGGGCAGCACAGCGAGAAAGAGCACAGTGAGGAAGGGCATCAAGATGAGAAAGAGTAGCAAGATGAGAAATAACAGCATGATGAGGAGGAGCGGCTTCATGATGAAGAAGGGCAGCACAGTGAGGAAGGGCAGCAAGGTGAAGAAGAACACAGTGATGATATGCAGCACAGTGATGAAGAGCAGTGCCATGAAGAAACTCAAAACAGTGAGGAGGGAAATGATGAATAAATTGAGCAGTTTGATGAGGATATTGGTAGCCCTCACAGCAGCAAAAAGGATGAAGATGAAGCCCAAAACATTGAAGAGACAAAGCCTCAAAGTCCTAAAGAGAGCAAGGACAAGAGTAAAGAGGGCAGCCCTCAAAAAGACATGCAAGAAGACAGTCAAAGCATTCATGAAGAAACTCAAAACAGTGGCAAGGATGATGAGAGAAGTAACAAGGGCAAAGATCCAAGAGAGCATGTGCTAGCTGCCTCTCCTAGGCAAGGGGCCATGCTTTCTTCTCCAAAAATGGCCAAGCCCCGAACATCAAGGAAAAGGGTGCCTCAAACTATAACTCTAAATGTTACTAGGGCCCTCCAAAGCAAGGGGAAATTGCCCAAGCAGCCCATTGTCAAATTACCCAAGAGGAGGAAGACCAAGAAGGCCACCCAAAGCAAGGGAAAGGAGAAAGAAGAAAGCATCCATGAAAAGGAGAGGGACTTTGACATAATTCAGATCGAAAGTGATGATAGTGACAATGAGGCCCGAATCCTGAAGTCTCTCTTGATCAATAGAGAAAAACAAATTGATGCTTTGAGGGCAGATCTAGAGAGGTCTAGAAACTTCAATCACTTTTTGCAAACACAAAATAAACAGATGAGTGTCCACATGTCGGTATATGAGACACGGGCCATCAAATATAAAAAGGAGGCCTCCAAGGTGCAAGTTAAATTAGAAGAACTCATGGGTGAGTTCAATGATAGCGAAGATGAAGATCAGCCCAGGAGAAAGAGGCCAAGGACCATGGGACTCAGAAGAGCCCTTGAGAAACAAAAGGAGGAAGAAGCTGCCCTTTTCCAATCTTTTCCTCTCACTACTTTGTTCACCCAAGAGATAGAGAACAATCAAGAATCATGGCTCGAGAGGGTGAATGATCACTTGGAAAAGAAGTTGGAAAAGGCCAATATATATTTTGACCTTCAAAGGAGGATGACCGGGCACTAAAAGTAGCTAAATCAGTTTGCCTGACAGAAATTGAAGGCCACACAGGAAAAACTCAAGGAAGCTCAAAGGAGGTGCCCGACACCAAAAATGAATAAAGACACCTCAAAGCTCCAAATTTTGGCCTCATCTTCTCAGCATGTTTCTGAAAACACTTGAGGGTCATGCTCACCAAAATTGCGCGAAATTCAACAAGTTTTTGTTTTTTGTCAATTTTGTGCTTTTGGCTTAAAATCATGGGCATCGCCATTTCTGTTTGGGGCATCCTCAAAGGATGAAACTGGTATCATTGGATGCCATAATTTTAGGGGCATCTACTCAGCAATTTTTAGATCAATTGAAGATGATTTTCTCCCCCAAAATGGCGAAAAACATTCACTTTTTCCACACTCTGCCCTGTTTATCAGCAAGGTCTATTTTTTGGGTTTTTACGCACAGGTCAGTTTTTGGCAGAATTTTAGATATCAGTTGAGAAAAAACTAAGCATTTTCAGAAAATAGACATTTAGAGCTTTCCAATGAGCTGTCACAGGCCTCGTTTTGACATCAGGAAGGCATCCAAAAGCTGCCCGCAAGACAGAGGACTTTCTGCTGATATATTTCCTAAGTATGTTTGAGAAAAATACATTTTTCTAAAGTGGCTTTTCGTAATGTGCGTTTAGCTATTTTTGGGCATAGTTAGTTATGAAAAGTCAATATATTTTCCTTTTTTAGCATTTTTGAGATACTTTTTTAGATACTTTGTGCCTTGGGCTTTCCAAAGCCTCAAGGACAAAATCAGATATTTTGATGGGCCAATGAGATTGCAAGTTGCACTAGGAGGTTTTCCCTCATCTTGGCCTATATATTCCAAGAGAATTCATTGTAAATAAGGCTGAACTTGATGATATAGAGCAATATATGGTTATACAAGCTTGGAAGAAGCACTTGTCTTATGCATTGGATAGTTTCTTGAATGTTTTTGTATGATGAAAGAGGACTGTTGTTGGATTCCTTGACTTGGTAAAATGGTATAGTGTCCCTCTCTATTATGCTTCTTAGTTTTCATTCATATTCCATGTTCTTGCTTGCTATAAGATAGTAGAGAATAGATTTGAGACATGCCCTTGGAGGCACCTCAAATTTCATGTTTCTTTATAGCTTCTATGTTTTCTTCCTTCTTAGTCATATCAAAGAACCCTTGATTGCTCTTTGATAACTGAAGAAATTGTTTGCTTGTTTCATTTATGGTTTTATGCATGCTAAGTATGATTCATGGTATGCCCTACTTACTCATGGCTAGTCATAGCTCCACCTCTGAAACCTTTCTTTGATTGTTTGATTGTCATTTGTTGAACCAAGGAGGTCTTGTACTGATCTTGCCCTTTGCCTAAAACTATGCAATCTTGCTTCAAAGTGCCCAATAGCTTGAAATACTATGCTTAGGTGTTTCCTCATAGTGATTTGAGTTATTTTTTTGTCTTAATTGTCTTTCCCCAAAGTCTGATAGCAATTTCCTAAAGTTAGAGAGTCATATATCTCTATGTATTGCTTGAATGTTTATTTCTATGCATTGATCAGTTTATAGTTACATTTCTCATGATTAATGGTTATCCCTACCATGTTTATGTCAGCTATTGAACTATTTTTGTTTGAAATCCTTTGTTCTTCACAAATTTAGTGTCCATCCCACTCCATTTTACCCAAAGATCCATTTTACCTCGATCAAATCGGCCCTTCAACAACCTTGTATCACCATTTGAAAACTTTCTTGACCTTTTCAACCCCATAGCCCAGTTAATCTGACATCAGTTGATCCGACATTTTTTTACCTATCTTAGTCTTTGATCGGCTCATCCTCACAAAACCTAAAAACAAAACCAGCAAACCTACTTCATAACTAGCCTAAAATTAGAAACACAAGAAGAAAAACACAATGCATATCCCCACACAAATAGAGAGCCCTCTCCGAGTCCAGAAGGTTACTGAAGTCCTTGGGCTTCAAAGATTGGTTTGATGTTACCCTGTCACTTGGATTTCCAATCAGCCAAATCACGGGTTCCTAACACATGTTTTCAATTAATTTGATGACATTTTCTCATATGGTTTCACTCGAAAAAGGTACCACTAATTTCCAATTGAAGTTGTATAAATTCCATCAATCTAGGAATTTAATTTACATTGATATATGCACATGTAAAGCAAATGAATTTGTCTCTATTCAATAAATCGAACCTAAATTGACACATTTATTCACATCTATAGATTCAAATGTAAAGCTTTGTTCCTAATTTTCCCTTATTCACTTTCATTTATATAAGGGTATAATTTATGATTTATTTGTTCCTGGTTTCTCTTAAGGGTTTTGACTTGCATGTGAAGTCTCTATCTTGCATTCTTGTTTCACTCCAACAACATATAACCACCTTTGTTCCTGGTTTCTCTTAAGGGTTTTGACTTGCATCTGAAGTCTTGGTCTTGCATTCTTGTTTCACTCCAACAAGGTACAACCACCTTTGTTCCTGGTTTCTCTTAAGGGTTTTGACTTGCATGTGAAGTCTCGGTCTTGCGTTCTTGTTTCACTTCAACAAGGTATAACCACCTTTTTTCCTCGTTTCTCTTAAGGGTTTTGACTTGCATGTGAAGTCTCGGTCTTGCATTCTTGTTTCACAGAGTCGAGGTATAACCACCATAGATCCCAAGTATGTTAATAATGTTTTATATTTAGTACATGTTTTCAATAAAATTGATGACAATTTCTCATGCTTTGTTAATAATTTTTTATATTCTGTACATGTTTTCAATTAATTTGATGACATTTTCTCATTTTTTTAACTTGAACAAGGTACCACTGATTTCCAAATGAAATTGTCTAAATTCCATCAATATATGAATTTAAGTTACATGTAAAGCAAATGACATTGTCTCTATTCAATAAATCGAAGCTAAATTGACACATTTATTCACATCTATAAATGAAAATGTAAAGCTTTGTTCCTAATTTTCCTCTCGGTCTTGATTTGCATTTGGTAGAAGGGTATAATTTATGATCGCTTTGTTCCTGGTTTATCTTAAGGGTTTTGAATTGCATGTGAAGTATCAGTCTTGCATTCTTGTTTCACTCCATCTTGTTTTATTTGTTGTTTCATTGCAACCTTTCAGTAGTCTCATACTTTTGTTGTTTCATTTGTTGTTTCATTGCAACATTTCTGTTCATTGAACATACCAAGTCTATCATATGACTACTTTAAATCCTCATTTTCCAACAATATGTGCTTATTTTATTCTCTCAAATTTTTATTTATAGTTGTGCAATGGGCCATAATGCTTTGTAGATGCAGTGAAACTGGTTTTTTTCAATGTCGTATAT
This sequence comes from Pinus albicaulis, assembly GCA_034641835.2. Lineage (NCBI taxonomy): Eukaryota > Viridiplantae > Streptophyta > Pinopsida > Pinales > Pinaceae > Pinus > Pinus albicaulis. Next base: position 29,486,075 of record CM076579.1, read on the forward strand.
CAGCTTGAGGTTTGAAGTTGTTGGGATGGGGAGCATGTACATAGAATAAGATGTTTTTTTTTTTCATTTGTTGATTGGGAACCTTTTTCACAATTTCAATGTCTTAGATTAGAGAAGGCAAGTATTAATCTAAGATTATTTTGTTTTAATGGTTTCATTGATGATTTGGATTATGCCTTTGCAAGTGAGAAAGTTAGAAATGGCTTACACTATCAATTTGTTAACTCCCAAGGAATATAAGATATATTTTTGTAGAAATTACAAATTTTTTGATACATACTAATTAAAAAATAAAAATTATGATATAGGCTATGGAAAGTGTTGTGTTCTTTTAAATAATAAAGTATAACTTCAACAGATTAAAAAAATTGTAGCAATTAGAAACTGTTTGATACATAATAATTTTGTGAGGCAACCCAAAAGTATGCTTCCCAACATCCATGGATTCTATCCTTATCAAACCTATTTCATCCTTACCAAAATCATAGTGTGTTGTGGTTACAATAATTAAGTCATGCCACCCCTATGATTGATGGCTTCCATTTCCTGCATTACCCAAAAATGTTGAGTTGAATGCCTAACCCAAGTATGGTGGATTTCCCAAGATTGGATTATTAGGATGTGCCTGAATGTTTCCATATGCTTGACTCCAATCTTCTCCTTGTTTCCATGGTGGGACTGAGTAGCCCAAGTGTCCACTTGTGTTACTAACCCCAGCACTGACTACAGATGTCATATGAACACAGTTAGGATTCAAACCTATACTGGTAGGGGTATAAGAGGTGGGCCTAACCCCTACCTGATAGTTGGGGACTTGGATGTTAATTAGGTCTTGGTATGATGGTGTCTGCTCTGCAATGTGGTCCAGCGTGTTAGAAATCAACCTATTTTCCTCAAACTGGCTTGAACCATGGTCTTCCCTGCTTGTCACCCCTCCTCCTTTTTCCAACTCTTGCTGAACCTTTCTTGCCTCTCTCTCTTGCCTTGCCAATTTCTTTTGATGTTCCTTATCTTCCCTTGCTTTTTTTCTTTCCAACCTTTCCTTTGCTTGAGCTTCTATTGTTGCAATCGTTGCAACCCTCTTTTCATTGGCTAACTCCTTCTTTCTCTTTCTAGCTTCCTGAATTTCATTCTTTTTACGTTCAGACTCGAACATTAAATTCATATAAACTTCATATGTGAGCAATTTTGAAATCCTCCCTAAACGAAGATAATCTGATGTTGAGTTCCTTGATGAGGCCTTCACTCTCTCTACTGGTAGCTTTAGGAATGCACCAAGTAATCTCTGTTTTTTTTTTCCCCAGGCTCCTCTGAGCCTGACACTTGGATTTCAACCTCCTGGAAAATTGATTGGCCCCCATTATTGTCTTCTTCAGGCACTTCATACTGAATAGGCTCCTCTTCCAGTGATCCATTGGCCAAAAAATAATGAACAAGTTAGGTGTTCAACCATGATGGTTGTGAAGGCATGCCCATGCTTTCCTCATTGGTGGTAGATACATTATCTCCATTGATATTCATCACGGCCTCTGCCAACCATGATGGTGCACTTACTTGGGTTTTCATGGCCAATTTCTCATTGTGAGCTGCATCACATGGAATATCACATGCATAATTCGCAGGTGGTTCAGAGGGTTTCATTGATATGTTTATTTGGTTCATGACTGAACTGTGTCTCACTGACGTGCTCATCATCATCACCCTAGAACAACCCTTCAGAAAGGGACATTAAAGGCAGCTACATCTTCTTGGGCACCGACATGGTATTGTAAGTTCTCTACTTCTTGACCTTCCACTTCAAATGCTTGGAAACAACTGGTATCATGCATAAGAGCATCAAAATTAAGTGGCCATATACCAATCCTCCTAAATCCAGCCTTGATATTAGAAGGTGTGAGAGCCCTTTTAAATTCTTTACTTGCAAGCTCGGCTAGCTCAAACCTCTTTATTTCAACCCCTGGATTCTTTGCCATCCATGAAGCTTGCTCAACCCTGAAATATTTCTTGAATGGCCCAAACATGCTCATGTCAAGGGGCTACAACCTGTGAATGGTATGAGCCAGCAATGTTAACAAGCCAATGCCCAATTTATTAGCCTCCTCGATTGTCTAAACATCCATCTGGCTTCCATGGCCATATAAAATTAGTAAGTGCCTATTTTCATGTGAGACACCACTTGATATAGAAGCAAAAAAGTGGAAAAGCCAATTCAAGAATAGTTCCTTTGTCATCCATGCATGTGGATGTGCAGCCATGCATGCGCCTGGTTCACAATTTCGTATATAATTTTTTAGTTGAGTTTTACCTTTAAATAGATAAAATCCTGGTATTGATGAACCAAATGCATTAACACAGGCAAGAATTGTGATCCACTCCCTTCTCTTAGGTGATATCTTAGGCACATTTATACTTCCTCTATTGGAAATTACCTGCATACCACATTTCCTTCCTTCCTGTAAGCATGTTTCATCACAGTTCCATATATGGTTTGGGGCATATGAGTGTTGCTCATATGCAACAGAAAGAATGTTATAGAACTTGGAAACAATTTCAGGGCGTAGATTTAAATCCATGTCTCTGTCAAGGTCTTTTTTTGTACATAACACAAGGTCTGGATGCCTCTTTTTAAACCCACTCCACCATGATTTACCAAGAAAACCTCTTTAAAGGGGTTTGGCCTCCCTTAACATATTTTAGCTACAGTGGATTTAAGTTGTATAAGCTCTAACCCATGTCCCAATTGGTCCATCTCCTTACACCACTTGACCACCTCATCCTCCTCCTCTTGAGTCATAACTGTAACAGACCCTATACACTTTGTATTAATCAACCCATTATCCAATAATGTATGTTAGAGGTAGCAATACCATGTTTTTTTCTAGATGCACGGATTCAATATCCCTTAAACTCGATGTCATCAATTGCAACGAGCATGTATTGCTTTGTCCAACCTCTGATGGAACTGATTTTATTTGTTGAACTTGCACCTTGCACTATGGTTGAAGGTGGCTCTGTGGCTGATGGTGGGCTAGGATGATCTGCTACCACAGAGTCCTTTTCAATGACATTGTTGGGAGCATTGGGAGCATTTACATCCTCACTTGATGAAATAATCCACAGATGGGTCCCCCTTGTCCCTCACCTCTTGTTCCTTATCTGATATGCGATAGGAACTCTCATCATGGCTCCAACAACCTGCAGATTTACCACGAAATTCTGTTTTAAAATTTTATTTGAATACAACATGAGTAAGAAATTTGATAAGTATTACAACACAACTATATAGAGTAAACTATATTTATGTATGAATTCCAATATTAGCATGGGAAAGATAAGTAATACCTATTGAATGTCAACAACATGGCATCTTCTGTTGTTTGTTGTGAACCCTTACATTTGTGTAGGCAACTTGGTATTTTACTCAAAAGAGTTCAGGTTGCATCTAAGTGTATATTGTGTTATCAGCAAGGATTTTATCTTAATGATAAAACCAAACCTAGTAATCCATTCATATCAATGAATAATTTTGTGAATTAATTGCATTGAAGTGGAACATACCCAGTTTACCTTAACATTTGAATTCGGATTACATTTTTACTTTGAATTATTGAATGATTTTCACTATGTTGTATTTCAATTATTTATGACTTCTAATATCAATATGATAAAGATAAGTTATACATATTGACTGTTAACAATATGGCATCTTCTATTGTTTGATGTGGACTCTAGCATTGGTGTAGGAAACTTGTGCATTTTGTATTTTGAAGTTAACATGGTTGTAAGCAACATAGCATATTCTAATTTAACATGGCTGTAACCAACATGACATCTTCTAAATTAACATGGCTATAAGTTAACATGGTTGTAAGCTAACATGGCTTTAGGCAACATGGTTTTAAGCAACATGGTTGTAAGTTAACATGGTTGTAAGTTAATATGGTTGTAAGAAACATACTTTTTGGCTTCACTAAGATAATTTTGGTGACTTTGTTAAATTCCATCTGTTGGCGGAAAGGGTTGAATGTTTTATGCAACTCTTTACACACAAGTTCTCTAAAGATAATTGTACAGTCACCTTAATTTTACATTCACTTCCATAGAGGTATTGACTTGGCAAGAAAAACTAACTAGATAGGACATTAGATAGGACATTCATAGTTTCTGGTTAAGTTCATATTGAAGCCTTTGTGCTGGTGTAGAGGCATTGACTAAGAAGACATTCATAGTTTCTAGTTAAGTTCATATTGAAGCCTTTGTACTTGTATACAAGTATTGACTAATAGGACATCAATAGTGTCTGGTTAAGTTCATATTGAAGCCTTTGTATTGGTGTAGAGGTATTGACTTGGCAATAAAATCTAAGTAGATAGGACATTCATAGTTTCTGGTTAAGTTCATATTTAAGCATGCCCTCAGTGCTTCTCCTTTGAATGGTGCTGGATCTAGATGCTCTGGAACTTGGTCTAAACTAGGTGAATCAACTTCTTTCGCTATATTACCTTCGAGAACTAGAACTCCCCTTACAAGCACCCTTCAGACCAAGACAACGAACCTTGAACTTTAGGATTTAGATGCTTTTGCAGTATTCCAACACCACACCATTGAGCATTATTATTCTCCATGTGATATTACAATCACACCAACTTGAGGCTCTCTCCCTACATAATCAATCCAATCCATCCGACAGTGAAAGATATAAGCTAAGCGGACCCTATGAGTTAATTGACTATCCCCACCATCCTACGAAGTAAATCTACTTCATGGGAAAAAAAACCATTGTTATTTCATTAAGTTTAGCTAAGAAACATTCAGTAAGAAACAAGTTAGGGTGGGTAGTAGAGGACTACTAGATTCTAGCACAACTAGGTTCCTCTAAAATAAATTTTAAACATTGCTTCTAAGGAACTTTAAACTGCGCTTCTTAGGCTCTTCACGATCTCAGCCTCTTAGCGTAGGTTTAACTATGTTGAAGCCTTGATTTACTCTTTTTCTAAAGCCTTGATTTAATCCTCTAAAACAAAAACTAGAAGTTGTCTTATTGTATTGTAAATGGACTTCTATGAGTGTTTGCATGACCTCTGTTTTATTCGCGATCCTTCTATTCAAACCTTAATTATAACTTCCCAACAAAGACAATCCTTAGAAATAGAATTTGAAACAAGTCTTAGAAACAAAAACTGAAAGAAAGACAGTTACATAAAGAATTTTTTTAAATTGAGCAACTTCTTGTTAAATTGAGAAGCATCCTAGTTTCTGTATGAGTGAAGTTTGTGTCCATCTATCTATCTATCTGTGGAATTATGATTAGTCTATGTCCATCTATCTATCTATCTATGGAATTATGATCTTTGCCTTCGTTGTCAACACTTCAGCTTTTTACACTATTTCTAGCTCTCTCTTGATTGGTTGTAGGATTTCCTTGATTGGTTTGTATAGGCTATGAGGATAGAAGCCATAAAGTTACTGAACTAAGCTCCAATAAGTAGATACTATTAGGTATATGATCTATAACTTATAAGCTTAACATGGTTCCTCAACTAAAATAAGGGTAAAGTACTCAATATAATAACATTATTCAACAAAAACCAAAAACCTGTATGTCTCCAGCAACTGATGAAGAGAATGAATGTAGCACTGTGAACACACTCTATCTTGAATATAACACTGAGCACACACTCTGTTTGTATGTCTCCAGCAGATGATGAATATAATGAAAGTAACACAGTATGAACACTTCGATTGTATGTCTGAAAAATGAATGGAACACTATCTGAAAATGATTGTGTGTATACAAAATGAATGGAACATTGTCTGAAAAGTTTGATTGTATGTGAACACTATGATTGTATGTCAGCAGCCGCTGATGAATAGAATGAATTCTTCAAATTAAAAACAACAAGAATTGATGTTTTATAGTTTTATGATCTATAATTTAATTAGTAGGGAAGATTGGCATGGATTGCCATCTCCCAAATTCAAATCTGTATTGTGGATTGATTTTTACATGATCCAATAGTTGATAAATGTTCATGGTTGAACCTTGTGCTTTCCTGAATTGAAATTATTTCCTAAATTTAATACCTGAATTGAAATTCTTTCCTGAATTGAAATGTTTTCATGAATTTAGCTCCTAAATTGAAAGGGTTGTTGTGTTTGATTCTTGAATTGAAAGGTTGCGTGAACTATTTCCTGAATTGAATGGTGTCATTTAATGTCTTTAGTAGGTTCAATGGTTAAATAGACATGTACATATGGATGACACAAATTTCACCTATTCTTGTGCAGGTGTTACCCAACAATGGGATGTGTTGCCCCAATGCAAAATCAGTGGGTGATTGTTTGCAATATCCTGGAAGGGATATTTTAACTAAAAATGTAGAAAAATAACTGAACTCCGTAATATGTTATAAATCACTATTTACTCAACAGAAGATTTCCATGTAAAATAAAGATACATAAAACACTGCAATCCATTAACACATAGAACAGGAAGAATCTCGGCATTTTATTATAAGTAATAACTGGGTTACATATAAATCTGACCCAAAATAGTTGAGATGGAAAACTGGCCACCATGATGAACTGCTACACTGCGTTGGCCTCCAAAACTAAACTGTTGCACTCTCCCTTTGGCAACAACTGTCACTGAACCCACTGAAGCACCTGTTGAAGATTTGAATGATCCTCACTCCAATATCCCTGAAGCTCTGCAAAAGTTTCGAGTGAAGTCTCCTCAAGAGAGTTGGGTTTTCGTCCAACACTCACAAATCACCTGAGGGTTTCTGTCCTGGGGCTACAGCTAAAGTAGAGAACCACGTCTCACACCTCTCATACAATAAAATGATATGATCCAAAGATGCCTCTCAATGGCCTCCTCCCTTTATTTTATAGATCTCTTGGAGCCTTCTAGAGCATTATTTTATTATTATTTTATTTATGGAGCACTTTTCCCTCTTATTAAAATATTCCTTTTTAATGTAGAAAAGGGTAAATCGTCTACCACGCCTCCTCCGATCACTGAAACCCATGTCTAACCGTCCCACCATATAGGTATCCTCGTCCAGGTTCCAATGAGCTATTACACTAAGGTGTTCCATCATGAATTCCTCCCGAAATTCCACCTTGAGTGTAATCAGCTAATTTAAGCCCATAAACAACTCAAATTTCTGAAAGATATCAGAATGCACCAGAAAGAAAGCCAAACTACTCGGATGATGGAATATATCAAGCGAATGCCACCCAACCACATAGAAACTCCTCGAACTCCTCCAAAAATTCCCTGGGCCTGCTGATGACACCAACCTATACCTGTGACTGGTCTGCTTCTAACTCTGGAAGTCCATCCTAGCCCTATCATAGGTGACACCAAAAAAGGGAATATTATAGACCTTCCGCCCCAAGATTGCTTGCCCTAAAGTAATCAAAATATTTGGGCCACCCTGTTGGCCTGCTACAACTGAGACCCAATTCCTGGATCCCATACAAACCCATGGGTACTGCTATGCACCTGTGTCAAGCCACTCGGAATAGACCCCTCAATACCGAGATCCAAAACTGATCTCTCACTGTACCAGTCAACAAACAATCCTCACAAACCCCAATGCCACCATGGCCAATCATCGCCCAAATCCATAGCTCGGACTGCGCACTACTTCTGGCTATAGATGATGCCCCATGAAGTGAAAACCGCCAACAAGCATCAATGCTCCTTGGCTTCTATTGTATTGTACCTTTAACTATATAAGCTATCCCACCAACTCCGTACCAACTCATCTCCTCTCTCCAATCCAAGTCCTAACTCAATCCCACGTTGATCCTGCTCTCCTGAAATCAGGATGGAGTGCTGAAGAAACAACAACCTGTGCCCCACTACTAGCTGGAATCTATAACATCTGCTATGTCTAAGGGCCCCTGCTCTGTTGTTCTCCCTACGAAGAAAATCATACCATCAAGAGGGTGTCATCTCATGATCTCCTGCCAATCTATCCTGAAAGAAGAATCTAATGTAGTGTTAACTGCTTACGGAATATGCCTAGAGAACTGTCGGCATCTCATAATCAACTCACATTGCTCAGTCCCATCGATCAACGAAAGCTGCATGTAGAAGAAAACCCCTCTCTCTATAATGGGCCAAAGTGGGCAAGATATGCTGCAAGCCCCATCGATGTACTCCTGGAGAGTGCTACTCCTTGGAAGTATTGTAGCTCTATTGACTGCATGTGCATCTATCTATACCTCATCAGCATGTCGACCCAGTGATGGATGCTCCACCATATCCAACAGCTCATCCCTCTCCTGGTCGGGAATGTAATGCTCCTGCGGTCTACTAGACCCCTACAGAACTATCCCATCAACCTCCAACATCTCCAGAGGATATGGATCTGCAACTGCTATCACCTTACTCAGTGTTACACCATATTTTGGTCATCTAACCTATTATTATTAGATGGACCCAGGTACACCATGTAAGACCAATTTTACCCCAAGTAAAATTGCTTTCACTATGAAAATAACTTAGTAAACCACCTTTATTAAGTTGTTTATGGTCTAAACAGGAAACCCCATGAGGAAATGTTAAATAAATATACATTTGTTTGATTTTCCTCAAGGAATAATTAGTTAAACAATAGTTTAATTAATATTCCTGGTTATATTTAACCCAAAACAAGGAAGTTAATTAGATAAATCATTCTTTATCTTGTTATTTTCTAAGAATAATTGTTTAAACCTTATTTAAATAATATTATTTGTTAAATATGACTAATTCACCCTTAAGTAATTAAATAAATCATTATTTATTTGATTATTACTCAACCACATCCTTAAAATGATAAATAAATCATTTATTTATTTATTATTTACAAATAAAGGGATTTGACCCAAGTCAAATTCCTTTTCCCTCCAACAAATATAATAAAATATTCCAAAAAAGTTAGATCTTGATTTGGTTAATAATATTTTAATTATGCACCAATATCTAGACTAATTCAATATTTTGTTATAAATAGAAGGGTTTTCCCATTCATTTACAACCTTTTGCTGCCTAAAGATCACTCTGGATCTAAACTTTTGGTCTGACTATTGATCCACCATCATAGTCATATTTTGCTACCATTTTTGTCTGGGTTTTCTACACCATCAAGAGAGAGAGGTTTTAGATCTGAAGTGCTGAGGACTTACAAGAACCCATCCCATTAAGGAGAACATGGAACACCCTCTTATGTTTTCCTCCCAGGTGCCATTAATACAAAATTCATTTGATATATTCTTGTCTTGTCTATTGGATGCATGGAGTAAATCTTGTTTTTTCTATTGTTTAATGTCTTCTAATGCATAGATCTAGATTTTTGCAGCATTTATCTTGATCACCTAAAAATCTGAAGATATTAGCAGTCATTTATACTGTTAGGGTTGTTTGTTATGCACAGCTAAAGTGGTATTTTTTCGTACGCTTGGAATTAAGATTCATACTAATAACTAGCGACTCCACACGGGTTTACGATTATGACTATTGTCATTTTTCTGATCCTTGCATATCCAGCTCCTTCAAACCCTAGGATTTCTCTTCAAACCCTTGTTTTTTCTTTTCTTGATGTTGTTTTTAACCTATAAAACCCTAAAATGATAAAAATTCTGACTTCTGCGTGTTTTCGGACCTATTGCACAGGTGACAGACATCAGCCACAGCTGAGACGACAAATTTTTTTGAAACTTGCCACCAAGAGTGTCAGAAGTGTAGGTCGCACTTTTTGGCCCAAAACCTGTGACCTGGACCTTCAGGGTGTACTTTTCAGCCCAAAAACTACGACCTCTACTGAAAACAGGTCAGAAACTACGACCTAGACTTTTTGCAAGGATTTTTCTGAAAGTTTTATGGGTTTGTCTGAGCCTCTGTTCGGGGTTGTATGACCTCCGTCTCCGCCCATTTTGGACCTATAATTTTTTTGTTTCACTCAACTAAGTGGGAACCTAGCCCCCTAGGGCTTCAGTACCCTCCACTTTTTGTGGAAGAGTTTTTGTTGTTGCAGGTTGTCTGAAATCTCAGAGTCTTCAACCATTTTATCAATCTGATACCTCACCTTCAGATCTAGTTTAGATCAGCTTGTTATCCATCCAAATCACCTCATCTAGCTTTGTTTGGGTTTTCCTCTAGGGTTCACTCCATTTCCCTTCAGGAGATAGCCTTTCGCCACCTTTTTTACAGCAATTTTTCCTCTGATTTGTTGTTGTTTTTTGCACCACTTTCGAGCTGATTTTGTCTTTTAAATCCCTGGCCCTCTTGACCTTAGATCTATGAGCTTTTTTAGTGTGTTTTGATTAGATTTTTACTCACCTATAGACTAGTTGTTGAGAGACCCACCTCCTTGGGTTTATATTATTGCATTATTAGCTATTTATTTTCTATTTTTGCAGGCCTATATACTGTCATTTGCAGGTTTATTTATAGCTATACAACACACTTTTTCTTTTTCTCTACAAAATTCTAGGTTTAAAAATTAAAATTTATACACTTTTACACACACACCCTAAGCGAAAAAGGGCTTGGTTAACACCACCAAGAAAAGACTCTAAAACATTGAAATAAATTGATCCTTCACCTCTTTGCCCTTGTTTCGACATTGTAATCAATTGATCCTTCACCCCCCTACCCTTCAGACTCGATCCCATTAGTACAACAAGCCTCCCGCTATGTCTGTCCCCAAGCCACCTCCTTCGGTCTCTACAGAGCCTCTTTCGACACCTAAGGGTCCCTTGTAGATCCCTCAGCCTAGGGCAGAGGTTCATACCAAGATCCCAAAGGGACCACTGCACCGAAATGCTGCTTCTAGCAAAGCTGCCCATTCGTATAGCATAGTCGATGATTTGGCACAATCCCCTGCTGCCATTTCAACGTTGGAACTCCTCCAGTCGTGCCCTTCACAACAAAAAGCTCTACTATCTGCCATGGGTGCTGTAGATCCTTCCGATGATCAATTGATTGTCTTTGATGTTGACCGGTCAGAACATCCTCCTCTCCCTGATTCCGTCACCTTCCAAATCGCAGTCAAGATCCAGAACGCTAACGTTTCCTGGTGCATTATTGATGAGGGGGCATCCACCTGTGTGATGTCCACTTTGGTTTGGAGGAAGCTCGGATCCCCTGAGTTGGGCTTCTTCCATGATCACTCTTCGAGCGTGGGATGGCCATGCCTCCAAGCCATTAGCTTATTCCGCAATTGTCCTATTACTCTTGCGGCAAGAATGTTTGCGTTGACGTAGAAGTCATTGATGCCCCCTTACATTACAACATTATATTGGGTCACATCTACACTTATGCGATGTTTGTTGTCCCTTCCACGGTCCACCACAAGATTTCCTTCCCTCATAATGTAAATATAGTCACCATTGACCAGTTGACATATTACGAACCAAAGTCTCAGACCTCCCCTAAGTCCACTATCTCTTCGGTGACCAACAAGAAAATTGTTGATCCTTTGACCAATGTTTAACCCAGAGTCTACAAGATTCCTCACTGCTTGGTACATTCCCTGGTATTCCTCCTCCTATCTCAGATCCCAGCTCATCGAATGTTTGCATGATGCAATCGTCTCGCACTGCCCTCAAGTAGCCCGCCTCGGCTAGTCAGTAGCCTCCTCGCCCTCCGCAGCCTTTTCTTATCCCTTCGATTCATCCTTCTGGACCTCCTCCTCTTGGCCCTTCAGCTGGTATTCATGAGCCTCTTTACCATCCTGGAATGGTTCCTCCAGGCCTTAACCATTTAGGAGCCATCCCACCTGTCCATTACCCCTCCGGTCAGATACCGTTCCTAGCTCCCCCACCAGGAATCTATATGAAACCTTTCATGGCCACCCTCTCTCTTCCTAACTTGACCCTTGGGATTCCTGTCTGGTACCTTGATCCTCCAGCTGCTACCCTGCCAGGTCAACCCAAACCTTACCTTGCTTTGACCCTGGTTCAACCGGTCCCTATGACTTCTTTCACTGCAACAGTGCCTCAACCACCTCAACAGGAACCCCCTCCTGTTGTGACCGCTCCAGGTAAGAAGGGAAAAGCTCGCAAGAGGGCTTCCAAGGACAAGGCTACCCTGAGAGACCCTGCACCTCCCCCGCCTGCAAAGCCCTGTGCTTTGTGTGATGTCATCGGCCATGACACCCATAACTGTCTTGAACTGCCCCGTATCAAGCCCATGGTTAAACTTGCATTCCCTGAGTCTGCGGTCCTTGAAGCCCCTGTTTCTTCCTCGACCACAGCTAAGAATCCTAAAGCTATTCACACTAACAAACCTTGTGTGTTGTGTGATATCCATGGCCATTATTCTCACCATTATCCCCGCCTTACGCATTATCGCGCCTCGTTAGAGGTAGTTTGGGAGTACGAGATTGAACAAAACCAATCCGCCTCTCCTGTACTTGCGCAATATGCTAAAGGCCAGGCTAAGGATTTACCCGCGCCCATTGACATTCCTCCCCCTGATGTTGAAATGAAGGAGCTTGCGGCCACCATCCTCTACCTTTCATCATCCATGAGACCTTGGGTGTGAGCTCCCTTCTAATCTTCCCCTGTTGTTTCACTTGAACTCCCTTCAACGATCACCTTGGGCTCGACATTCGTATCTGTTTGTTCTTTTTTCATCCCCCGTGACAATGTGCACGTGAACCTTTTGTCTCATGATGATGAGTTAGGTAGCTTTGCCGCGTCATGTGGTCTCCCTTCATCGAGTCACTCCATCTTCTATTGCGATGATGACATCTTGGATGCCATGTCCACCCCTAACTTCATATTTCCTACCCATCAACAGGATAGCACCACCCGTGACCATGTTGACTTTCATAATCTCATCACAAGTTACACCTTTGGTAACTCCCACACTCCACCTTACCGTCGGCATGTGAGTAGTAGATATCTTACCCAGAACACTCCCTCTCGCGGAGTGTGTTCGATTTCTAATTTGCGCTCAGGTTGCTAGCATTGTTCATCATCCTTCCATTTATTTTCTTGTGGCACCTTTCATATGGACCTACCATCCACACCTTATGTCAATTTTGCTGATGGTGCAAGTCGCTACTCCAAGAAACTAGCCTCGGTAGGTTGGGCCATTTTTACCCCCTTGCACTCCCTTGTTCTCTCGAACAAGGCATGCATTGGTACTGCTACCAATAACCAGGCCGAATATGAAGTAGTACAAGGTTTATTATCCGATGCCCTTTCACATCGCATCCTCCACCTTCATGTTCGTTTAGATTCCCTGCTTCTTGTCATGCAATTGAATGGTGTCTATCGTGTGCATAATCCTATACTTTCTAGAAGATATTTACGAGTGAAGCTTTTGATGCATGAATTTGAGATCATTGCATTCATTCATGTACCTAGAGCACAAAATCACTATGTAGATAACATTGCAAACAATATTCTAGATTGGCATTTAGCACACGCATTTAACACAAGACAATAACACAAAAATATCAAAACGATGCATATCCATAATATGTGTCGTATAATACGTTTTAGATTCCATCCACTCTGATACATATGACATGCCTATAGCATGTTACAAAACTCAAAACTGGGGGCAACATCTGCCCCTACACACTAATCACTATTTGGAGGATACTGAGCCAGTGGCTCTACTCCTGCAACTCGTAGATCATGCATGCCCTGTTCGGCCGTCGCCATGTGCCGCATGACCTCTCACCACTCAAAGGGTAGACAAATACATGGCTCTATGTACTAGTCATCTAAGTCCTGCCAGCCGCGCTTAGAAACAACGGTCAAAAGCCTCTCACATCTATGACAGATATCCTCCAGGAGGGCTGCTGCATCCTCATTTTGCTGCGACCTCACTCCACTAAGTCCTGCGGTCCCCGATACTACAGGTTGCCCCATATATTCGGCTGGTTTTACCGGTGCTGTATCTGCATACAAAAAGTGAAAGAATCAGTACCACATACAATTTTTCTAGACCTTTACATGCACATAAAAGATTTGCAATTTTTCTCTTACCATCAGGCCCCCATATCCGACCAGGCGGCAGTGGCAAATCTAGATCCCCACAATAACTCATCCCACTATAGGGATAGTCATCTATATACAGTGGCATCTAGTCCCAATGAGCAAAGAAATCGGCTCAGAACACCCATCCAACCGCCCCACCTCCTCCTCTGCACAGAAGTCGCCCCCACCAGCACATCCTAGGCTCTCTTGGGCCCCCATCTTGGAGCTGTATGCGAGGTCAAAGTGTCAGGATATTCTCAAAGAAGAACGAGCAAAAAACTGTACCATATGCACAATCATGATTCACTTGCCACTTGCATAGTGACAACTTTCATTTCAGTGACGTGATCCCACTCAAAACATTATCCAGCAACATCATCTGCCCTCCAGTGATGTGATAAAGTGCCTGGTTTCCTAGGATCCGCAGCACCGCCGCGGCCATAGCACGGGTCTCTAACCTCTCCAAATCCCCGATGGGTATCCGAGTGCCCTTGACTTGGAGACTTGGTCGGCAATGGCGCTCTACAAACTCTATGATATTTTTCCCCCACAGTAATACTAGCTTAGTATTCCTTACCATCCCAAGGGGTGGGAGACTAGTCATGAAATATATATCCTAGACCGTCAACTCAATCTGGTGCCCCTGCACTATAAAGACCTCATGGTCTAGGTCCCAATAGCTAACAATCCAGGCCAATAAGGGCTCTCCAACTCTCATCAAAGGGTTCTCCACAAACTTCAGAACCCCAAACCTGGCCAGTGCACCACGGACACCCTGATCCTCCCGGATCTCCGACCGTAATGCGCCCAGGTCTCTTTCTCTCCATTTGATCCATAATTCTTCCATATCTACACAAAACCATCATATTTGTCTGAATACAGATAGGAAAGACTGTACCTCATCATAAAAACCCGGTACTCAGCCAAAAAACAGCACCAGAAAACCCCTCCCTGATAGGTCGCACTTTTTAGGCCCAAACCTGGGACAGATCACAGTTTTTTTCCCAAAACCTGCTACCCAGGTCGCACTTTTTGCCCCAAAAAGTGTGACCCATCCGTGAGGAGGAGCAGGGGTCTGTTCCTGAGCCCTGGGGACCTAATCTGAACTTTTAATCCACTAAAGAGAAAGAGTAAGGTAAGGCCTCTCACCTGCAACTAACGGATCTCGATTCCAACGATCGGTTTTTCTGCTAAGATCACCTCAATATTTAGGGCCTTCTCTCCTCTCTACATTCACCATAGTTCCACATGCAAATGAGTGAATTTGGAGGGAAAACACCTAATTAAAAGAGAAACCCCCATTTTTTATTTCACCTACTGCGACCAAACCGTAGCTCCATTCACCAAACCGTTTGTACCGTTGGAAAGCTCTCACCGAGCCCTAAAATGGGTATCTATTAGTTTTTAGTGATTTGATACTTCAACAGGACACATTTTTTCCAAGAAGCGTCACTTCACCCCTCCTCAAAATCGAATTTCTTCACTTGCAACACTCGTACTGGGGGCACCACCTTGCCTCCATACTTGTCCATGCTCATGTCGACTTTCGTCGTGAGTTACCATCTTGTACTCATGTTTTTATGGTCCTCATTGGACCTTTTCTGTGTGGCAGCACCATCGAGTCACCCTTGTTTAGAGCATCCGAGTTGAGTCATCATTGCATTCATGGAGTCTATCCCAAGTCCCTTTGAATCCCATTATAGTCTTCCATCCTTCATTTCTTGGTCCCTCTCTCGTGTTGCACATTATGGCCTTTAGTCCCACTGTCCCCTATCCCTCATGATATTGTGTCAGTCGTTGCCAGGCAATCCATGCCCTTTATGCTCTAACAAGGGAATTCGTCCGTTCGCTACTCAGTACCTCCCATTTCATCATCATCATTGGTGTGAGTCTGTCAGTCGCTCTACTATTTTCTCTCATGCCTTAGTTGATGATCCCTTATTGCCTCACCTATGGTGGACCTCCTTCTGTCGACATCAGCTCATTCATTCCAGAAGACAGGTCTAGAGGGCGGTGTACCTTGGTTCCAGCTTCCACTCTTGTTCGGTGCCTTGGATAAGGCAAAGGGACTCCTTATTTCCCTTTGACTTGATTGTTTCTCAGCTCCAGCTCCTTTTAGCATGATCGAGATCCGTATACTCGATGGTTTAGTGATGCAGCAGCTAATATCGGTGATTCCCGGGTGTGTGTGAGATGTCTCAGCCCTCATGAGGGGGTGGCCCTATAGGTAGCCCCCCACATACCCAGATGACCTCTTAATCACGGCCTTTTTATGCAGCTCCATACATTTGATGATGTCGGCCTTAGCCACTTGCAGCACTCATTGTTTGCATATATCAGTCAGATTTTCAGAGCCCTTTCCTATTTTCAGGGGCATCTAGGTCGCATTTATACCTCATGTACTCAGATATTATTGTACAAGCCCTGGATGTTATCCTTGGCACGATATGTATATGAGATTCATTATTGTGTTGTTTATCTGGCTCATGTTTATGTCGGCATGTTCTATATTGGCCAGTTCCATGGTTTTCAGCGGGCATAGGTATGCCTCCCCCGCCGCCTATAGCATAGGTACTTACTCATCAGAGAGACTTGTCGCACCTGTAATTCTAGCCTCCTCAGGGTCTAGTTCTTGTTCAGGACTTTGGTCTACCTTATACTTCTCTTTCTTTGACTCCCCCTTCGATGTCTAGTGATTCAGTTCTTACAACATACTTCGGTCATACGATTAGCTCCTAACGCTCGCATGCTGGAGGGCAATATATTGCACCATTTTTTGGTCATCTAACCTATTATCATTAGATGGAACCAGGTACACCATGTAAGACCAATTTTACCCCAAGTAAAATTGATTTCACTATGAAAATAACTTAGCAAACCACCTTTATTAAGTTGTTTATGGTATAAACAGGAAACCCCATGAGGAAATATTAAACAAATATACATTTGTTTGATTTTCCTCAAGGAATAATTAGTTAAACAATAGTTTAATTAGTATTCCTGGTTATATTTAACCCAAAATAAGGAAATTAATTAGATAAATCATTATTTATCTTGTTATTTTCTAAGAATAATTGTTTAAACCTTATTTAGAAAATATTCTTTGTTAAATATGACTAATTCACCCTTAAATAATTAAATAAATCATTATTTATTTGATTATTACTCAACCACATCCTTAAAATGATAAATAAATCATTTATTTATTTATTATTTACAAATAAAGGGATTTGACCCAAGTCAAATTCCCTTTCCCTCCAACAAATATAATAAAATATTCCAAAAAAGTTGGATCTTGATTTGGTTAATAATATTTTAACTATGCACCAATATCTAGACTATTTCAATATTTTTTTATAAATAGAAGGGTTTTCCCATTCAATTACCACCTTTGGTTGCCTAAAGATCACTCTGGATCTAAACTTTTGGTCTGACTATTGATCCACCATCATAGTCATATTTTGCTACCATTTTTGTCTAGGTTTTCTACACCATCAAGAGAGAGAGGTTTTAGATCTAAAGTGCTAAGTACTTACAAGAACCCATCCCATTGAGGAGAACAGGGAACACCCTCTTGTGTTTTCCTCCCAGGTGCCATTAATACAAAATTCATTCGATATATTCTTGTCTTGTCTATTGGATGCATGGAGTAAATCTCATTTTTTCTACAGTTTAATGTCTTCTAATGCATGGATCTAGATTTTTGCAGCATTTATCTTGATCACCTAACTGCATATCTGAAGATATTAGTAGTCATTTCTGCTATTATGGCTATTTTTTATGCGCAGCTAAAGTGTTATTTTTTCATACGCTTGGAATTAAGATTCATACTAACACTCAGTATCTGTGCATCTGACTGCTCCACCTCAATGGCTGACCCCACGGTTAGCTGCATATCCATCATAGACTCAATGTGAGCCTCCATCTAGCTCTCCCCCAAAAGACTATCATGCATGATGTGTATAGTATCCTCCTCTGCTGACTCGGGCTCCATCATATGTTTCTCTAGTTGAATCATCACAAGTGACTCATCACCCAGAGTATATCCTGTAGATTCCCCTGACTTCTCACCCTACACACTTGAATGCAGCTCCGGCCTACTACCATCAACTCTGCATGACTGCTCTCGCTCCCCAGAAGCATCATCATCTGATCCCATGGACTCATCTGAAGAAGAGTCCTCATCATGGCATACCGAAGGAACATCTACCTGCTCTACCTCTACCACCTCGTCTGCATCTCTCAAACATGAGTGATTAGGCCCCTAAGGTTCTTTGCAAATGAAGAAAATTCCCTTTCTCCTCAGCTCATTTCTGTTGCCTGATCCACCAAAATGGAGCAGCTCCTCCCTGGTCAACTGTCTCCTAAAAATCTCAATGTTCTGCTTAATTAGCCCTTGGGCTAGCTCATAAGCAGCGGCTGAGACCAACTGCTCTCTCCTCCAAACGCTAAACAACCTAGTCTGCAGCTCCCGGCAAATGGCATCATGGTCTCCCATTCATGACGACAGGATGGACTGTATGTGAGCTATGGCTATGTCAAAATGATGTCTCCTAATGCTGAAGAAGCATTGGAACATATGCAGCATCAAGCCATCACACTCAAGATCGATCATGGCCTCATAAGTCTGGGTCATGGCCATGACTTCTAAGACCTTAATATTTCTCCCAAATGTAGAGCCTGCACAGTTATATAAATTCAAAAAGGCTCCTACTATTAGTCTGAAAATTCTCTTCATAACATCATCGTTGTAGGGAGGGAAGGGTGTTGTTGTCCTCAAAATATCACTGAAACAACAGGTAGCTATAAGCTTGATGCTCTCACCTGGATGTTCCAAGAATCTAGCTTGTACCAATGTAAGCATAGATGGATCCAAAGTGCAATTTAAACACCAATCAGATTGCTCTACCTTGGAAAGGTAGGATTATAGTTTCTCTAACATGGTAAAGTCATCTTCTGATCTTCCATTCTTTAAGTCCATCCCAAGTGCATAAAGCGAATTTCCCACTTCTTCCTCCTTTTGTAAATTCCTCAGATGCCTTTGTTGGAGAAAATTATGCCCCTTCTTGGAGAAGGGTCTGTTGTCCTGTTTTGTTTTTTGGTCTTCTGATCCATGGTGGTTCAAGGAACCAACTTTTATTCTTCTCAAGATGTTTAGGAATCCCTCCATGGTTCAACCAATGAGGTGGTCACGTTGTTTCTGAGTTTTTATAGTGATGTGGGTGTCAAATAGTTCAAATACATTATGTTGCAGGTGAAATATTTTATTGGTGCTAATCTCCAACATACAGTGACATGTACAGGAAGTATTCAACTCTAACCAGCAACTAATATCTATATTTTAAGCTCAGAAAATTTCTACAACAATTGAAAACACTTCATAATTGAGATATAGTGTCCTCTCTCAATTATATTAAAAATGTACAGGTAGAAAATATAGAATGGAACCTGGTATGTAGTCTCTGCCAATAGAAATATGTAATATTCCAAAATGTGGTTCAGAAATATGGCCATCAAGCATGTAACGAATAATTGAGACGGGTGCGTCAATACCCAGGTTACTTCTTCGTCCTTCATTCACACTTGTTGCCTAGCCATAATAAACTTAGCCACTGATATTGGTCCTTAGTCTCAATGTACATCGATAGAGGAGATTGTGGCTCTTCATTTCTGCATACAATAGCTTCTTGGACTGTGTTAAAGTGTGGAATGCAGCCTTGACCCTGTTCAAGAACATAAACTTGGACCCCTTTTTTTTTTACAGCAGACTTAACCTCTTAATGTAATTCACCCTTGCCCAACTTGGCTTGATTCCAGAAAAATGAAGTTGTCTGATCCAAAGTTAACGTGGGCTTTGGCTACCAATCATACCCGACGCTAGCATTCTAATGAACTCTGCCTAGAACATTCGACCTGAGAAAAGGAAATCATGTCTAGAAAAATCGTCTCGTCGTTCCAAGCTGTCAGGAAATCAACGTGTCACTGCACATATTTGAATATTTGATCTCAAATATTTAACTCGGCCGGTGACCCAATTCTCAGCAATCAGGGAGATCGATTTACAATTTAATCAATTCTAGATGCAATCACACAACAACTATTCTCACCCATCTGCAAACATCACACGATTTTGTCCAAGGAATCAAGGGAGAATCTGTCCCTTTATTCTCAGATGCCTGCAACAATGCTCGATTTATGAAAACCAAATTTAGCCTCAATTCATCTGGTCCCAATGTGGAAAAATGGATATTTCAACACCAACTATCTTTGGAAAATTGGTCAACCCTTGTCTGCATGCAAAATTCTTGTATCACCAATTTCGATGGAAACTCTCAGAGCATTTGTAGGCATTGTCTCTATTAATGATGACCCTCACGTAAATATGGACCAACTCTCTACCTGTCAATCGACCAGTGATTCTTTCTTGTTTTCAAGCAAGTATTTTTGGCAACTATAAGGCTGTGTCACAATGCCATTGAGTCAGCAAAGATGGATGCCCCAATATGCGTGCCCATTCATCCATGTACAACTACCTCCTCGAGTGGTGTGTTATAGCAATGGTGTGGGCCTTCTTTCTGCCCCTGATTTGATATTGGAAAAAAGTCTTGTTCATAGCACTAGGCTCGACAACTCCACCTGAAATGCCAAATGCTACTCCCAACCTTACGATCTAATTGTACAATTACACCATCACATGTATGACCGATTCGAAATGCACCAATGATTTAGTTTATCGACCTCCATAATCCACACGAGCTCCTGGGTGTAACACTGAGCTAGATTTTTCGTCAAGAAATAAACATGACCTCTAGGCTATGCATAACCACTTATTCCCTCTTGAACTCTATCTCACGACTATAGTGAGGCTCTACCAATTCCATAGCTAAAATAACCACGCAACGCATTCTCTTGGTATCCAAGCTACAACACATTGCTGTTAGTACAATCTGAGTATGCTATCAACAGAGATAGCAAAAATCCCATTTGCGTTGATGCGCACAACAACATTATCTTCAGTACTCAGGAAAAATATGCACTTTGGCTTCACCAGTAATGAGCTCGGAAATAATTAGAATATATTTCTCTTCTTCTGCAATTGATTTGCAAGAAAAACCCTCAAAACTGAAATTTTTCATGCTGAGCCAAGACCAAGGCTCCGCAACAAACCCTCATGCTGGCAAGATCACCAGCTCTAACACCACTGTAATGTCCCGGAAGGGATATTTTAACCAAAAATGAAAAAAAATAACTGAACTCAGCAATATGTCGTAAATTACTATTTACTCAACAGAAGATTGCCATGTAAAATAAAGACGCATAAAACACTGCAATCCATTAACACATAGAATAGGAAGAATCTCAGCATTTTATTATAAGTAATAACTGGATTACATATAGATCTGAACCAAAATAGCTGATGGAAAACCGACCACCAAGATGAGCTACTGCACTGCGCTGGCCTCCAAAACTGAACTGCTACACTCTCCCTCCGACAACAGCTGTCACTAAACCCACTGAAGCACCTGTTGAAGATCTGAATTATCCTCACTCCAATATCCCTGAAGCTCTGTAAAAATTCTGAGTGAAGTCTCCTCAAGAGAGTTGGGTTTTTGTCCAACACTCACAAATCACCCGAGGGTTTCCGTCCTGGGGCTACGGCTGAAGTAGAGAACCACGTCTCACACCTCTCATACAATAAAATGATATGATCCAAAGATATCTCTCAATGGCCTCGTCCCTTTATTTTATATATCTCTTGGAGCCTTCTAGAGAATTATTTTATTATTATTTTATTCATGGAGCACTTTTCCCTCTTATTAAAATATTCATTTTTAATGCAGAAAAGGGTAAATCGATTACCATGCCTCCTTCAGTCATTGAAACCCATGTCTAACCATCCCACCATGTAGGTATCCTCATCCCGGTTCCAATGAGATATCACACTAAGGTGTTCCATCATTTATTCCTCCCGGAATGCCACCTTGAGTGTAATCAGCTGAGTTAGGCCCACAAATAACTCAAATTTCCGAAAGTTATCGGAATGCACCGGAACGAAAGCAAAATGGCTCGGATGATGGAATATATCAAGCGAATGCCACCCAACCACATATAAACTCCTCAAAAATCTTCCAAAAATCCCCTAGGCCCACTGATGACACCAACCTGTACTTGTGACCGGTCTACTTCTAACTCTAGAAGTCCATCCTAGCCCTGTCATAGGTGATACCAAAAAGGGGAATATTACATTGTTTGATGGGATAGATGTACTTTTGGATGGAAAGCATTGTAATTTTTTGTAGTGAATTTTGACTTAGTTGGTAATTTAGAACTAGAGGTACTTGAGACAATAGGTCTTGTCAACTTGTGATGTTAAGGTTTGGTATTTGACAGTTGTTGGTCCAATCAAAATCTCGGCCCAATTTGGACTTATTTATATAGCTTATATAACTTAATATAAAGTATTTATGTGCATATTTTAGTGAGTTTATGATTTTTTTTAATGGATGTGTGGGACCATTACTATAACTACTACTTGTACTTGCACAACAATAGAAGCCTCTCCCCTATATAGTGAGCCCGACTCTAGTTAATGTTTTGTGGAGATATGTTGAAAGATGGATTTCGATGTAGGTCACAATATCGTACTCTTGTATGAATTGGGAAAACCAAGTAAAATCCTTCGAAACTTAATATTCCCCCTGGGACCTATTGTGGAATGGTGTCAGAATGATTTTGGACTGTTGATATATTGAAGGGCAGTTTGGCTAAAAAAATTTACGGGGCTCTCTTAACTTACGCTCTGTACAATTTATGTTGTCAGGATCATATTGTTGTGGAGTAAGTGAATCATAATCGTTCAATAGGGTTGATATCTACAAAGAATTAACCTTGAATGAAATATCTGTGTATCATAAGGCCTGAGCTGCATCATTCACATATTTTATGATTTGATGCAGCAGTGAATAATCTGCTCTCCTCCATGAAAAATACCATACATAGCATACAATATCTCCCTAAAATAAGTGCAAATTCTGATCCATGCTATAGAATTTATATGAGCACCTTCCATGTCATTGTCTTGAGCCTTCAATTTCATTTGTTGCTTCAAATCCCTTAGTGCATCATTGTTATCAAACTTTATCATGAATCTATCAGTAACAAATTTTACTTATAACTGAGATGGTGAGCTCTATGGAATCCATCTTCCACGTTACTGTTATGGCTCATGCATATACTGTTGGAAATACATAGAGGGGGGGGGGGGGTGAATCAGTATTCCTTTCAGAGCATTAGTTAATCTTCAATTATTATCAGTCTTTGTACAATGATAGCAGTAAACAAAAGGAACACAAATGCACATAGTTTCTAAGGTGGAAACCCACTCCAGGACAAAAACCACCTGAATTATTTTCTAATAATTATTTAATATTCAACTCCAATTGAAAATAAAGCTCCAAATTCCTAGAATCTAGGAAATCACTCTTCTCCAGCTCCCACTGGATGGACGCTCCAACGCCCGAGATTCTTCAGTATTCAACTGAATGGATGCCCCAACACCCAACGAGCTACAACTCACCCTAGCACCACCCTACCACCCTATAGAAGAATAAAACAAGAATGGACTCCCGTACCAAGGAAAATGGTCCACTTTACAATGATATATAATGATGTAGAAGAAGAAGACACACTATACCATAACCCAAATTATGACACAACCACCTAATGATGATCCTAGACCTCCTAACACTACCTCTTCAACTCTTGGCAGATAGACACCTATACAATTTTTACAATGACTTAGTACAATGATACCTTTACAATGGATGTATGCAGTGCTGCCCAATTGAAGACTTCATGTGGTGAACTACTTACTGTTGTTTTGCACCTTGATTGCTCCTCTTGTCATTCTACCCTCTGTTGCACCTTTCTTTGCTTTACTGCCCTAGAAATTCTGGTCCTTTGCAACCCTTGACAACACATGATCTAGCTTTTTCTTGCCTTCTAGGAGCTCGGTAATGAATCTGGTGTATCTCTATTATTTTAGATCCCCAATATGCGATTTTCGATCCTATAGTATTCCTCTGAGTCTTCTTTCCAATGCCACAGGTCTGACCCAATTTGGATTCTTCAAGTGAGATTTATGCCCAATCTATCACAATGCCCTAATTATGGGTTGGTTCAATAGAGAAAAATTGTATGGTGTGCCATGTGTCATTGTTTCTTCATTTGGCTCTAAAATTTATACAAAAAAACTAAACTTCATGCACTAGCCACCACTTTTTACATAATTCCAATCTGATACACAGAGAGAGAGCTATGACGTTTTTCCCAAGGTCACTTCTTTGAGATGAAGTTCAAGAGCCTGCAAAAACATTGACTTCCACAGATCATATCTCCGAAAATATTGCGCACCTTGATCTGAAAGTTTTACAGGAGCTTCCTCAGGATTTCAACTTTACCTTATAAAATTTTTAGCTTCTGAACCTTCGTAGAAAAAAATTTATAGCACAAATTCCACGATGACCTATTTCAGGTAGTGAAATCCCTACAAGAGGAGGAGATGAGGATCACAATCTATATAAATTCTTAGGTTGAGAGGGTATTCAACAAGTGAAAGTGGGAGGGATTTTAGGAGCTTAAAAATTATTAATTATTGACTTTTCAATGACCCATGCCACAACCCCATGGGGTTTTATCCCACTAACTGGGGTTACAAACTTCAAACATAAATATATCTCATAATGTGAAGAATTACATGTCGTGCCATATATCAATGAAAACATCTCGACAAGTAGAAACCATAAAAAATATACTTGACCCAGAATATAGTAATTTGGTAGGTCAAAATTCCCATGGAAGATCGGGGTAGCCCTTGGTGCTGTTTGGGTTGACATCAATGAAAACCACAGATCAATAATCTTCCCCTTTGGCATTGATGGCAACACAAGTACTCCCCCTGTGATCATGACACATCTTCCTATAAAATTCTCTCCCCCTTTGACATCAATGGAAAAGGGTAACTCCCCCTAACACACAACCATCTTGCGGACCTTTACACACTTTCACTCCCCCTTTATATTCTAAATAGGGAAAATCTAATGAGAACTTGGGATAATCCCAAGCTTCTTGCGAAGATATTAAAATCCTTCATGAGGTAAAGGTTTAGTGAAGATATCTGTGATTTTTTCTTTTGTACCAACATACTCAAGTTTGATATTTTTTTCAATGACTTGTTCTCTAAAAAAATGATATTTTATCGGAATGTATTTTGTTTTTTAATGCATGACAAGATTCTTGGAGATGTTGATGGCATTGGTGTTGTCACAGAATATGGGAATAGGCTCACTAAATTTTATTTGAAGATCTTGCAAAGTTTGTTTCATACAAAGGACTTGAGTACAACATGTTGCCCCTGCAATGTATTATGCTTCTGTTGTAGATAACGAGATTGAGTTTTGCCTTTTTCTCAACCATGATATGAGACAACCACCTAGATAGAATGCTACTCCACTATTAATATTACGATCATCAACGCTTCCTGCCCAATCTGCATTAGTAAAGGCTTGAATAATGAGATTGTTACCCTTGGGATACCACAAGCCATATTATTCTGCGCCCTTTAGATATCGAAGAATTCTTTTGATGGAAATAATATGTGATTCTTTTGGTGCTGCTTGGAATCTTGCTACTTGTCCAACTGCTTGCATAACATCTGGCTGGGCGGCTATTACATATAGAAGAATACCAATCGTAGATCTGTACAACCTCTAATCCACATCCTTAGATGAGTCGGCTATAATCAATTTGCAACCTGTTACCATTGAAGTAAGGACGGGTTTGCAATCTTCCATTTTGAATTTATTGAGAATTTGCTTGATGTACTTGGCTTGACATATAAATATTCATTTCTCTTGCTGAGATATTTGATGCCCTATGTAATATTCCCAAATGGGAAAATCAACAATACATGCACAGAAAGTGCATTTTTTCATAAACCTGTGTAATAACAATCAATAACAGCCCATGGATATTTTATATCAGACATTATAACAACCAACTCTGAAAGGAAATCAGAAACAAAAAATTACAGCCTAGTTAAACAGGCCTCCCATGCTCAACACAACCCAAAAACACTGCAACCCCAAGACTACTGCAACACAGAATTACTGCAGAAAGTGACAGCGCAATTTATTGAGGGTTTATACTAAGAAATTAAGAGACAAAATAGATCTACTTATGTATTAATCAATGATGCTCAAAAACAAAGATCTAGTCTCTTTTACATAGATCCAAGATGACCCAGCAAGGGTTGCTTGATAAACATGAAGTACAAGAAGTAAATGTTGCAGATCTATGGCTGAAACACGCAGAATGGCTGAAGCACTGTATAAATATGGCTTATTATGCAAAGAAATAGTTGTAGCTCCTCCTACTAGCTTTCCGAGAAAAAAAGGTTGATCCTCCTCCTGGGAAACTAGCTCATAAAGTAGGGTTTAAACCCTCCCACTGCAACACCATGTAAAACAATGAAAATCCTCCAATAAACTACATTATGGTTGTAGGTGAATACTTGGCCAAGTTTTGGATAGTGGAAATGAAGTCCAAAAAGCTCCTCTCAGATTTCTTAAACAATAGCTCCAAGGAAGAGTGGGGAATTCCCGCATGAGAAAACCCTTGCACTAAACAGTGCAGCAAAATTAGCTAAATAGTTGAAGCATGCAAATAAGTCTAAAAAAACCCAATCATACCCCATATGGCTGCCATTCCCTCCATTATATAGATGATGAGCTTCCTCACCATGGGTCCCACCCATTTATGAGGTTACTTCCATGCAAAGGCTCCTCCTCCAAAATTACATTGTCTCCATGAGTTACACTCTTCTATTTACAGTGTTGTTTGATTTATTCAACCATGACTTAGTCTCCATGCATTGCCCCCTTTCACATCCAAGGTGTCTTTATTCTAACTAGCTAAACTGATCCTCATTCACATTGAGTTGTCTTTATTGATGATCCACTCCTCCCATATTAATGTTGTTGACTTGGTCAAACTTGACCTTGTCCACATGTATTAGTCCTTGTTCACACATGAGGGTGCATGATCCAGTTACTAACATGATCATTTTTCACACTAATATGGATTTTTTTCCTGCTTAAGATATTTATGGGCCTCCTTACCCATTTATTCATCTAACTAGGTGTCGAGAGAAAATTTGATATTCCTCTTAGCTGCATGCTAATTTAGGAATATTACAGTCCTCCCCTCCCAAATTTTGCTTGTCCTCAAGCAACTGCAAGGATAGAACTGAAGAGCCTCCTCTCCTCCTCTTGTAGCATCCTCATATGATAAGCTCCTCCAAGGAACAAGATTTTGTCTCATCAATAAATCTCCAAGTTGTTCCTCCCAAGTATGCAAGTTAGCTTTTGGTAACAATCCCAAATAGCCATAATCATGAAAAAGTAAAACACCCATGGAGGTAACAATGCGTTGTCTAGAGGCCTTCTTGAGGCATGGAATCTGAAATGTGTTAGGAATCATCATTCCCATGTGAATCTCTCATCCCCAAGCTATCATCCATATAAAATGAGCCACCTTCCAAAAGGGTAACTCATGAAAATTCTCCTCCACCTTTGGCTCTTGCAAAGTAGGTGGGCTGCATAACTAAAAATGAGAGAGGATTTTGTTCAACTCACGTTGTCTCTCTCTCCACTTATGATATATATAGAAATTTTGATCTTGGGTTGCAATGATATGGTCATTAAGGATCCAAAATTCACTTGGGATCTCATGATCCCATTCCTTAGTTCCAAGAATCATTCTTGCCAAATCCATCCTACATATAGTGAATAGAGTATCTTCACCATATGTGACAAAAAATGAGAATGGACTATGTGTCATGTAGCATGTTGGATGGTGGTAATAGTCCTTAAGGTGAGTCCAGCGTTGTTCATCTTCTTGCTGTCTCAAAACATGTTGTGGTAAGTGGCCATCCAACCACTTACTTGCTTCCATAAGCTTCTCAAAATCTTGAAAATAGTAGAGGACATTAGGTGTTGGCTGAATATGATCTAGGAAAAACACGTCTTGCCCAACATCCTCCATAAAGTGGTCATCCCCATCACTGAAAGTAGTCCCAAAAAGACCATGAAATCCACAAAGAGGTTTTCCCCCTTGTGGAGCGATGTGTTGCAAATGAATGGTAAAGGAGTGCACAAATATTGTTAGTTGATAAATAAACATCAAAACACAATATTTACCATATGCTGTAGACATGTTGGTGAAGAGGTCCACAGATAAGCCTTACCATCTCTCCATCAAAAGGGGAAGTGATTGAAACAACCTTTCAAAGTGGTTGCTCTCCTCCTCATACATCAAACAAGTCACATATCTTAGGATATGTTGGTGCACATCTTCTTTGAGATCCTCTTAATAAAATTCTTTCATGATGGTGTGATAAGATTCAATGGAATCTACATGTCCTGAAAAGAGTGCCTCATAAGCTCCATATAGAATCTTCTTCTTGATCTTGGAGTCTTCAGTTTAGTAGATCTGATCATGGAAGTAGATGAATCCAACAAACACTTTATACCTCTTATCCATCACTTGTCCATAAAGAACCTTACATGTGAATAGGTTCTTGGAATATTCCACCAAGATTTGTGGTTCCCAATATGGATCTAGGCTCCCCAACAATGACAGCGTTGTAGAAATCTGAAATGAAGTATCTGTCATATGATGGTTCTCCTCCTTGACATGCTCAATGCCAAAGTCACATGTTGGAGTTTTGTTGCTCCATTTTTTATGCCTCCCTTGCGGCTGATCTTGCCCAAGGCGAGATTGAAGTACATGGAAGCCAACCTCCTCTTCAAAGGTCTCTCTCCTCCAAAACCTCCATAGTTTTTCCCATGCATGCAAGAGTGGTAATACCCTCTTGTCATATTCAGAAATCTTCATTATATGTATAATTATCATTTTTTTCTCAAAGGCTATGGAGTGGCCATTTGACACCATGCTCATGTCATCATATATTTCTGAATCCTCCTTTTCCAGCACAAATATATGGGTGGAGAATAGCAATTTCCATATCAGAAAATTGCTCATCTCTCCTTGGAACCCATCAAAGGTTCTCAGCCGTTGTGGTGGCTTCTCCCAAGGCTCCTTCCTTAGCCAAATATGTCCATGTTGTACCAAGGTGAGAGAACACTTTATCTATCTTCCAATTAGGGGGTCTCCCTGGTGGAATGCCTCCATGCAAAGATACATCAAGGCATAGAGAAGGATGTATATGTGTGTGGAATGATTTTTCCTTGCCTTCACTGCGCAAATCCTCTTGCCTCTTTTGTGCATCAATCTTCTGAAATAGAGGGGGGTCTGTGCTCCTCATCATATGATGCTTGTCCTCCCCTTTATCTTCTTCTATCTTCAAGAGCTCACCATTTTCCAATGATGGCACATGCTACACATGGATTGTGCCATGATCTCCATATGTGAGATTCTTTGGAACTCATTGTGAACATACAGAATTCCTCTCATTGGATAAAGTGCTCCATCTTCCTCTTCATGAGGTGCTATATAGTCTCTTGATATGACAACATTGTTACCTCCATCCTTCTTTTCCTCCTCATCAATATTTGATAATGACTCATCAACAATGAGAAACCTTAGATCTTGGTCTTCCCTTGAAGGAGGAATCTCCATGTATTTATTTTGAGAAGAAAGCTCTTCATACAATGGGGAATTTTCCCTTGGCAAGGTATCATACAAGTTTTCATCCCCCTCAATATTTTTCTGAAATGGAGTTGCGTATATAAATCCTTCCAACCCATGCAAAGGTTTTGTTTGTTTTGGTTTGATTAGCTCCACAGAAGGTGTTTCATAAAAATTTTGATCAAACCTTTCCACTACTCTTCTAATGAAATTTGCATAAGTAGATGTATTTGCATTCTTTAATGAAAAGGATTCAAACAACCACCAAGCATAAGCCTTACCTTCAAAATGCAGCGCTACTACTTTAATGGCTTCATCTTCTGAAACTTGATGTTGTTGCACATAGGTGTCTAGCTCCTCCACCCAAACCCTAGCTGGACATTTAGGTGAGCCATTAAAAGTAGATAGAAAGAATCTACCCACACCATGATGCTTGCCCCTTGTGCTTATTTCCTCCTTGATCTTGCAAAACCCTTGGAAGTTTAAGTGATCTTTGAACCTCTTAGATTGAGATTCATACTCTTGCAAATAATCACCAAGAGTCTCCTTCTTTGGCACATCTCTTTTCTCCATCTCACTTACTGTGAACATATGGTTGGTAGAGCGTTGTAAATCTAATGGTGTGGCTGAACTCTCACACCCATAATATGAGGAACTATAGTTTTCCTCATGTCCAAATCTTGTTGAGGGATCTCCATGTTTTTCCCTCCTCATTTCTTTGATGTCTTTACTGATACCATGCAGATTTTGTAGAAGAAGTTTTGAGAACTCCTTCCCTCCAGAAAATAAGGGTTTTCCATGATCCCTTTTGTATATCCTCTCCTTCCCATGAGAAGACTCCATAATGGTTGAAGTACACAGGCTGAGCCAAAATTAGAGCTCTGATACCACTGAAATGTTCCCAAATGGGAAAATCAACAATACATGCACAGAAAATGCATTTTTCATAAATATGTGTAATAAAAGTCAATAAAAACCTAGGTATCCTTTAGATTAGACATTATAACAACAAAATCTGAAAGGAAATCAGAAACAAATCATTATAGCCTAGTTAAACAAGCCTCTCGTGCTCAAGACAGCCCAAAAACACTACAACCCCAAGAATACTGCAACACAGAATTACTACAGAAAGTGAAAGCACATTTAATTAAGGTTTTATACTCAGAAATGAAGATACAAAATATATCTACTTATATATTAATCAATTATGCTAAAAAATAGAGATCTAGTTTCTTTTACATAGATCCAAGATGACCCTGTAAGGGTTTCTTAATAAACATGAAGTATAAGAAGTAAATGCTACAGATATATGGCTGAAACATGTAGAATGGCTGAAGAACTATATAAATGTGGATGATAATGAAAATAAATGGTTGTAGCTCCTCCTACTAGCTTTCCAGGAAAAAAGGTTGATCCTCCTCCTGGGAAACTAGCTCATAAAGTAGGGTTTACACCCTCCCACTGCAACACCATGTAAAATAATGCAGATCCTCTAAGAGACTATGTTGTCGTCGTAGGTGACTGCTTGGCCAAGTGCTGGATAGTGGAAATGAAGTCCAGAAATCTCCTCTCAAATTTCTTAAACAAGATCTGCAAGGAAGAGTGGGGAATTCCCGCATGAGAAAACCCTTGCACTAAACATTGTAGCAAACTTAGCTAAATAGCTGAATCATGCAAATAAGTATAAATAGACCCAATCATAAAATCATATCTTCACTCATACCCCATATGGTTTCCATTCCCTCCATTATATAGATGATGAGCTTCCTCACGATGGGTCCCACCCATTTATGAGGTTACTTCCATGCAAAGGCTCCTCCTCCAAAATTACGTTGTCTCCATGAGTTACACTCTTCTATTTACAATGTTGTTTCATTTATTCAACCATGACTTATTCTCCATGCATTGTCCCCTTTTACACCCAAGGTGTCTTTATTTTGACTAGCTAAACTGATCCTCATTCACATTGAGTTGTCTTTATTGATGATCCACTCCTCCCATATTAATGTTGTTGACTTGGTCAAAATTGACTTTGTCCACATGTATTAGTCTTTTTTCACACATGAGGGTGCTTGATCAATTTATTAACATGATCCCTTTTCACACTAATAGGGATTTTATGCCTGCTTAAGATATTTATGGGCCTCCTTACCCATTTATTCATCTAATTAGGTGTCAAGAGAAAAATAGATATTCCTATTAGCTACATGCTAATTTAGGAATATTACACCCTAAGAAGTATTTCAGCTCACCAAGTAAAGACATATCTAGCTCACTTTTCATCTTTGTAGAAAATTTCTTACTTAGTCGATCATCATTGCTACCAAATATTATATCATCCACATAGACCGCAACGATTGCTAAATTATCTTTATCTATTTGTACATAAATATTTCTATCAACGGTACCTTTCTTGAACCCTTATTGATTTAGATATCCATCAAGATGAGCATACCATGCTCTGGGAACCCGCTTGAGACCATATAGAGCCTTATTTAACCTACAAACATAGTCTCCTTTTTCTAATAGTGGAAAACCTTCAGGTTGTTCGATGTAAAATTCTTCTTATAATTCGCCATTCAGAAATGATGCCTTAACATCCATTTGGTAGACTTTGATTTTTCTTGAACATGCATAGGCGAGAAAATTTCAGATAGCTTCCATTCTGGCAACTGGTGCAAATGTTTCATCGAAATCAATTCCTTCCAGTTGTGCATTGCCTTTGCAAGCCAATCTTGCTTTGTTTCTGGTAACATTTCCATCTTCATTCAATTTGTTCTTGAACACCCATTTAGTCCCAATGAAATTTTTATATTTTGGTCATGGAACTAATTCCCAGGTGTTATTCTTCTCGATTTGATCCAATTCTTCATTCATAGTTGCTACCCAATGTTCATTCTCATTGGCTTCCTCAAAACTACTAGGCTCAAAGGTTGCTAGAAAAGTAATGTGAACTTGTTGTGATGAACGAAGCTATCGACCTTCATTTATGTCACCAATGATTTGATTTGATGGATGGTTATTTTGAATCCATTCTTTTTTTATCTTTGGAGGAGCTTCTTGTTGTTGTTCCGGTATATCTTGATGATCATTATTTACTTCTTCATGGTTGATAGTTTCTTCTTGTTCTAGAATTTTCTCTGTGTCTTTTTCAGCCTCTGTCTCAAGTTTCAAAGATTCTAAATCCTCATCATTATTCGTTAGAACACCATCTTTGTCAAATGTAAAATTTATGCTCTCCACTACCCATTTTCTTCTTAGATTATAACATTTATAGGCCGTTCTTTTGTGTGAGTAAATGTTGTGTTATACAACAACCCCCATTTATTTTAATAAATGGGGACCCTTTACAAATAAAT